>JAKSZT010004015.1:15699512-15847247 GCA_026826555.1 Tolypeutes matacus
CCTTCCTTCCTTCCTTCCTTCCTTCCTTCCTTCCTTCCTTCCTTCCTTCCTTCCTTCTCCGTCTCTTCTTCCCTTCTCTTTCCTTCCTCTCTCCTCTTTCTCCTTCTCTTACCTTCCCGTCTCTCCTCTCTTCTCTCCTCTTTTTTCTCCCCATCTCTCCCCCGTGTCTTCTCTTATTTCTCCTCTCAGGCTCTTCCTCCCGCTCTCTCTAGCTCTCAGTTTTTCTCAGTCCGCCCAGAATACAGCTGCTCTCAACTTTAATTCTGACATCTCCTAAGTCTTCCGCATCCCTGCCATCCCGGCCCCTTCCGGCCCCTCTCTCACTCTTAGCTCCGGGATTGAAGACTGTGTGGCCTGGAGGCGCTGCCCTTGGAGGTTGACCTGGGAGAACTTTACTGGGAACCCCCAGCGCCCTTTCCGGGGACTCCTGGTCCCAAGTGAGAAATGGCTTTTTTTTTTTTTTTTTAAGGACACCAGCTGGGTTTAGGGGAGTGGGAGACCTGGCGGCCCCAGGCCCTATTCGACTTAGAAAGTGTAGAAGGGGAAGAAGGAAGATTAATTACATATTCCCATCTTTCAGGGGGTGGGGACAAGTGTCCCCAAAGCTGTTCCCATCCCCATTGAGCATAAAGATGCGGGTGGTTGGTAGTGAGAGTGAACTGGGAAACTGGGCTGGAAGTGAAAGTGTGTGTTGGTGGTGTGTATGTGTGTGTGTGCGTGCGCGCGCGCGCCAGCGTGTGTTGGACAGGTCCGGCTGTCAGTGGCCGCCCCGATCCCTGGGCGCCCCAGTCTCCAGCCTCTGGCGGGCGCCCTCAGCCACCAGCCTGGCTGTTAGGATTTCTGGAATGAACGCAGGCAATTTGTGTGGAACAGCGAAACTTTGTCAGGACACTCCCAGTCCCCTTTCCCACAGCGACCACCCCCGTCAGCTCTGAGTCCCACCCTCTACCTTTCTCTATACGTGCTTTATTTGGAGGGATATGAGAAAAGTGTCTTCCCGAGGTCGTGCACCAGCCGCCGACCAGGGCGCGGGGAGGTTTCCTGGAGGGTGGCTCCCGCAGCAAGCAGCCGAACGTATTCTCCATCCATTCCCACCTGCCCACGGAACTGAGACGGAAGATTCGAGGGGGTGGCGGGAACCAATTTGCTAACCCCGGCCCCCCTTCCTCTAAGTTGTAAAAGATGGGCTGTCTTCCACGAACGCGGGTTCACCTCATCCACCGCCACTTTTTTTTCCCTCCCCACGTAGCGCGCGTCAGGCCCGAGTAAATGCTTACAGCTTTTCCTCTCGCGCACAAAACCCCAACAAAACTTCCACGCCTCTTCGCGAGTTCGGGGGGTGCTCCCTGCTCTCGGCTCCGAGACCAGGGACATGAGGGAACACGCGGAACCCGTCGCCATCTCGGCCCCGGGCGTCCGAGGGGGCGTGAAGGGTGCCCATTGGGTGTTTTGGGGGCAGAAGAAGTGGATGTTTCTGGGTGCGCGCGCGTGTGCGGGGTGACTGGGGGGCCGCGGGGGCGCGGGTGGCTGCCCAGCTTAGACATCTAACTCTGCGTCTTTGGCCGCAGCGGGGTGGGTCTGGCCCGGGCTCACTTTGAGAAGCAGCCGCCTTCTAATCTGCGGAAATCCAACTTCTTCCACTTCGTCCTGGCCCTCTACGACAGACAGGGCCAGCCCGTGGAGATCGAGAGGACAGCCTTTGTGGGGTTCGTGGAGAAGGAAAAAGTAAGTGGGCGCAGCGCCGCCGCCCCTCGCCCCAGCTAGGGGAGCAGGCCTAGGTGCCTCCGCCCGCGCGCCCCTCCGCGAGTGCAAAGCATCCATAATACACACCCGCTCGGGGTCCCCCAAGCCTCTTCCCGTCCCGGGTCAACCCGGGTTCCCCACCCACAGGGTCCTTCTCCGATAAAGTTCGCCCGGGGCACCCAGAGTTAGAGGCCAGTCGGGATCCACACTGGAGCGCTAAGGACGCCCGGGATGAATCCGCTTTCCGCCCCTGGCCACGCGCGGCTGCAATTTCTAAAGGCCGAGGCCCGAGGCCCCAGGCTCTGGAAAAGGGACGGTCCGTGAGCTCCCCACGGAATTTTCTGTTAGGGTAGATAGCGCAGTTAGGGTCGGGATGCAGCTGAGAGGTCACAGGTGGATGCAATATCTGTTGCTTCCCGGCCTGGCTGGCTCCCTGGTACCGGGTCTCCACTTGAGGAAAGTTACCTCCAAGTTGGTCCACTCGCTCACGCAGACCTCTCTTCCCCCGTCTCTCGTCTTTGCGTCCTGCTGCAACCTAGGAAGCCAACAGCGAAAAGACCAATAACGGGATTCACTACCGGCTTCAGCTCCTCTACAGCAATGGTGAGGCTCCCGTCGGGTTTGCGCCCCCAAACGTCCGGGTCGGGGCCAGGGGCGCGGAGAATTCCTGGAGGTCTAGAGTCCTGAGTGAAGTTCAGTTGCCCGCTACCCTCTGGGTGTACCGGCTTTTCCCAAGTTTTGCCCAAGGAAGTTTCACTCGAGGAAGTCTAAGTGTCCCGGAGGTGGTCTGTCAGGCCCGCGCGTACTTGGAGCCAGGTGCGGTGCCCCAGCCATCTATGGGCCTTGTTCATGCTTCCTTCTCTTCCTGAGGCCTGTTCCCTCAGCTTGGCCCAGACTCCCAACCCTAGACCTCTTGGGTTCAGGAGGCTGGGAGCAGTCAAAGCCTTGATGGCTCCGGGGCTAAGGAAAGGGGCTGCCGCGGAGCCAAGAAAGGGAAGCCAGGTGAGGGTCCCGCCCGATTCGCAGCTGCGGCGCTGGGGGTTGGCTTCCACAAGCGCTCAGAGCACAGCTAGGCCGAGGTCTCTTTCTAGAAACTAGGGGCGGGGATGGTGGTGGTGGTGGTCCTGGCTATGCTTCTCTAGGACAGTTGGATCCCAAATCTGCCCTGGAGCCCCTTTCTTTTTCTCTTTTTTCCCCCCCCCCCGAGGCCGATCCCGTCTCACTTAATTCTCCTTGGTTCCCCACATCTTCCCCCTAGGTATAAGGACAGAGCAGGATTTCTACGTGCGCCTCATTGACTCCATGACAAAACAAGTAAGTTTCTTAATTCTGCGCCACAGTGGTGACTGTAGGGCCACAAATTAGGAGAGTCAAGAAGCTGGCTGCCCTCCTCTCCCAGAGGCTTTTAGGAGGGCCAGAGCGAGGGAGCTGGGACTGGAACTGTAAACCCTCCGTTCGAGGACGGACAGCGCTTTGCGCGCTTGCACTCGCCTCGTGGGGAGGATGGTTCGACGGCTCTTTCCCTCCAAGGGAACTCAGGCGTTTTGAATTAAAACCACCGGGTGTTTCGTGGGCAGAACAGGGGCTGAACTTCCTTTGACCGGGTCAGAGAGCCCCAGGGGGCGCAAAAGGTGCCTAGGGACCCGGGTGTGGTGTGGGCTGAACCTCTGAAACCCAAGTCAGCCTCTGGGACACAGAGGGTAAGAGGGTGGAAGGTGGAGGGGCAGGCAAAGGCAGCTTTCTCCGGAATGGTGAGATGGGCTGAGAGTGCAGATGATCATTCCACAGATTATTTTTAAAGGGGTGGTGGAGGTGGTGGTAGTAGTATTCGACGAGGGAGCCACAATTGTTAGGGGATATTTTGCACAAGTTCTCCAGCTAGGGCCTCCAAGTTTGGCAGGAAGCCAGGCAGCGTGAGTGAGCTTGCACTCTTAAAGGTACATAGACCGGCGGCATTTTCTTAAGCTCCTCAACGCGCGGGTGTCAAGCAGTATGCATTAAGGTTGAGTTATGGTTTAAAAAACACAAATATGAGACCAGTCAGAAAAAAGGCCTGGCGTTTTAATAAGGCACAGGAGCTTAAAAAAAATTTTTTTTTAACAAAAAATTTGATTTCAGAATTAAGTAGCTGGTTAGGTAGTTGGAGGACTTGCTAGCAGAAAAAAAAAAAAGGCAGCTTTATTGGGTGAGGGAAGGAAATCAGAACAAAAAGAAAAGAAATTCATTGTATACCAACCATCAACTTAGTAAGAAAGTTAAAACGTATTTGCATGGTTGTGATTTTATAATATTCCCTTTGAAAAAAAGAGACACCACCTTATTCCATAGACAGTGTCATGGAAAGTTTCACATTAGGGTATACATGAATATTAAAAAAATTTTTTCTTTGTAAGCCCTGACTTAAATCTGTTGTACACAATGCAAACTGATAAACGATTTGGATTTTAAAAATCTACTCAACAAGATTCAATTTAATAGCAGCTAATTTTGATTATTACTCGTATTTCATTGTGACCCCAGTAAGAAACATGAGGGTATGGAATCTATTTTAAAAATATATATATCTATTAAAATCTGTTCCATGTTATTTGCTTTCTTAAAGATCTATTTCTTAGTGATAACTCATAGTACATCCACATTTATACTTCTAGTCTTTATCTTATTTTCTCTAATAGATTTGATTATTACATAGGATAATTCTCTTTCATTTGGATACTGTCATTTATTAAAGGTTTTTTTCCTGCCAAGCAGAAACACAAAAGCCTGTCTTCAGAAGCTGTTTTTTTTTTTTTTTTTTTTTAATAATATCAGAACAAAATGTCTTAAGTGAGGTTTTGCTTTCACATATTGTGTTTGATACCCCGTGTATCCTTTCCTTCCATTCTCATCAGAGGAGGGAAAAAAAAGGTGTGAGGAGAAAGTAAAGTGTGAGCTCGAATATATGTTCCAAATGTATTCATTAGGATTTACTCTTTAAAAGAGTAAAAAAACCTCCACAAATCAGTATATAAGGCCTGTATGTTTGTGCAGCATTGAACACTTAAATATTAAATTATAGGCCACACTTTGAAATGAACAATTAATTGTAAGGAGCGCAGAATTCAGATGTTTGAAGTAATTGATTTCTCTTTGATTTAAATCTTCTCAAAATTTTATTTTAGGCCCTCTCTAAACAAAAAGTGCCATCAAGAATTGATTTTTACCATTGTGAAATGAATGGACTTTACATATTCTTATATGAAAATGGTGGGAGAATAATCTTTTGATTTTTATAAATCAATATATCAAAAATCATTTTACCAACAAAGTCACAGAGCTTCACAAAACTGTAGCTTAAGAAATTCTGTGACTGCTTGATATCATCAGAAATTCTATTAGTTGAGGTGGAGAAAAGGGACCAAGAACAAGATATTATTTTTAATAATAGCAGGTACGAGAAAGTCATTGGCCATAAAAGACATCTCAAAGTTAAAATTAGAAATAAATGCAACAATTGACCTGAAAAAAGGTTTACATCTGAATTTAGTCTAAAAATATCAAGAAAAAGAGATTTTTGCTTTCATAATCACTGCCTAAATAACTGCCTTCTCTGTAGCTTTCACTCTGCAAAGCAATTCCTGTCCATTATCTGGTTGCTTGTTCTTTGATTATGTACCGTCAGAGTTTTGGAAGTAGGTTAGCTTCCTGTGTACACAGTTAATACAGTACTCTCCAAAAAGCCGATCAGCATGTAGAAGCATAACTTTCTCTAGCTGCGACATAATAATTTATATTTTAGCCTTAATGAGTAAAACAGTGGATTGTCATGTACCTTCAAATTATTCTATGATAATTACATATCAAGTCTGATTTTAAATTTCTTAAATTTTGAATTTTATTCAAATATACAGTGGTCCTCTCAATGAAAAGTAAGACTTGCAATAAGCTGACTTATTGCAAAAAACGGCTACATTTTTTCCCCCTGTGAAATTCTTTTAAATAAGCTCAGGTTTTCCACATTTAGTTTGCTGAATAGAATGATTTCAGGGATGTGACGAGTTCTAATAACAGCCTAAATTCAAGTGTCCAAGTGTCCTCCTGCTTATCCTTACACTAGCTTTCAAATCAGAGATGCAGATTTATGTGTGTGATGTCAGATCCTTGACTCATAAGTTAGGGTTAAAACTCAAAAGGAATCTTTGGCACACAAAATCCCCAACTAGCTATGCATTCTACATTTCCATAGAATGCTCCTGATCTTCCATGGGGTTAGAGGCTTTGAGATGAAACAGAAATGTATTCAATCAACCAAGATATATTGGTATGACACAGTATTTCACACCTTTTTAAAGTGTCTCATTAGATCATTTTGGGTAACTCTTAATATTTGGACCCCACCAGGAAAGAGGAAGCTTCATTAGAAGTGACTACGCTCTTATCCCTATGTCTCCCTTGTTAAAACATGTAAGATATAATATTTAAAAAATTTGTCCACCAACTAGAAAATAAGAGGCTTGCTTTTGGGAAGGGTTGTTCAAAACCAAGTTTAGCAGGACTAAAAATAGGTTGTTTTCGTGTCCTTGCTGTTTTTGGTCTTCCATTAGTGAGCCTGCAGAAACCCCTGTAGGATCCCAAAGCAGCATCTACTGCAGAAGCACAGATGAATCCGGTGGGGGAGGTCTGTGGTTTAATATGCCTCGTTTCAGATTTTCATGTAGTACTTGAAATATGATTAAGTTATGTGAGTTATTTATTTTTAAATAGTTGGGAGGGAAAAAACCAAACTTTACACATCTACTTCTACCACCTTGCTTTTAAAAGAATGCCATTTTATAATTCAAAGAAAGGGTACCAAATTCCATAAAGTGATCAAAAACAACACATTCCCTGCTTCCAAACAAAAGCTCCTTTGGAAAGGGGAAAATAGTAGCCACACAATCCTCATATGTACAGATTTGAAGGTGAGTGGTGTGGTGATGGGGCCCTAAAAGGCCCCAGCACAGTGGGGGACTCCGAGGGACAATATTCAGAAATGCTGTCAGATTTCTCTTCCTGGTTCGACTTCTTTATATATTTGTTTTGAAGTTCCTGGTACTTTCAGTTATTGATGCAAGTGCAATTTTTTCCTATTGATTGTTTCATTATATCCTTCCATGGCTATGTAGATTTAACAACCCTTCCAATCCATGGTTCTTCATTGGTAGATAAACATATTTTTAGTATATCAATAAGTTCTAAAGGACTCCACTAGGATAGCAGAGAGATTCTTGCATGTATTCGGGGAAACAAACAAAAAAAGAAAGGGCAAGTTTATAGTCAGGAGCCGTATTTTAGTAGCTTTCTCTCTTCTTTAGTAATGTGTCAGGAATGCAGGTGATTTAAATTTCCTTGCACATAAAGTCATGAAGAAGTTTGGAATTTTTATGCATGATCAGGACCTGTGTTTGGGAAAATGTAAACTCATCACAGTGGAAAATGTGTTGTTTGGAGTCTGGGGGTGAAAACAAAGCTGATGGTTTTGGAGAGACTGCCGGAGCCAGATGGCCTAGTACTTCCCCAGTCTGGCGGTCCAACTGCTCCCTCCTGGATAATATACAGCCATTTGTTCGGGGGATATTTACGCTAGAGCTGCTTCCATGTGAATGTTTGAACAGCATTAAAAACGAACATAGTAGTAGTGCTGCCATGTATTGAACTTGTATGATTGCACTGTGAGTCTGTTCTCTGTCTTTATATTGCTGAGAAGGATGGAAGAGTGTTTGGACATTGGTGAATTGTACACATAGTTGTTGAGCAAGAATCATTTGGACTTAGTGAGTAATTAAAGTACATCAGCATTTAGAACCAAAACTAATGGAAATAGTGGTAACATCTACCTCAAAGCACTGTTGTGAGAATTAAATGAATTCATACGTGTAAAGTGCTTAAAATAGTGGCTGGCACGTATTAAGTGCTTGATAAATTAGCTGCCTTTATTCTATTGTTATTATTATTATTATTACCTCGTTGGGTTGACAAATCCAACTGTATCTATTAATTAGATGCAAATGTAGTTATCAATGAGTGAAATGTCTTTATTACTGCTAGAAAAAGAAATATAACATGAGATTGTTAGAATGATTTAGAATTTTTATCATGGCGTTTGATTAATATAAGAGATTTAAGTTCTTTGAGACATAAAAGATGCATTCTAAAGAGAACTGCTTTTGGTATGCATTCTTTTTTATTCAGGGCTGTAATGTAACTGAACAGCACACTGAATATGATATCATGCCTTTGCGTCGTTCCTAATTCAGTTGTGAAAATGGGCCTGCTTAGCTACTGAGCTGAAATTACATCTTTGCAATTTGTTCACCAATATCCAAGTTGCTAATTGAAGCAAAATTATTTTTTATTTTTAGTCCACTATTAATGTTGGATTGCTGTTTGACACAATTGTTTAAGAAATGTCAGATTTGTAGTGTTTTCTTTGTCACAGGTTAATTTTTAAGTAGGGCTGCGTCACCTACTGGAAATTTCTAGGACCCCATTAACTAATGCTTTTTTTTTTTTTTTTTAAATGACTAGCAGTAGAATTCGGTGGTTGAATGTAATGATTACAGTGTGTTGCTATTGTAGGTGCTCATAAAATTTTATGATTCATTTTCAGTTCTTGGTAATTTGCTACCAAAGGCTCATTGACAGTCTGTATTTAAAGGACACTTTATTTCTTGGTTGAAGGAGGTACTCTGTACATTCGTGAACTTATTCTCGAAGGTGACAAATTATGTTTGACCTTTTATTTTGTGTGTGATAAAAGGAATAGCATGTTTTCAACATTACTTTTTTCGGTTTAAATGGAGAATTTGCTTTGTTTTAGATTGTTTTTCTTTTTCTTTTTTTACAACTAATGATGACAAGTCTGCTATTGTTCGGCTGTAAACCAAGGAAGACTCCTGATGAAAACATTTCGTTCCTAAAATCCCTTCAGATTTGGCTGAACCGAAGTCAAAAGTATTCTTCTCTCTCCCCGCCCCCTCCTTTTTATCATGGAACACAAAGAGTTAAAACTATTAGAAAAGTAAACAAAGAAAAGCAGTTCTCAGTTCTCTGTGTTTCCTTTGGCATCCTACTGAAGTGTGGTCCTGGTGGATGGTCACCGTGCATTTTTCGTTTCACTGTGTGGGTTTTACCATAGTAAGTTTCAATTAACTTTTAAGACCCAGTGATATTTTAGAGGAGCAGAGAGGAATTACACTGCACAAGATACCCTCTAAAATAGTGGCAACTGATGCAGGTTTTGTATATTAATTGATTTAATTCTTTTTAAAAAGTTATGGGTTAATTTATAGTTGAGCATTTGAAATTGATGGCATTTTATCTGCTACCAGAAATATTTCTAGCACTGTTGTTGCATACAGTTGTGAAAGTTTAACAATTCCTATTTTCTTCTTTCAATTATTAAAAAATGATTAAAAAACCCAATCTGAAAGCTGAGTATTTAAAAATGATATTTTCCTTCTGCTTCTTAGAAGAAGTCATTGAGAAAAGGGAGGCTGGTATATCAAAAAATTAGGAGTTCTGTTCTAAACATGCCTTGTTTTAACAACTTGTTTTATCAGTTTCACCAGGTTTTTAAAGTCGAGGTGAACTTAGTGCCCGTTTACTTTTCCTTGCGTACAAGCGTTCCTGCCTGTGTGAGGGATTTATTTGCCATTGGCAGAATTAGTTTAAATATCGTTTTCTACTTGATATTATAGTTTTTGCTTCTCAGCTTATAAACCTCAACTTGATTTGCCATCAATTGATTTATTTAAAAGATATATTCTATATACTTTCTCTCCTCTTCCCGCCCACCTCTGTGGCAGGTCTCCCATCCTCACTCCTGATAAACACATTGATTTATTGAAACCACTGTTGTCTTTGTCGCTCTCACAGCAGACTGCCTTCTCACAGAGAGCAGGCTTATGATTTACTACGGAGGATGAAAATAAGCCTTCCTCTTGGTGTTCCATTGTCTGGGCCCTAAACCAGCTGTTTATTAAGACGGTTTCACTTAAAATAGTCAATGCTGTTTATATGCTTCTCTGCTTTCCCAGCTGATCTAGCCCAATCAACTTTACTCATACCCCACAGAGGCACCTATTTAAATTAGGGAGAAAAGCAGAAACTTCTCCCTAAGTTGTTGTTTGAAGAGCCCTTTCCTTTTTGGCTTGAAGTAGGGGTTTGCTGAATTGTCAACCAGTCTTGATGTTTGTGCTATATGTAGATGACAAGAGATTTGTTGTGTGGCTATCACTTGGATGTGGAAGCTAGAGGGAGGACTTAGTGGTATTTTTTAAAAAGTCCGTCTTGTTGGCACTTGGCATCAGAGGCCTTCATCCAATTAAAGTGATCATCTCTTCCCATACTGGAGTCTCATCAGAATGTTGATTTCTGGTCCCATACCTTCTGTATGATAGTGCCCTTTGTTTTATTATTATTATTTTAAGCAAGCCTCTTTAGTAACAAAAATGCCTGGGTGGGATAGGAGGTGGGTCTGCTTTTGACTGGATTCCGCTCCAAAGCTAACCCCATTAATTTGAGAGTCTTGTTTACTCAATTTAAAGGATTTTAGTCCCATTCCATGGCAAAGTGAAAGGACTCCCTATTTCACTTGCTTTTATTTTAGGAAAAGTCACAGAAACAGCCTTTATGTGCTGAAAATATTATCTTATAGAGGCTCTAAAGAGAGGAAGAGCAGAAATTTCATGCCTGCACTCCTTCCCCAGAGTTCCTAACTGTTTCTGAGCAAATTTAAACTCATAGTTTCATTTTTCTCTGCTTCAGTTAAGGAAAGACTCTCTGTTTTGACTCTGCTGCCAGATGCGAAGTGGCAGTTTGGTATTTGGTAAAGAGATATACTAGGAAGGCTTTGTGTCTTGAACAAGTGATGTTCTGTCACCAAAGACAAAAACACATGATTTTTGGAAGTTCAGGCATCATCTACCGTTTTTTGGGGGAGTCATGAGCATATTTGCATTGCAACATATCTTTAATTGAATAACACCATGGGCCTCTGATTTCAATGGAACCAGTGGCCCAATAAAAACAATATTAGTATAATCTAGAAGGAATCAACATGAGAGGGTCTGATATAACTAATATATTCCCCTTTCCCTCCGGCTTAAAAAACCAAGCCAAACCAAACCCTTTTATTACAGTAGGGAAAACCCCACTGTTATCTGTAAATTTATTAACTGTGTTACTTGTATTAGTGTACCATGACAAAAACCATAGTTGAAACAGAGGTTATCAAGGGTATTAAGAGAACACACAAAAATTTAATGATAATAGGATTTAGCAGAAATGCGTCATTAGGATTTTTTTAGCACCATGTTTTAGATCTAATCAGTTATTTACTGTTTCTTTGATTTTTCAAAAGTGATTGCAGTAAATAAAACTTTAGACAGTTATAGTTTTTGTTTTTCAAAATATTTCCGATTTACTTAATGTATTTTCTTGAGTAAACCAACCTGCCAGGCATTTGAAAAGGTCTCTTAAGAACCCAGGGAAGAATCATTACTGCATGTTAAAATTAGTGGAAGAAAATTTGAGGTGTGACAGGATATTAACCTAATCTAGATTATGTCCCCAGAAGGTAGCTATAAATTGGACAGGGTAAAGTAATAACTTTACAATGGAGAAACCTGGCCGTGATCTCAGGTGGATGGCAGACATCATCTTCATCAAATGATCAGAGTTTATGTCTCCAGTGGAGGAAGTAGCTGGCAGCATGATTTGATGCGCTGAGAAGAACTCAGCATCACCTCTGTGGTATTCCCTCCCCAAAATGCAGAACACTAATCTAAGCTGAGGAAACATCCGACAAGCCCAAATTGAAGGATGTTCTGCAAAAAAACAGGCCTGAATGCTTCAAGAAAAACAAATGCCATTGTAATGAAACACAAGGACTCAGGAACTGTTCAAGATTAGAGGAGACATGACAGCTAGAAGCAATGATTGGGTTTGCAGTTTTTTTTTTTTTTTTTTTTTTTTTTTGCAGTAAAGCACATTATTAGGTAATTGGCAACATCTCAGTGAGGTCTGTAGATTAGGTGATTTTATTGTATCAATGTTAATCTTCTGGTTTTGATAATTGTACTGTGATTATATAAGAGAATTTCTTGTTTTCAGAAAAATACATGTTGAAGTATTTAGGGCATATCTGCAACTTACTAGTAAGTGGTTCAGGAAAATAAAGAGAATAAAGAACAAAGCACATGTAGTAAAATGTAAACATTTGGGCAATCTGGGTAAAGGGTATCCTGGAATTCTTTATATAGTCTTGCAACTTTTCTGTAAGCCTAAAATCGCATCAAAATAAGTGTTAAAAATGAAGGTTATGAAAGGCTAATCGTAGAAAAAGATTTCTATAGGCTAATAGTAAAGAAACGTTTTTCTCCTTATGAAGTCCTTCTCCTCCTTTTTTCCTTTGTTGCTATTTTTGTTTTGTGCTGTGGCTATTTATCATAACTGGAGCCTGCTCTGAGGAGCTGCACACACTGTGTCTCAAGCTGGACACATCATTTAGCAGGTTCTGAAAGTCCCAGTTCATAAGCCCACCACCAGTTAGTCACTGCAGCATCTGTATGTACTAAATCAGGATGGTCTCTGGTTAATTTAAGTGGTTTTGTCACCAAGAAATTGAGGGTTACCGGAATGTGTGAAAGTAATTTTATTAACAATTTGAAGCTGTGTTATATTAGTATTATGCAGTGATACAGTGTTAAATTAGTTAAAATGTATCTCGATACAGAGCAGGGCTCTACTGGAGAGCTGGTTGTTTTTCTGTGGCCCAAGTATTAATATGTAGATCCATGAGGAAGTTGAGGTCCCAGGGAATCTTCCCAGTGAACTTGAGCAAAATGTTTGTGTGCACATTATAAAGAGCAGACATAAACATCTTGGCTGGTGAGGTGGTTTGGGACTCCTGGTTTTGAGAGGCAGAAGTAATTCTTTTCAGTTTGTGAAGATAACTCTACGGCGTAAGCCCACACACATGCAGCATTTGCCGGCAAAAATGACTGTTTGGGTGGGTGTAAACCCTGGGAGAGCACATGTTTTCAGCCTGTTGGTGGGAAGAGGGTTTTCCCTGATAGATGATTCATCTCACCAAAGACACAGTTACTGAATGGACTCACTTGCCTCATCCTCACTTGTTCTCTAGTATGCACCACTAGAACACTCAACGTTCGGGCTGGAAGTGGTAAAGTGAAGATATATAAAATTGAAATAAAATCCACGTGCTTTTCCATATTTTAAATAAATAGTGTTTCAATGTGCTAAACTAAACCTTCTGGGTTTTTCCTCCTTATTTGTTAGATTTATTTTTATTCCATATTGAAAGGAGAATTGTGGTTGTCTTGACGACAAAAACCCTATCCCACACACTGATCCAAAGATGTGCATTATAATAAGGTGATCGACAGGGCAGAGAGGGACAGATCCCGATCCAGGCAACTTGGGTTGATCCTTAGCAATGTATCTTGAAACAGTCAGCCCAGTGAGACCTTCGGCTCCCGAAAGCTAATTGGCCACCAGCCATGGTACAGAACTCAAGGAAACTCAGTTGTGATAGTTTGATTTCTGCTACTTGGTTTGATTCTTAGCTAAAACCATACCTTTGTTTACAGGCCATAGTCTATGAAGGCCAAGACAAGAACCCAGAAATGTGCAGAGTCTTGCTCACACACGAGATCATGTGCAGGTAAGAAATACCGGGTTCTTTTCCTTTAATTAGCAAAGAGAAGATGAATTTGTACCTTAAATCTAGGTGAACGTGGGTCTACTTTTGGGTACACATTTATCTTGCTTGTATTAGACAATCTAAAAGGAACTGTGAGATGTGAGTGCTTGGTAGTAAAGAGTCAGGCATCACAGTGGTTCTCAGTTATTTATTAGATTTCATCCTTAAAAACATACATTTCCTTTTTGACTCAGCCTGCTAATGAGCACAAAGCAGGGCCTTCCCCTTTTCCTTCCAGTAGAATAAAATACAATAGAACCCTTTTAGTGTTAGTATCTGCCCTTAGCTGCATTGCTGGTAAAATGAGTAAGAATTCTGTTGGTGTCAGTAGAGGCCTCCATTTGGGTAAGATTTGAGAGTTCTAGTTCCCCTTTTGAATTCTCCCACTTAAAAGTATGACATCTGCACACAGGTGTCATACTCCTGTAAGTTGAGCATGGTTTTGTCTCCCTTGCTTCAGGTCTCTTGATCTTAGTTACCTTGTATATAACTATGACAATACAGCTAATGCTTCTCAGAGGCAGTGAACTCTGGGAAGGATGGCAAAGAGGAGTTCCTGACAGGCATAAAAATTCATGTCTCTCACAAACGAGTGTCTTTATTTTTGCCAGTAATCAGACCGAAGCTACACTGGAAAACAGGCAAGCAGAGCAAATTCACCGCCAGGCCTGCACATGGAAAAGAGGAGACCAGCTTTTTAACTTGCAGCTTAGGATTCTTATTTTTCTTAAATAACACTGGCACTTTGCTCTTAATATATTCTGAGCAATTGGATAAAGCACGAAGATGCCACCGTGCATCAGAGGAAGGCTGCTAATTGCTTTGTTAGCCGTGCCGGCTCTTCTTGGCACAGAGCATGCTGGGCACCTGACTACTCCTGGCCAATCTGTGCAGTGCGTCGCTGTCCCCTCGTGTGAGTGGGCTTTCTTTGCTGCTGCTGGGCCCGTGGGGAAGGCAACCTTAAAACCCTACAGGTGGGAAGAAAATAGGAAGGGCTTAATCTGCTTCCTTAGTGAAATTCCACATACTAACTTCTTCTGTATCTACCAATATGTATGTTTATAAAAACGCCTTTTTAAAAAAACATATTTCTAAATATAGATTTCCAACATATATACAAGTTTTATAAGTTTTCACCGCAGTGACTTGTAAACTTGTTAATTATTCTAAACAACAGGTTGTTATTCTCTAACTTTAAAGCAGTAGCAGAACCCCAAATTGTGGTGATGGACTTCTTATATTACTAGGCAAAATTTTGTCTAAGAACAACTGTACAATTAAAGCTGGCTGCAACTTTTGGAATTAAGCTAGTGAAATCCACTTTGAAAGCATTGAAAAATGACCCCTTTGTATTATCGTTTCTCTGACCATCTCACTATTTTAGATTCTTACAATTAGAATGTCATTAGAATGAATTTTCCATGTTCTGCTGCATGTGATTCTAGCAAAATAAGAGAAAGATTGGAAAATGGATCTCAACCGTAGGCCAATTCACATCTATATATCACAGATTTGCATCTCATATCTGCAAATATTTGGGCTATGCTAGAAATGATTCTATTCTTGAAATACTTAAAGATATATTATGCCTTTCACATACAGGCCTATCCTCTATTAACGCAGTTTATATTTCTCTTGTTTTTAAAATTCATTGGTCCAAAATACTTTAGTATGCTGGTTGGTTTGCTTTACTGCTGATGTTCTTTCTATTTTTCAGAAGCATAAAAATAGCAAAAATAAAATTCTCAAGCCACTGAAGGCAAATGATGATGTTTGTACTGCCGTGGCTGAGAGGGAAAAGCCATATTCAAAATGTCATCCTGCTAATGTTACAGATTCTGATTTTCCTGGCTCCTATAGCTGTGTAAAGGGGTACTGTTTGTTTACTAGGCCACCATGACCCTATTACACAAACCTGTCGTCTATTGTGTGGCTAACAGTCTTTTAAATTGCAAATCTGATGCTCTTTAGGGGGTTTTAGGAAAAAAATTCTCACTTTCCACACCATCCTATTTCTCTTGATTTCTTGCCTGTTGTAAGTGGAAGTTGGGATGTGCTGAATTTGCACCAGGGGTGCAAATGCAGGCTCAATTATAAGCATAAAATTAGAGTCTGTTCACCATTAATCAGCCTGGCTAATTGCTATGCACCACCATTAGCCATATGGTGTGAAAGACAGCTTGCTCTCCCCAAGATGAAATTTCTTCATTGTAGACATGAAATAGTGAAGGCCCTGGATTTTAAAAGAGCTTGTTTTAGATATTTAATTTCTAAACAACTTTCTGCAGTGCTTTCTATCAAGGCTAACGGCACAATAAAACTTTGAGTTTATGTCACAAAAGCTGTGTATTTATAGTACATTGGAGCTATGGCAAAGAAGATAGAGAATTTAGATTGACTAGAAAAGGCTTGGAGTGATTCTGATTTGTTGCAGGCAAAGAAGAAAAAAAAAAAAAAAAAAAGCAAGGAAAACACCAGAGAATTGTGTCTCAGGTGATTGCAAATTTAAGAAATCCATTTTGTTGTGCTATAAGGGAAGACCTTTTCTAGGGCTGGCTAAAGGACTTGCCACTGTTGGATGATAATTATTGCCATTCTTAAAGACAAAACCTCTGTGGTTTGATGGCAGGGAGTGCTTTCTTTGCAATTCTGGGAGAATGTCTGCATTTTTGGTAAATTGGAATCTATCATACCCATCAGTATCACATTTTGCTAATACCCAGTGGTTAAGTTCTTACTATAATATAGTTCTGTGAATGATTTTAAAGCAGGATTTCATAAGGGATTTGATTAGAGGTGTACTCTGACATTCTGTGTTTAAATGTGAATGGAAAATATGAACTGTGCCAGGTAGGGTGTGTCTACTTCCCAGTCCCTGAGGCAGACTGAAGCAGATATTTCCCCCCCTTGAGTGCACAGGACGGTTGCAGGGGATGGGTGCCTTTCTCTTTTTCTATCAGCAGTGCCTGGCATCTTAGGGGACCATAAACTCTCAGGGCTAGCCTGGTCCCTTGGTATCTCCTTTTCTTCTTTCCTCTTCTGCTGCCTTTTTTCCCCTTCAGATTCCAGCTTACTTGGGGTTTCTTTAGGGATGCATCCCTGGCCCTTGGGCTGAATTAAGTCCCTTTGTTTTACATTTCCATTATACCCTATGCTTTTCCTTCATAGTACTCCTGCCTCTTGTAATTCTGGTCCAATGCCTGCCTACCTTGGCTGGGCTAAGAGCTCTTTGAAGGGAAGGAAGTTTTTCAGTTGTCCCATTTGTGAAATGGGGAGATAATATTACTTAACTCATAGGGTGGTTCTTATGATTAAATGCTATAATCCCCCTAAATATTTATCACAGTGCCTGTCATGTGTTGAGCCTGAATGTCTATTATCTTATTAATAGTAGTAGCATTAGTATTAATAGAAACAGCAGAAGTAGTAATAGCTATAGCAGCAGCACCTGCAGTGCTTAGCAAAGTACCTGGCACATAGTTGCTCAAAGTGAATGATGGCAAGAGAACATTGAAAGAAAGTGATGAGTCTTTGTTCATTCTAGCTGTGGTAATAGGGATGTTTTCATTCGTTCTTTTAGCACCTATTATGTGCAAAGCACAGTGGGATGTAGAGGCAAAAAGAACTGGGTCCTGCAGCTTGGTCCTAGAGTTTAGCCTGGAAGATGAGACCTGTATGTAGGTAGCTAGAATGCACTGTAGAAAAGATTGAATGTTGAGGCAAAGGACTTTGGCTGAGAGGAAGGAGGAAGCACTTGTAGGTAGGTCATAGCCTTGGGAATGGAGACGAGGGGCAAGAAGGCAGAGAGACTTTTGAGGGACCAGGATTTCTCTGGGGAGAGGTCTGAAGGTAAGTTGAGCTGAGGGCTAGAGCTGAAGAGAGGATCAGGATGAAAGAAAACTGACTTCGGAGGCCTTTTCCCAAAGGCAAGAGTTATGGCCTTAGATGGAATTGATAAAGGTGGGAGAATAGAAAGAGAAGAGGCCATGGATATATTCTTGGGGAAGAAACACATTTAGTAAGGAGGGCACGTGTGTTAGAGAGTTAGGAAAATGAACCTTGAGCACACAGACATGGAAATAAAAGGAGAGTGCTTCCAAGAGGGGAGTGGGGCCCATATCATAAGTACTAGAAAGATCCAGGTGTACATAAAGACTAGGAAAAGCAGCCGGAAGGTTTCTCACTGGTCGCCTTCGAGAGAGAAGACTCAAGTAGGTGCTGAGGCTTGGAAGCCAGTTCTTATGGGACTAAGGTGGCAAGGAGTGATGGTGACTCTTAAAAGGAGAAAGTTTGACAGCGAAGAAATTAACTCAGGAGAAAAGAAGCAAGAGAATGGAAAACTTGACAATGCTTGTACACTGAGGGAAAGGATTAACTAGAGAGAGAGAGAGAGGAGTTGAAAATGCAGAACCGAGAAGGAACGATTGATGAGGCAGAATGGGAAGGATACAATAGCTCAGTTAGCTGGAGTTAGTGTTATGAAGACAGATAATTTGTTTTTAAGCCATGGGAGAAAAAGAGAGGATAGAGGAGTCTATAGCCATAGAAAAAAGTTCCATGGCCCTGGGATGAGGATCTGCAGGCCTCATGAACAGGAGATGTCCAGATGTTTCTTGCTCTGGTTTGTGAAGCTGTGAGTCAGCTTCCTAGTGACTTGCCACCCGTGTTAGGCTGCTAAGGAAGAGACTCATGTGTTTTCTTTTCCCTGGGTGTGCATAATTGTTCAGGAGACACCCAATGCTGCTGAGACCCACAGTGGACCTACCACACCAGCTACTGGTACCCGCTCCTGTGGGAAGAGAGTCACGTGGCTCTCCTCTCACAGGCTGCAGGTTAGGAGGGGATATGAATACTAGTGATGCCTGCCTAACTTTGGACTCCTGTTCTGGTGACAAAATGAATGAAGAAACTCCAAGGTCCCCAGCAGATGCCCACTTTAGCGGCAGATGCCTCGTCTATGCCCAGCACAGTGCCTGACACAAACAATGGGAACCGATAGAACACTGTTGTGAATGAAAGACGGCCCATCCGCCATACAGTAGTGAGGACATACTTATCCTCATATCTTATGATTTCTTTTATTTATACGATGACTTTTCCCTTTAAGTGCCTTGCGTCTTGTTTCATCTACTCTATTGTTTGAGTGTGATCCCTCTTCTGCCTTAAGCGTAACAAATTTGTCCTCTTTTCGGCTGTCCTTCATGGTTAATGCCTGTCTTCTGTATGGGGAGGTTGGCACCCACCTTTCTTGGTCCTTCTGAATTCAACAGAGAGAACTAGCACAGTTCAGCTTAGAGAACTCGTGGGGGCGTGGAAGACTGGCATGAAGAAGGAGGATTCTTCTTGCTTCATTTGGCTCTGGGTGGTTAGAACTAGGAAGCAACAAGGGGATAGTTTCTAGCTCAGTCTAAGGAAGACCTTCCTCCTCCCACTTTGAAATTGATTTTAATTTTTTTGATGGGAAAGTAATATTGTAATGCAAGGCAGAACACTACAGAAGTATGAAAATAAATATTTCCTCATGCTTCCACAGAATTCCAAATGTGCACATGTATGCACACATGTCCGTGCCTTGTGTGTATATATCCACCCAAGGTGCAGATCAGAATCCTGAGTATCCCATTTTGGGAAGATGACTATGATGATGCAGAGATGTGACCTGAAAAACAGGACACTCATTGGGCTAATTTTGCTACTTTATGTAAAGTTTCCTTTATGAGTGTTGAAACTTCCCAGCTCCTTCTTTTTCTCTCCTTTTCCTCATTCTCCCGGTTTTTCCCCCTCATTCTGTCCTTCCTTCTACCTTTCTGTTCTTTGCATCTGGCTGTTTCCCTGGGTCCCTTGTGGCACAGCACAGAGGGGTAGTTCTCATTTACTCTATACCTAAATTCCTCCGGCTCCTCTTAGGGCCATTTTTTTAAAGGATTTATTTTTATTTTATTTACTCCCCCCACCCCTTGTTGTTTGTGCTTGCTGTCTGCTCTCTGCTTCCATTTGCTGTGTGCTCTCTGAGTCTGCTTCATCTTCTCTTTAGGACTAAACCTAGGGCCTCCCATATGGGAGAGAGGTGCTTAATCACTTGAGCCACCTCAGCTGCCTGCTTTGTTGTGTGTCTCATTGTCTTTCCTCTTTGTGTCTCCTTGTTGCATCATCATGTTATGTCAGCTTGCTGTGCCTGCCCATCACACCAGCTCGCTGTCTTTCTTGTCTTCTCCAGGAGACACCAGGAACTGAACCCAGGACCTCCCATGTGGTAGGCGGGAGCTCAATCGCTTGAGACACATCCGCTTCCCCAGGGCCGTTTTTGTTATAAAGAAATGAAGACAGTGTTTAAATCAAAGGATAGACCTCAGGCTGTGTGTGGCACTTGCTTGAGGGAGGTGGTTTGAGCTACGGGGTAGGGAGGTTCATCTTCCTTCCATCAGAGGATCAGCTTGTCTTTCTTTCTCTGTCACCCTCCTACTTTCCTGGATTGTATGCTCCCCCAATACATAACATTCATTCATTCATTAACTCATTCAATCCATCCATCCATCCATCCATCAATCAAATATCTGAGCTTCTGTATTTCCGTCTCAGGCCTTGTGCTACTCATTAGGTAAATAAAATGACACAGTTTCTTAGTTCATGAAGCAAATGGGTTAATGCGGGGGGTGGGGAGGAAAGAGATAGTAATGGCAAATGCACAGATATCTGTAACAATATAATTTGCATTGTATCAAGTGCCCTGAAAGGAAATAACAGGAGGGGACTAATTTAAGTTAAGGATGGGTGTCGGGGCAAACCACTCTGAGTATTATCGAGATTGAGAGGTGAAGGGGGAGTAGAGACTGGCTAGTAGGGAAGGGTTGGAGAAGAGAGGCCTGCGTGGGCCTGGCCCTGAGGTCAGAATGAGCTAGCACATGAGAGGAATGGAAATTGGCCAGTGTGGCTGGAGCTTGGCAAGTTGGGGGAGAATGACAGGAGGTCGGGGGGTGGTCTGGCATCATGTCATGGCATAGATTTATTCTGAGTGTGGAGGGAAGTCATTAAAAGATCTTGAGCAGCGAAGTGATACAATCTCATTGACGTTTTGAAAAGATCACTGGCTATTGTAGAGGGTCAAGTGGAGCAGCAAGGCCGGGGGGAGGTGACGTAGGTGTCCATGCAAGAAATGAAAGTGGCTTGGACCAGAGTGGTGGTGGTGGGGAGGCGGAGAATGGGAGAAGTTTGAGATGCAGATTCTATCCACGATTATCTTGCAAGTTGGAAGGGTCCCTGGAGGACATTTAGTCTATGCAGGACTGTGGTGAGGGTGAGAAAAAGGCCACCAGAGGCTCACATCACCCATTTACTGTTTTGAAAGGGAAAATGAGGGAGAATTTGGCCTTCCCATCAGTTTTCCTCCCTGGGCATGATCTTTCTCTGCACAGCAGAGCTGCTCACTACTTGGAGGAACAGGGGGTGCAGGCAGTGGCCTTGGAGTGGCCCTTCATTGAGCCCTTAGTAGGGCCAGCCACTCAGCCCTTGATTTGCACCCTTATTGTATTGAATTCATGCTCTGGCACCTAGAGGTGGGTGCTTCAGTTGCCCCCATTTTACGAATGAGGAAACTAAGACTCCGTGAGGTAGAGTACCTTGCTCAAGGTGACATAGGTAGGTCTACCTGACTCCAGAGCCAGTGTTCTGGCAAATTCTTGAACAAGTCTCAGATGGATAGTCCTCCTTCCAGCATGGTTAATTTTTCAAAACACTAATTTATCGCCCTTTGGAAACATTTCCAGTAAAAAAAAAAAAATGTCAGCCTTAAGGTTAGATCCAGGGTGGGATTTAAGTAGCAGCTGCTCTGTCCCTGACCTAATAAAGAACTCTACCTACTAAAGGGCCATGCTAACCATTGGATGAGCCGTCAAATGCCCCCAGAAAACTGACATGGCAGCCAGCGCAGGCCATAGCAGTCAGAGGGCACGTGGATCTCTACTTGTTCTTTTATCTTGACAACTCTCATCTTAATTTTTGTCTTGTACTTTTATTCTCATGAAGATGGTTCAGAAGCAAACACTTAGAGCTTTAGGATTTTGGAAAGGCTGCGGTTGAAGGAAACTTCTCCTATAAAAGAGAAAGGAGAAGATAAAGGAATCCATTAAATACAAATTGACTGGAGGGGGAGAAATCACTCATACCTCATTATTGAGGCGTTCCACACAATTAGTGTGATCTTGAGGGAAGAATGTTTGAGCCACCCACAACCCTGAATATTCTCACTGGGTAGATGTAACAAGAATACACTTCACAGTGAACTCTTCCAACAGAGCGGACAGTGATGGGGAGATCCCATCATAGTGTTGTAAGGCTGTCAGATGAACTGGGGAAGAGCTCCTCTGCCTTTTCTTTGTGCAGGGAGAGGTTAAGCTTGGCCATTAACCCATATTTGACCCAATAGAATTTTCTATCTCAGGGATCTGTTGATTGCCAGGTATGGCTGTGTGGTAATTCTAGCATTTGCAACCCAGCAATTTGAAACTTCTGTCTGCCTAAATGATGATTTTTCGTTGTAATGGCTGTACTAAATTCTTTTGCTTTTGCTCCATAGCCGCTGTTGTGACAAGAAAAGCTGTGGCAACCGAAATGAGACTCCCTCTGATCCAGTGATAATTGACAGGTAGGGACCACTCTTCTTTCACTGGATTCTTATTCCTCATTAGAATGAAACACCTGCCTTAGGCCGCTCATGGGCAAGGGTTAAGAAGGCACGTGGCCGAAATTTGCCTGTTGGTCATAACTTAAGCTGTGTCGAGAGATTGTGATTCCTGGGAAAGCCATATGGATTGTTATTTGGAGGCCTGTTTCTTGGATTGCTCCGGTTTTGTGTCTGATTCATGCTCCTAAAGGGATTTTTTCTTTCCTGACTTTCTGAGGCTCAATCCCCATGCTGTGCCAGGAAGCTTCAGAAATAAAATAATAATAGTTTGTGATTTATGAAATGTGGTTGGGTGCTTATAAATATTTAACTTTTATTTGAAAAATGTTTGAATCATTATCACTTTTAGCTACAGTGGTTCTGTTGGATATAATCCATCTACATTTTAAAGTTTTATTTATGCATAAAAGCAGTTTAAAGAGATCTGTGAACCAAGATTTTCTGCTGTTATATCGGGTTTGATTGCAGCTCATACAGTTTTGTAAGTTGATTAATTTATCCTGCTTGCCTTAATTATTGTGTTTTAAAACAGATACATATTACTAATCTGACATGACCAAGTAAATCACTGTAGAACAATAAATCTGTTTTAGTTGTTGGGTGCAATTTCGAGTCAGTGTGCACACATTATGCAAAGTCGCATTCCAAATATTCATTTTACATTTTAATTATTGAAATTCATTGTATGGAAACATGTATGATAAACATTTGTTACATAGTATTACTCATGGAGAGTTAAATGGCCTGGAAGGTTTATAGATACTGTCAGTTGTCAGCTAGCTCCTTCCACTAGCTGGAAAAAAGAGTCCTACAAATATGACCAACTGATTCCTTACTGAGGAAATCAAGAGCTGGAAAAAAGACCCCTTTTTTGGGTTTTGATAATACTGATTTTTGACCAAAAAACCCCACAAAAAATAAATAAAAATGACCTGACTTCCCAGTTTTTCACCTATTTTGGGCTTGATTTATCATTTTTCAGTTTACAAAAAAATGATAGCAACAACACTATTTACTTTGCCTCATCATAATTTTTGTCAAAAGAGTGATTTTTTTATTTTGACTTATATGATTCTTTAGGGTTAAACCCAGTTTTGATTACCGAGTAGCTTTAAAAAGGCTACATTAAATCAGATATTTTAATTAAATAGCTCTCAATCAGATGATTGATTAAAAACATATTTTTGCTCAATAAAGGTTTTAACATAAGCTAGGGGAAGTATTTGATTCACAGTTAAACATGAAAATTTAATGTGTAGTCAGGTTGTGTGCTGCGTATAGAATAGCATGTTTATCTGCGAGAGCAGACAGGCCGTTCATATGATTTCTTTTTCTGCAGTGGAAGATAAGTCTTCAAATGACTAAGGTCAAAAATAGATATAACCTTTATGCTGTGTGTTTCATTTAAACATACCTCTTTAAAATATAACTTATTTTAAGCAAGTTTTCCTTATGCTTCTATTAAAAAAAAAATTGTTCTGATCAAAGGACCAGCCCAAATAATCATCAGAACTTTGAAACTACAAGCATTTTGTTCTGCCATTCAGTTCCTTTTGGTTTAGATGATGACAAGAACCTTACCTTGCCACCCGCAATGAAAACACTTTTTTTTTTTGGCTTGTGAATGGGTTAAGCTTTTAAGTTCTTCGTTTGGTTTTAGGCTGTGACTCTGATATAGAAGACTGATATGACTGTGGTTTGAATAACATTTGATTTTGACCTGTTCCTGTGGGTTGCAATGGCATAAGAAACTTGACTCAGCAGCGCTGTAATTAGCCCAGCCCGTGTTTTTGAAACAGGATTGTGTTACCTGGATTGCATTAGTGTGGCTTCTTTTGTTGCCGCCTCGCATCTGTCCCAGTAGGGTACTTAAAACCTTTTCTTGGCTGGTGTAGTTCAAACAATTTGGGCAAAATAAGTATGCACTTTATACTGTTGGTGGCTTTAGAGATATTACTCATGACATTTATCCTTTTCACTTTTTTTCCTTTTTGGTTTAACAAAGTAGAAAACAGTGGGTAGCCAATCTTGGTCTCTTAAGAGAGAAGTACTTTAGAAACGGCTGAAAACCAGTGTATCTGCACAAGTCCCAGCATATGTTTATTTGCTGGCTGTTGCCGCTGTCTCTCATGAACTATCTTTTCAAGTGGTGATGCCAGTTGATATGCAAAATCCCATTTAGCTATTTTTATTTGTATCAGAGTTTTCAGAATTTATTTGTCCTTCAGTCTGCCAAAGGTTTTAAAAGCTCCAGTCCTGTCTGCTGATACGTGAAACTTCCATTTTTAACAACGAGAGAAGAGAATAACAACAAGAAAAGAACTTATGCAAGGATGGGCAAAATAGAAAAGATTTTTCAACTCCATAAAATTGCTGCAGAGGGAAAAAATGATGGCAACCGTGTTTGAATTTCATAGTTTCCAATTTGATTCAATATTACTGATTGCATAATATCTGTGTTACGTGCTTAGGGTTTGATTTGCTTTTTGATTCATGGATGTGAATCCCTGCATATTTTATAAAAATAGGTTATGGGGCCTGCGTTAAGCAGCAATAGTAACTGTTTTTACAAGATGCATGCAATATGCAATTATAGAGCTGAGAGTACAATCGTTGCGTTAGGATTTAGCATAGTTTTAATATGCAGTCACCTTCTGGGCACCCATAATTTTTAGCTCCCTTTGCTTGTCCTTTGGAACTTGGAGGAACGCTGCTATTTTTATCAGTCAAAAGACTTTTAGCAGTGGTTATTCAGGAAAACTATTTATAGGATAGGTAGAAGCTTTCTGGTCATATGGCAATGGTGCAGGGTAAGCTACTTTCTGTGTTAAATTTTGGCTGTATTATTTGTTGCCAGTGATTTGGGGACACCAGCTTGGCATGTTCTATCAAAAAAGCAGAATTAATAAAATAAGTAGTCACATTCTGTGATTTAGAAAATGGGCTTCTACTTCATTCTATTATAATAGCTTGCAGCAAAGTAAGAAAGATATGACCCAAACTCTTTTTTAAAGTCGTGACAATTTGTCAAGTCACTTCAAAAAAGTTTATAGGAAAATTGCTGTAAACGTAGGAAGTGTACATCTGGAGTTGACTGCCAGTTTATATCTCTTCCTGATGCCAAATAGCTTGATTAAGAAGCCCAAAATCCAGCCTGTGCCCAATTATCCAGATATTTGGGCTGTGTAGATGTGGGAAAAGTGAAATGTGTTATGTCTAATAGCTGATGACCAGGAGCTAATAACAGCAAATTTCATTATGGCTGAGGTAAAGTGCTATGTGTGGTAATTATTGTGAAAGCAAAAAGCCAAGAATGACATCCAGTTATAGAATTAAGGTGGAGATTGATTTAACATACTCACACAGTAACTCATATTTGAATTTAAAAGGTTTGCAATGAAATTCATGTTTAGAAATGGACTATATTGTGGTTTTATTACCACATTGGATATCCTTGTGTCCTAACCTTTTTCCTTGGAGTTATCTTAGTTCAATAAATAAAACCTCATTAGACTATTCCCATTTCAACGAGTTTATTAAATTTTGCAGGAGTAATTAGCATAAGCTGTGCTAATTTTTCTGGAAGACTAATGAGGGAGGTTCTTAATTAGGTTTACCTTGTAAGAATCAGAAAAGATGATAATGACAAAAGTCACACAGGGTAGTCTGAATTAGGAACCCAGTTTTCCTGAATCTATTAAAAAAAATCTTCCATTTTCTATATGGAAAACTTTTTTACATGCTCAAACTGAACCTATTAAGCATGCTAATGGTTATTCCATATCTAGTTAGTTAGGATTACACCCATTCTTGATTTGTCTGACAAAAGTCTTTGTTTTCCTACCCTGGCCTCGCTAAACTATCTTTGAATAATTACATGGATGAATACAGATGGTCTCAAAAACATTCTTTCTTTCTCCGAATTATGCTTCAGGAGTCCTTTCACACAGAGACCTGGAGTTTCTGGTCAGATTTGAGTTGCTTAATTCCAGTAGGGATAGAGAGAAGGTGGCTCAATGTGTGCTTGTTTATTTGTTTTTTCAATTTAGGATCAGTGTGATTGAGGAAATAGTTATACCACTAAGTAGGGGGAGAAAATGAGAGCCCAACTCCTCATTTCCCTGTACTGTGGATGCTTGGCAGTTAACAAGTGGAAATTTTTTTAAACGGATAAGAATAGAAATGGTAAAGGCTGAAATTCTTCCTCAAATTACGTCCTCCTGTCTCCAGTGAATTCAGTCGCAGTCCTTCCAGGATATAATGTGGCTCAAATAATCTGCAAGTTTTGGGTTCTTCACAGCCATTATTAAAATCATGGATTTTTAAAGCCTGTCAATGAACACACCTCTAAAGGTTTGGGGTTGCATTATGGTAACTATAGCAGATTTTCCATATGTTATGTTATGAGAATCCCTGTATCTATAGCTTGCTGCTATGAGGTATGGACCTTGACATGCAACATTAAACAAACAAAAAACAAAACACAAAGTTTGTAAAATGAAAAACTCGGTCTGCTTGGAATTAATACCATTCAGGCCACACTTAACCAAAGATCTCTCCAAAAGAGAAATAACTTATTTTTTTCAGGCCTTTCTGAAGTTCTTCCATCTCCAAATTGCTTTCATTTATATTACACTTATTGAGTTAACTCTATGATTATTGTGTGAAACAGGATGTTCAGTAATGAAAGTACCAGGATGCCCATTTTACCTGTTGATTTTTATGTGATATACACCATATGAACATAAAAGCTTAACCATGTTAGGTTTGTTCAGACAAACAATTTTATTTAAGATCAATTCTTCATCTAAGAAATCTAAATGCTGTGGTAGGACTTTTTCAAAAAGTGTGGCATTGTATTGTCCTACCACCAAGCTAATTTTCTTGATTTAATGTATCCGAAGTATTTAATATATATGCCCATCTATATAATAGAGAAACAATAGTAAAACTTTAGGGTTTTTTTTTAAAACCAGTGCGTGGGGGAATATATTTTTGTAGGATTGTGAAGGCATCTGGACCCCTCAACCATAAATGACTTCCTCCTTGTCTTTTATTATCAGCCGTAAATTCCAAAATTTCATTTAAATTTTTTTTTTTTTGTATTCTGTAAAAATAGTCCCTCAACATGAAAATAAACATATGCTTTTATTAAAGTTGCAAATGAGGCTTTTAGTCAGAGTTGTATGGCTTCATTTCATTGACCTTACAGTTCTTATTATTTTGGGCTCCACCCAGTTTTTAGAAGGTCCACCCATCAAGCAGAAGCATTCTGAATTATACACAGCAGCTCTCTGGGGCAGGAAGAACCAGAGGTGTAAATGTATTTCTCAGAGCTCTGACAAACCTTTTTATACCAACTGATTTCTTAACCTTGAATGCTCTGTTAAAATAAAGGGAGGAGAAATGCACCCTTTAAAATTACCCCAGGCAAGATAATTGCTGTCCTTTTGGCTGGTTTGAGGGGTTTGCATTTTTTTTTCCCCCAAAAGTGAAAACCACTGTCAACACCAAGCATGGATTTATGGTTATTTATTAACCTTAGTGTATTTAAACATTTGTTTTCTCAGTGGGACTTCATATGTGATTATTAGGGATGAGACTTATGTGAGCATAATTCTACATTTTATCACAAATCAGATAATATCACTCTGAATATGAGATGAGCCCTGTATATTTGTGTGCAGTTTGCTACCATGATAAGAAAATAACAATACAATAAGCCAATAGCAGTCTATATTCCATTTGCTATCAGCTATTCCCAAATACACACCCAGGATACATTAAAATGCATTTCAAATATGCTGACAATATATCATAAGGTAAAGTACTTTTACATGGTATAATACTATGGCAGAAACTGTATAATGAACAACAGTGATTTTCCTGTAAAGGAAATAATGGAGCAACTTCCAAGAAATGTATTTAACGGAGTTTCAGAGAATCAGCAGTGTGTATGTATAACAGCCCTGATGTCAGCTCATGGGGTGGGTTTTTAAAAATAAATTTTTTATTCCCTGTCACCATAACTTTGCTTTTGTAATAGAACAGGTAAAAGACAGAATATCAGTGCAAAGTCCCCTGCATGTCATATTAGTTCTTTGCACAGTTTGTGATCAGAATATATCACTATATTAAACATGCTTTTACTTTTCTAAAAGAAGTTGCTTAGAAAGAAAAAAAAAAAACCTCCCCAAGTATAACTCTCCATTGATAAATTCCCCTCATTTCCCCCTGCTGCCAACCCCCAAACAAATTCTTTATAAAAATTGACCAGGTTTTTAAAACTCTCTTTAGAAGTTCCTGCATATAAATAGATGATATTTTGGCGCTCTTAATTTGCATGAAGTGTGATCTGAAATAGACTACTAATTCTTCCTTCTCTTCCTTCTCCCCCATCCCATTCCTCTCTTTACACATGGTGTAACTCAATACCGTCCAGGACAAAATAAAAGTGACCTAAATACTCTGATTGCAATCAATGAAATATGGTGAACAGTACAGGCTTGTCTTTCGTTGCTTGCTGTCTTTAAAGGTGTGGGCAGATGAAGATAAATCACCCTCACAAACTGTTTTCTCCAGTTACAAGCCTTTGTCCAGAAGCAAATGAAGCTTTTAACATTACTGAACTTATTATAATAGAATTTTAATTGCCCTAATCTCACTAAAGTGTGAAGTTGAATGTGTGTGTGCAGGTATGTACTCTTTATGGGGAGAGGACTCAAACCATAAAACACTCTAGCGTTATGTTTTCTCCTGGGAGGGTGTCACATATAAAGTAGGATGTTAAGTGAGGTAAACTTAATAAAACTGATTCTGGGGAAGAGAATACCATCAGTGTTTCAGGTATGAAATGTTTACTCCACATTCAGTGGTCTTTGGTGTGCTTTGGAAATTTTTATCTTTGAAGGTGAAGTGCTTGGTTCCAGTTCCAAACATGTCCCCAAACCCCACTTGTAATGACTTAACTAGACAAGCTGGCAAATTATATAGCTTGATCCCACACAATGACGTCCAGAACGGCATTCGGTGACTCTACCATCCTGCTAACTGTTTGAGGCACAATAGTTTTGTAATGTAATATAAAAGTAGCAGTGTTAGCCAACACATCTTTAATAAGACATTGTCCGCGCCTTTGCCATATGCTACAGAGCAGCCTCTCACTCGGTGGGCCTTTTGATTTCTCTCAATAAGATTATTTCAAATACTCTAATCCTGAATCATTGACATGAATACAAAAGCCTAGTGACATCTAATAGATGCCTCTTAGCTTTGCTTTTCCTCTTGTTCCTTCCCTTTTTCTTTTCTTTTTACCTGACAAAAAGCTTATAGACACTTGGGCTCTGTCTCTCGGTAGCAGCATGGGGGGCTCCTCATGAAATATAAAGGAGGAAAAAGGACTGACGAAGCCCTGATAAGCGACAGAGTGAAGGGCCATAGATTAAAAGTAAATGCCAGTAAATCCTACCCTGTACACTCACTTGTTCTTTTATTGTTTTCTTTAACACTCTCAGTGCCAGGGTAGGGAAAAAAGAGGAAATAGTAATCCAAATAAGCATGTGCATTTTAAATCTGGATATATGATCACACTACATATACATATAATACATTATAGAGTTTAGGCAAGAATCTCAAATTTTGGTTCATGTAAGGGTGGTGGTTAAAAAAAAAAAAAGCCCCTTTAAGCAGTATCAAGAATCCCTCAAGAACTCTTTTGCTCATTTGCTGCTCAATTGACCAAATATTGATAGTGTGTGTAGGGGGATTGGGGTGGGAGGGTGTAGTGGTAGAAAGCTCTTCCATAGGATTGTGAACCCTGGAGTCTCATGACATGACATTTTCAAGGTTGGAATAACGTTTTCTTCTCTTTTCGTCTTTTAAGCAATGAATTGAAAATCATCAAAGTGAAATGTTAGGATATCTTGTTTCATGATATTAGCTGCTGCTTTTTCACAAGGCGCTGCTCCCTGCTAGAGTCATGAGCACTCCGCCTGCCTGGACAGTTCACAGGGACTTAGACTCTGACTGTGCACACTGAGGAGTTAGCAACGCAGCTGGATAACTTTTCTAGTGTTCAGAAGGATGTGCCCCCGTACCCGCTTTCCAAAGCAACCATGATTTGATTAAAGCCTTTTTTTTTTTTTTTTAAACTCCATCTGAAGATCAGATAATCTTGCTACTTAGAATTTTAAAAAATGATTATGCAATAGATAAACTTTTGGGATTTTTTCCTATTTTTAATGTGCTTCCCACTCATTAGTACTATGGTCTGTTAGTAATATTTTAAAATGTAATTTTTAAGATGGTATTGGATATGCTTATAGGTTGAAGTTCCCTTACAAAATTCAAAGTTAGTTTGAAGAGCCCTGGATCTAGGTCAGGTTGGTTTCTCTAGCACATGAATGCACATGTACATGCGTGCACACACACTCACACCCATCATAGAAAAAAGAGATGAAAAGTGAGCATTCTCTTTCTTACTTATCAAAAAGTTATTTTTTCATATGCTTTATTAATATGTATCATAAAATTGATTTGTTAAAAACAGTTCTTTAGTAAAGAAAATTGGTTAGGAGTTAATCTGATTTTCTTTGAAGTTATTACTAATAATGTAAAAAACCCATGTTTCTCTAACAATCTTTGAATTTTCCTAAAGCCAGATTCTAATCTCAGATGCCTGGCAAAAATCTTTTATCAGAATATCTTTTAAAAGGTTGAGTCCTTCTTGTAGCTGTAGGAGGGGGTGTGCTCGGTTCTGGCTGTCCACATATTCTCATATAAAGACCAGCATCTGAGTCTGGCCCAAGAGCACCTTCAACCCAAACAAACCAAATTCCAGACTGCTGGGTTTTTAGCATTAATTTATATCTGAATAGACCTTGAGAAGTTGTAGAGCACTTTAAGGTATAATATTTCAGAGAATTGGCTTCATAAACATGCGCGGACATAAATTTGTTCCTTTTACAGATCTGTAAACTGAGGCACCCAGCCTAAGGGATTAAACACTTCTACACACTCGGTGAATGACAAACCGAATGATAAGAAACTCCATCTCATAGCTCTCACCCTGATTTTTTCTTCTCCTTGATGCGCAGTAAAAGAATGCTGTTTTCTTTATTTCTTGCAATCTTATTTAAAAATTTTTTCTTGTCAGCCACAATACATCTTTTCCACATATTACTCTAAACTTGTTCATCTAACCTGTTCTTTTCATAGATGTTGCACTTAACCTTTGGGATTAAAAAAAGACATATAAAGTGTTGTACCTTTGGTGGATCAGTGTTTGAGTTATGTGTCCTCATTTAATTTGATGAGTGAACCATTGTGCATTTCATGGGGAAAAAAGGACACTAATCCAAAGAGAAATCTTTGAGAAAGGAGGCAAAGTATGAAGGAAAAAAGGCACAGATTTGGAGTCCATTGGATGTGGGATCGAATCCCTCCACTGCTACTTATCAGTATCTGAGCCTCAGAAGGCTCATTTTTTTCTGTCTTCACACTGGGAAAAGTATACCTATTTTGAAGAGCTGTGAAGGTTAAAATGCCTAGCACTGAGCCTGTGCTTAATATCAAGTAATTCTTGTAATGTGATCATAATAAATTCCATGTGGACTCATTCTTACTGCGGCCATTGCTGTGGAATTTTCTTATAAAAGTAAAATTGCCTTACTGAGTTACCACGGTAACTGAGTCTTCTTAGATGAGGACTCACTCAATTTTTCTTTCCACAGATATCTATTGAGCTTTATTATATGCTAGGCACTGTTTTCAGGGTTGTGGATATAACAGTGAATAAGTCAGCTGTGGTCCCTGCCCTCATGGAGCTTTCAAAATCTCAGAGTAGACAAAAACTGAGTAAGTTGGATCAAATAGTAAGTATAAACAGAGAATATATTGATTTTTTAAAAATAGAAGAATGCTATTTTATATTTTAATCTGGGATCATGATACAGAGGAAAATTATCCCTGGATTGAAGTTGTCTTTCAGCTCATACCCGGTGGCATTGAACTTGGGCAAACTCTGTGACTTTATTTCACTCCCCTGAAGCAAAGTAGGCATTGGTTCAGAGCACAGGCTCTGGAGTCAGACCTCTTCCCATCAAATCCCAGCTCTGCCAGTGCTAACTATGGGATTGTGGGCAAATCATTGAACTTCTCTGACCTTCAGTTTCTTCATCTATAAATGGGGATAATGTAGTGGTTCCATCTTTCTAGGGTTGTGGTGAGGAATAAGGAAATTAATACATGGAGAGCATGTATCTGGCACATAATGTATACTCAGGATAAGATGGCTATTATTTTTAAAATAAAGGCCAGAATGAAGAGATTTTTAGCTATGGAATTTTAATTTTAGTTCTCTGTGGAGTTGCTGAGCACAGTGAGGCTGATGATTTTTTTCCGAGGTAGACGATAATCCTCAAGAGGGCCATGGCTGTCCTTGTTTTGGGCGCTGCTGAATCCCCAGCAAGTAACATGGTGCCAGGTTCAGAGTAGGTGCTAATAGGGGTGTGTTTATGTGAAATGAAAGAAAGAATCAAAAGAGCTAGAAATGCAATTGTTGAATCTGGTGATCTCATCTCCCTGCATAAAGACAGGCTTGTTATAACCACACAATAAAGTGAAAAGAAACTGCTATTAAAGAATGATGAGAAACAGAAAATGTGAGATAAAATATTAAATTTGTTACACTTAAAAATGTTAATCTTCACATGATTACCATGCAAATCTCCTCATTGCCCAACTGTTTAATTGATCAAGTAAATCATGGAGCAGACAAGTAGGCGAAAAACCCTGCTGTTGACATTCTCACAAAGTACATTTTCAAGAATATATTCTGTTAACTGTTATGTCTATTACGGAAGATAACATGGATTGAAAAAAAAAAACCCACCAAAACACAAATGTATATATTGCATCCTTTGCAAACAAGTAGAATTCAGAGTTTAGGAAAAGCTTTATTTTTGTATGGCAATCTGGCCATCTCCATCATTATGTCAAACATGAAACCAGTGTTAGTAGAACACATTTAAGCAGCGCCTTTGCGTTATAAACTGGTAGAAGGCTTAAGAGTTCACCATTTTTTTCTTTTCTTCCAGGCAGGTAAAATAGTGATATGATAGTCTGGTGGTTGAAGGGTTAATGAATTGTGCCTGTGTCTCAGTGCTCCCCCTCCCCCATTCCCTTACCCCCAATCCCATCATGTGCCTGGTTGACTCTGAAAGAAGGGGCTTGAAGTTGCCCACAGGGTGTCCCTTTTCCCAGCCTTCTCCAAGGCCACCTGGGCAGATGGGCGCTCGCCTCCTGTCCTTAGGACACAAAATCCAATCAGGCTCTGTGTCTGCCAGTCTCTCTGACCTGCGAGCTGGCAAGAGGGGGGAGAAGCAGAGGCTGCCCACATTTGATAGGCTGCATCTTTGTGGTTTTAGGCGGCTCCTACGTCTTCTGAGGAAGGAAGTTCTTCCTTATTTTGAAGATAAGGTGTCATTCTTGGGAGCAATGGGCTGAACTAATTAGGTTAATTGAGAGGACCCGAAATCGTCCTGTTGAGCCGATCTCTTCTTCCTGTTAAAGGCAGATAGCCCAGAAAGAGGGATTACACAGACTTTAGTTCTTTCCCCCAAATCCATGAAATCTGCAGGTGGGCAAGCACGTATGTTCAGCTGAATGCCATTTAGGCTCGTTGAGAATGGGTTCTTACTATAGAATGGGGTAGCATTAAAAAAAAAAAAAATAATGCGTTCTCTTGGAGATTGAGGTGTGTGCCTTCAGGTGTCTGATATCTTTGTTTTTTCTTAATCATAAAAAATGCTTAGCATTTTGGATCAGCCAAGGGAGACGGACTCTTTTGTTTAAAATTGAAACTTTGGGGAAAAAAAAGGAAAGAAAGAAAGAAAACCTCATTGTGCTATGTCGTTAGTGACAAGTAGCTTCTTGGGCTGTGTTTAGATTCCTCGGCTTCCGAACAGAACCCTCAGAGCTGTGGTCCCAACTGTAATTGAACCTCGGGCCGCCCTCTGGAGCCGCTGAGTGGAGAGGAAAACAGAGCTGGCTCAACTGAATTCTCTACGGGGCGAGGTTTTCTCTTCCCTCTCTTCACTCAAAATGATTTCTCAGAGTTTAAGTTTTAAACAGTATCATTGACTATTCTTTCTTCCTTTCTACCCCCACTACTTCCCCCCCTTTTTCTTCTTGGAAGTTCCAGGGATGACTTTAATTATCTCCACAATCAAATTCTCGTTGCTGCCTCTGTGAAAGTGTGTAGTCATAGATTGCAGGGATTATTTTCTTTAGCACTTGGGGATAGAGAAACTGGTTGTTTCAAAATGAGAACCAGCTGGTTCCACAGAGCCCTCATTTAATGGGGAGCCACTCTGTACACAAAGCCCCCGCTCAGGTCGGTCATTATGCCAAACCCCAAATCGGCAGTGTTTGGGCTATCACCCTTTATTAAATGTTGAGCGAAGAGTGATTTAGCTGATATAATAATAATAATAATAATAATTTAAAAAAACACCCTGCGTGTTTAATTTCGCCTCTGTTAAACACTCACATTGGAAGAAGCATTTCTCAAACTTCTTCATATGGTAATTATAATCTAAAATCTAGTTTAACCCCGCTCTCTCATGGATGGCTGAGATGTGTGTGTTTCTAACCCTCTCTGAATCTAGAAAATAAAATTAAGCTCATCTTTCAATATAATCTTTTATCTGACAAGCACAGAAGATAGATGAAAGGTAGATAGCCAAGTTGTGGGTCCCAGTAATAGAACCAATTGGAGGGCAGAATAACTGCTATTATCAAACATATTTTATGCCATCCTGTAAAATAAGGATGAAGGTGATATACTATATATATTTTGCTGTCTTTCTAGCTTATAGAAATTGGTTTGTTGTCATACTCTGTTAATCTCTAGCAGCACCAAATTCAATTTAAAATGAGGAGAGTACTTTCAGTAGTTTATTGTACAAAACACTTTTGAAGCATGCAAAGAGGGAAAAAAGCATAAAAGACACATAAACCCATGGTAGCTATTCAGTTATGAGAATGATTTGTTTTTAGAACCCAGCTTGCATTTTTTTTTTTTGATGCAACATTTATTAAATCATAGATTGAAGGGTAAAAAAGAAGCTATTTCATGCAGATTTAAAAAATGTGGTTTAACCAAATTTTATCTTACACATGTGAGAGATTACTTTTTATTACTAATAAAAATGCGAGGCTAAATTTTTTTGAATTATGGCATGCTTTTTTTAACGTTGACATCAACACAACAAAATAATTTGAAGAAGGTAAAAATTCTGAAATTTATTCTCACAGGGAGTTTGATCAGTAAGTTGATCACTCATATATGCTTTTAATTGTTTTTCTTTTTCTTTTTGGGATTTCCATATTGAAACATGGTTATGGGTAAAATGATTTTTTTGGTTTATCAACCACTTTGATTATGTGACGTCTCTTTAGTCAGACAGTAATTCTATTGTATATTTCTTGTATCTTTATTTTTTTAAAAAATTCTGTGGATTTTTTAATATAAAAAACAAATAACTGTTATATTTCCAGTCACTCAAATTTGAACCGAATTTTACTTCCTGTTTCAAAGGTCAAGGCAGGCTGACCTCAACAGCAGTGTGGAGGCTGCTGAATTATTCATATCATTGACTTTGTGTCAGCTTCCACATTTGTGGAGAGGGATGTTTTATTCATTTATCTCATTTAGGGTTCTTCTCTGCACCTGTTTCTACCATTAAGTACCCTGTAATTTGCATTTGATGCTAATTTAGTTTCATATCAGCCTGGTCCCCCCTTGTTAATTTAATTTTCTAAGACCCTTTTCATTACAGTAGAACTGTTTTCCTCTTTAAAGCAAACATCTATACAAGTAATTGTATAAACTGCCTTTTAAATAATATCTTTTAGAAGATTCCATCGTTTAATTCCTTAATTCCTATAATTAGCCACAGTTTGATTAATGTTTCAAAGGGTTAAATTAAAATGCAGAATTACTCAAATGCATACTTGAATAATTTCTCATATACAGCAGAGTTAGCATTGCGGTGCTCTCTCTGATAATTCTCAGAACAGTATGTCTTAACAGCAGTAATTTTCTTTATTTAGAGTGCTGTTTAGTTTACTGATAGTTTCTTCCAAATCACTGTGTTCTCAACATTACTTGTGAAATGCTAGATTTTTTTTTCTTTTACCAAATTCTTGATAGTGGCTTAAAAATGTTTCTGCAACAGTAATAATGACATACCCCAAATAATCAGGGCAAAATTAGGTCTGATTCTTTGATATAACATGGAAGTTTGGTATAAGGAATTTCAGGAAACGGTGTTACATTATATTCCTATTTCTCTTCTTCTCATTTCTTTTATTTCGGTGTGCTACACAGAGTAGATTGCCTGGCAATTTGTCAGCTTCCCGGAAATAGTGGTTTTAGCAAGCTTTCATTTGTACCTAAGGGCTAGAGTTGCCACTCAGATATTGTAGAAATTAGGAGTGGGTTGTTTGAGGGGGCTAGATTGAAATGGCTGCTACCTTGGTGGGAGTAGCCTTGTCACAGAATGTCAGGGGAATTTTGCAGTCATGAGAGCTAGGGACTCATATTCGTCAGGTCCATAGCCTCTCTGATTGCCGGGGAAAAGAATTCTACCTCACTTGTTTCCTTGTAAGTTGTTTGGAAGGTGCTTGCCACAAACGTGTCAGTATTCCTGATAGTCTCTACTAACGGTGGGGATTTAAACCAGGGTTATGAATTACAAATTCTATTTCTAAGGTACAAGGAAATTAGCCAGTAGTAAAGTTGTGGCAGTGGCTGAATAATACTAAGACATCAGCCCAAAATCTCTAGTGACTGTTCTTTCCATAGGGTTGGGTTAGTTTTTTCTGATATTCATCTTCTCTAGGGACACCAAATGGTACAGTCACTCTGGGTTTCCAGAAATATTTCAAGCATATTGAAACTGGAAGCTTCTCTTTTTCTCTCGGTTATAAAGGATTCCTGAGGATTCCCACAAGCGAATTTGCAGTTGTGGAAAGTGAAAGGGAATCTGCAGACTCTCTAGTAGATGGCTTGTCTATCTGGTTTCAAGGCAGGACCGCGGACTGCGGGTGGACTGGCTGCTTCCCGAAGGTCCCCTTTAGCTGGAGTTTCTCAAGTGCACCCCATCCATCACAGTGAACCTCTGCATTCGAGGGCTTTTTAAGCTAGCTTTGTGCTTCTGCCACAGTGCCCAAAACAATGCGAGAGGTTTCAGGAATAAAATCTGGGATATTTATTCATTAACAAAGCTACTTTATGGGCAAAACACTTACTTGCACCCCCGTAATTTAGAGATTCTAATTTGGGCAAGTCATTGAGCCTCACCAGAAACTTCTCACAGAGGCACCGAGGTTTGATTAAACAGTCAAGTTTAAAAACAATAAGAAATATTGGTTTTCCCACTCAACACTGGCTGATGCTTGGAATTCCACCATCACACGGTTCATCCTTTTAGCTAATGATCTTTTCTAAGACGTGCATAACTTTGGGAAGACTAACACTAATTCTATCACTCATATACCTCAGAGGGAATGAAATAAAGATCTTACCTGGGTTCAGCTCCTTTCAGCTTACAGAGCCCTTTTAACTGCAGGGTTTTGGTTCCCATGACAAGGCTGTGAGATAGGCAGGGGTTATTGTGCCATTTCATGGATAAGGAGAATGAATAGTTCAGCTTCATAAAGCTAGTAAATAACCTAGCCAGGTCTCAAAGACAGGTTTTCTGAAGAATCTAGGTACTTGTAGGAAGAGACCAGGTTTCCATTTAAGTTGCATTGACCCTCAGAGAAAGCTGAGGCCAAGAGCCACTCAGCAATATTGCCCGGAGCTCTAGTTAGCAGGCCATAAGCCCATTCCCTGACTCTGACTGCAGTGGCTTTTTTGCTACTACCCTTGGCCATCTGAGTTCTTCTCTGCTCTCTATTTCTCCTTCTATGAGATCAGGCTCAGGGAAGGGTACGGCTTGCATTTTCTGGATTTGGGTCCAAGGAGACCCCTGAGTTCTGTATTCCCAATAAGGCCTTGTGCACTGAACATGCAAGGAGTGTAACTAATAGCCAGTGTCTCTTCAACTGTGTCTAAGAATTATAACAATCATGGGGAGGGGGAAGCTACAGAATACTCCATCATAAAATATTACTTTATTTTTAAAAGCTCACGTATTTCATTCATTTGCAACTGAGCCTGTTCATAGTATATAATAAAACTACAAAAAATTGTTTAAGTCAGAGACATTTCATCAATAGACATCTTTCAGTAGAAATTTCATAAAAGTTCTTTCTTCTCCAGACATCTCATCATGAGCAGTTGTCTCTGAATATTACCTTTCTCTGGAAGGTACTGACATATATAAATATCGAATGGCAATATTCAAAGTAGTCCTAATTAAAAAACATTATATTTAAACCGAAACAGATTTAATAAACTGTTCTTTCTGGAAATAATAATAAAGGAAACCAGGCGTTGTTGTAGACTATAATTCTGTGAAAATCATAGTGAAAGGGGTACACTGAACTTCCCCCTTCTCAAAACCACCTTTGTGTACAGTTTTGCCTAAACCTGAGCAGGTTTGTTATACCTTTTGAACTGCCAAGGAAGGGCAAAAGTCCTGGGCATGGTGCTGAGAGCAATTATTAGCTACTGGCATAGTCCCATAAACTGAACTGCAGGAGAATGATTCCAGAAGGCAAAGGGGCACTCCCCTGGTAAGCTGGAGGGTGGGGTGGGTAATGGGCAGCTTTTGTACTTTTTCAGGATGTGTGGGAAAGGAGGAAGCAGCAGTTCTGTAGCCTCTGAGTTATCCGACTACCAGGCTTGCCTAAAATAGTCAGGCTGGTTTGGAAAACTTGGATTTTACATCTAGGTTCTAATATGTGACTGAATGTTAGCCAAGAGCTAAGTCTTTCTTCCTTGCACCATTGTCTGGTCCTTCAGAGCCAATGCCCGAATGTAAAAATGGTGAAATTCTGAACATATGTCTTCTTTCCTTCTCCTTTCCTCTTCCCAACTTACCCACAAACCATCAACAAGCCAACTTCCCTCCAGCTCCCAAATATTTTGATGTGGGAGCCCAGAAAGAATAATTCTGCTAAACCCACACAAAAAATTCGTCCCTCAGGGCATTCTCTTGTTTGGAAGCCATTGTTTTCATTGACGGAGGTGTTGGGAACCAGCACCAGCTGAATACATTGCCCTCAAATTTGAGAAACAGAGGAAGCCAGCATGTTAATTTATTTAACAAACGTTCTTGAAGCAGCTACTATATGAAATAAATTTGAGCCCCTATCTCTGAGTGGGGACTGTCCCCAAGGCACTGGGTGGAGCTTCTAGGGCACTCACTTATTAAGGAAATTGCACTTGATGTAAGATCCCTTTCTCTTTATCAAATTATCACCAATTTGCTCTTCCATGAGGCATTCATCTTTCTCCGGCCATTATCTGGCCTTCCCTGGCCACTGCCCCACCACTACCACAAGATTTGAAGCAATTCATTACACATGATATTCAGGGGAGGTTAATGCTGTCCTATGCAAATTTTCAATCTTCAAATTCGAGTATTTCCCTCCGTTAAGGAGTGAGCATGCTTTGATGGTATCATAGGCCTGATGCGGTAAATTGCTCATTCTGAAGTTGGGTTTTTCACTTCTAATGAAAATGAAAAGCAACGAGGTGTAGAATGCCAAGCCAGGACATAGGAGACCTGTTTTTTAATACCGCCTCTGCCATTATTTAGTTACGTGAGCTTCGACAAGTCTCCTAACTTCTCTGGGTTTCAGTTTCCCCATTTATAAAATGATAGAATTGGACACTTAGGATCTTTAAGGTTCCCTCTCACTCTATGGTTTTAATCCTCTATATGCCTATTAATCTTGTCATCTCTCCTACTGAACATTGAACATTAGCCTATTACTAAATATTTGCTTGTGTACCATAGGATAAATAGCAGCATCACAGTTAGAATTGAACAACCAGCTATATTCTTAACCAGCTTTCACTTCTCAATCATTACCTTGTCCAAGTTATCAACCAGATAGTAAGAGGACAAGGTAGTAGACACAGATCACATCTATTGCTAAGATCTATCTGCCTTAAGGCAGGGGGCTCTTGGATGAGTTCATTAGATGATATACCTTACATGGCTAACTGAATTGGTATATTTAAATTTCTTGGTATCATAACTTGGGCAAGGTGGAAGGGCTCTAGTGAAAGGAAAATTGTAGGCTTGTAAGATGTGAGGCACGTGGACCAACACATTTATCTGCATGAGATAGTAACACCAAAAGGCCATTGTCAGAGTCTCCCTGTGTAACATCTCAGAGTTGTCTAACAAAATACTTCTGGTTTAGACTTTTCTTCTAGATGAAGCAGCCTAGATGTTGATATGTGGGGACATACACTGAGTGGCATATGGGATGTGCTCATTAGGTAATTGTTAATTGTCAGCATATCTACTCATATCTGTGCTTTTGGGGTGAATAATTCCCTTCAAAGCCAAATGACTCTGAGTATTCTTACAATAAAGCTATGAAATTATATGCTCTGCTGGTATCCCATGCTTCTGTTTGAGAATACAGTGTATATTCCTTAAGCTTAAAGATATTAGAGTCTTACAAAACCTTGAAAACATTTTTTTTGTGACATGCAGAGATGTGAGATTGAGATACAAAAATCTATCTACATATTTTAAATGTGAAATTCTTGCACCCTTACATATAAATGCAATAATTTTTTTTTGACAGATCTCCAAAGAAACAAAATTGTGGGTCCCCAGTCTAATGATTTTCTGAGAATTCCAGGTATGGAATAGGCACTCTCAGGATTTCCTGTTTATCGTTGTGCTTTCCTTCGTTTCTTATTTTATGTCCAATAAACCTTTACTTTGAGATCAAGTGTTAAGACAAACCAACCACAGATTTAAGTTATAGAACGTTAATTCTATAGAAATGCTCTATAAAATCCAAAGAAATAAGACTAACCATTAAAAGAAATCCATATGTCTCTGGAATTTTTATTTCAGTTTATATTAGCAATAATGATCTTGGTTCCAGGGAATTCGGGAACGATTAATGACCAGCAAGGGGTCACTGGCCCCATGGTGCTTTGGGCCAACAACTACTTCCAACATGGGTAAGAACTGGTCATTTATCCCAAGGAAGTGCCCCCAGAGGGGAGGTCCTTATCCTTCTGCCATCTGATTATAATTTAACCTCAGCTTTGAAAAGGCCCTCATGAGCAAAGATACAATGGGTCCTGCTTTCAGTATTTTAAAGAGTTTATTTTTGCCATGCAATTCATAATTGAGTATCATCAAATAGAGTTTTCAAAATAAAGTTGATAATTATATTCCTTTCATTCTGAGGCATGTGTACTCATTTTGTATCTGTATATCTGCTGGCTTATATTGGTATAGTATGCATCCAGGTACACACTTATATTCACATTCCTGTGTCTGGTGTGTGTGTGTGAGAGAGAGAGAAAGAGAGAAAGAGAGAAAGAGAGAGAGATGTTAAAGCACTTAATACAGGTTAAACAGAATAAATAAAACTTATATTAAAGAAACTTCTGCCACATTCGTTTAACTTGCAGCTTGCCAAGTGGGAAGTTCTGTAATACGTAAAATAAGGCCTAGAGGCAAAGTAAAGTTAATCTTTTCCTGGGGTGTAATTAACTGGTGGCATGGAAGAGCTTGGCATTGGCGTGTTTATACGTTCTCTGTGTTATTGTTGTAATTACTACAATGACTGTAATTTAGTAAGCCATACATTTGCTACATAGTCTCTCATTTAATCCTTACAACTCTATGTGGAGAGCATTTGTATTTCCCCCATTTTACAGATGGAGGGACTGAGGAGTTAACTGGCCCAAGGTCCCCAAGCTATTAAGTGGTGGAGCTGGGATTCAAACCTTGCTGTGTTGGCCTGAGGATCAGACTTTTAATCATGACACTATTCTGCCTCTATTTAAAAATGGGCATTTCCATTTTCTGAGTGCAGCCTCTAATATATTCATTTAGGCAAATTTCCATCCTTTTGTTGGTCATTGCTCCCCTGGGCTTCCCTCAAACATGGTCAGAGGTGCCCCGGACTTTTTAAAGATGGAAGAAAGGCCACATGGCCCTGCATAATTTGACCGGGACAGCTGTGCAGTTAGTTGTCTCATTTAAATTACAACCACAAAAAAGATGTGCTTGGCTTCATTGACACAGGCTAAGGGCAGGAACACGAAACCGTTTCCTGAACCTGCTCTGGGTTACTGCCAAATGTAAGCAGCCCCGGCCAGCAGGGTCTCAGGGACCACTGAGGGGGCCGAGAGCTCCACGGAAACAATTATCCCTCACTCCCCAGGCCACTCTTGAAGGTTTGCACTTCCAAATTCTCACTTAAAGAATCTGTCTCCTTAATTCTAGCTTGGAATGGCTGGCCTAGGCAGGAACTCGAAGGCCCTTGGGTCTGAATGTTAGGGGAGAAAAACAAGAGGATTTAGAGAAACCCCAAGCTGATGTGCTGAAGGCTGAACGCCGAGCTTTGCAACCACAGACCTGGCTTCCAGGAGGTATTCTTGAGACCTGACGAGCCAACTTTTAATATGGAATTGGGCACAAAATTTCCTCTGTGTATTTTTGCTGTGGGTTTCTTCCTATGTCTTTTGGAATTGAGTCTGATAGTCCAAAGTGTAGCTTTCACGTGTAATGATTTTTTCTTTGCTTTGAGATAGTTGTGAGCTTTTTTGGGGGGCTGTGAAGCAATAAATATATGTCTTTGTGACATATGATTTCTTCTTCTGTCGGTGGAATACCCAGGTTGTATATTTTTCCCCTATTAAATGATTTTTTAACCTTACTTTGTTTTCCAACCCATCTTTCCAAAATTTCACTCATAGGAAATGTTTCCCAAATCAAGTTTGGTTTTATTAAAATTATTTTGTCTTTGAGAAATAAACAGGAAATTTTCCAGGGAAGGCCATCAATAGTGATATAAATTTTTTTTGCATGTGAGTATGTTATGAGTACGAATGTGTGTGTCTGCCATGTGGGTGTGTTTGCGTAAACATGTTATATAGTATGACTTTTCTATCCCAAGTATAAACGACAAAAGAACGTCTTTTAAGTCTGTTAAGTTTTCAACCAATTATGATAAAAGGGAGGTGGCGGAAACTACTTTGCTCCCTGGTAAAGAAAAAAAAATTTACAACAAAATGAGGACAAACTGCCGTGTTGAGCTTCGAGTGTGATTGTACACAACTGCAGATCCAGATCTGTTTCTGACAGAGGCCCACGAAGCGGGAACACACCAACGTTTCTTTTCCCCCCTCTCAGTAGTGGCATTGTGGGGATTCATGAATTACCTCTTACAGTCGGGGCTCCTTGCTATAAATCCAGTGGCAGTGCCGAGCGCACTGTGGTCAGCAGAGCACAGAGAAAGGCAGGCGGTGTTTGTGTTGTTGTTAGCGACACGTAGCGAGTTCCTCCTAAACGGAAAGGCCCCGGCTCCAGTTTGTCGCCAGTGAAAGCAGAAACATGAGTCGCACATGTGCAGCAGGAGCCTCCGGCCTCCGGGGTGTGTGTGCGCGCGCGTGGGGGTGGGGGTGGGGAGCCGGCCTGCCGCAGGCCCTCCTGGTTATTTGTTTGGGGTGGGGAGGTGGTAGAGGGAAGAGGGTAGGGTGGGAGTAAAGAAAATAGCTCGAGGAGGGACTAGAAAAAGGATGCCCTGACCCCTGAATGTTTTGTGCCTTCCCATTACATCTCACTGCTTGTCATACTTGAGAGAATTTTAAAAATGTACCCTTTGTGGTGTGGCTTTAATTTTTTTTTTTTTTTTTAAACTTTTCCCTCAGGATATCCTGTATGTCTTTGGATGGGTTTTTCCTGGGTTAGTTGGTTAGGAGCTGTCTTCTATCTCTTTAAGAGGTAAAAACATGAAAAATGTAAATGTAGGACTTTAACACTTCCCTCTTCTCTAACATTCATATAATTGCTGTTAAGCCACATTGAAAACCCTGGGGCCTGGTGTTCACCAGGGTAAAGTTACATTTCACAAGCAGAAAATTGACTCACCACTTAGGAAAATTGGCTACCAATTATGTGTCAAAGGCTCTAAAGTCAGACCTGAGGTTTTCTTTTTGCCAGCATGTGGATTTAAGGAGCTCACAGACACTCAGCTTTGCCCACTCCCCTCCCTCCACTGATTTCCCTTCAGAGGCTTCTGGGCCCTGGTATGGAAGGAGAGCTCCTGGCCCCGGGGGCTGGGACAGTGGCATGGCCAGGGGGAAGGCCAGTGGAGGGGCAGGAGGAATGGTGTCAAGAGTTAGAAATTAGCTTTTGCACAAGTACATTAAAATATGCTTATGGTATGTGGGGTGAAAGTGGCTCTTGCCCCAGTAGAGTTGACCGAAGGCTATGGGACCTCAGCCGGTGGTACGGAGGGCGTGTTCTGGACATGTGGATACCCAGGTGGGAAACATCATGGAAAGTGACCTGGGCAATGCCCCATACCCGCGCCATGTGCCAAGCCAGTTCTGGATGCTTTTTGATCCCTCCTGGATGTTTGAGGCACCACCTGGGCAGGAGGTGAGGTCAGTCCCAGAATTGAATGGTCCTGAAGGGTGGGGAGAGGGGCTGGAGAAGAAGATGGCTGGGGGAACTTGGGAGGTAGAAGGCAGGAGAAAGAACAGAGCAAGGAAGAGAGAGACAGGATACGGAGAGGCAGAGACAGAGAAGTGGGGTGTGGGGGGCAGGGAACAGGAGATGGAAACTGAGAAGGGTGACTGAGGAGGAGAGCCAGTGCCCAGTCCAACTCTCCACCCCTCCTCTGCCACTGTCCCCCTGCTTCTCCCTTATGCACTTCCCTGACACTCTCCCTGCCTTCTTTCCAGGCTTTCTTTCTGTTCCTTTTGGAGTGGCTTATCCCGTTTTATTTCTAATGGCTCCATATCAAGCCTTATTTAGTGCTGCCTCTAGAGGGAGAGAAAGAGAAAGCCTCAGAACCCATCAAAGAGAGTGAATTTGCTCTGGTGTGCCAGAGAGCCAGTTTTCCAGGACAACCAGGATGCAAATTCCTGCTGGAGATTATCCCAAGATAAGCACCCCTTCCCCAACAGGATGTGATATGTAATAATATTAGTGAGAAAAACCGTCTGAGTCTTGCTTTCTGGGAAATCTTATGGTAGCTATTTCTGTTTGATTCTATCTTTGGAAAATTTCCAAAATTCTCAAGCACCAGCTATGTCAAATTTTCAATGATTTTGACAGAGAAGACTGTTTTGTCTAAGGGACAGAAATTCTGGGCCTGAGTCTCATCCCAAATAATTAAATTTTAATTTAGTACTGGCATCTTCACTGGAACAAAGAGATAAAGAGTTTTACTTTTGCAGAATATTTAGTTCACCCCAAAGTCTTTATTGGGTAAGAAAAAATATGAGCATGTGAGTTTTACCTTTATTAGCCATTCAAAATGCATAAAAGTTTATGTTTTTCTAATCAAGATGAATGTTTTGAGTGGCTTTTTTTCCTCCACCATCCTACACACTAGATATTTCTAGTTTTAAGATTTTCACAGGCTCCCTCAAGTGATGCTTAATTAGAGAAGCCTTCTATCCACTAAGTATTTTCTTAAATGTATAATTGATTGTGCAAGGAAGGAAGAGCTGCAGGAGTGGAAATCATACATCATTTCATTATTAATGAAATGTCTAAATAAAATGCAGTCTTTGTCACACTAATGGATAAGCTGAGTATGTATAACTTTAAAGCAGAGACTTTTTTCTTTTTCTTTTTTTTTTTTTTTTAAAGATTTTTATTTATTTATTCATTTATCCCCCCTTTGCTGCTTGTGCTCGCTGGGTCAGCTAACCACGCCGTGCGGGCGGGCTTGCCTTCACCAGGAGGCCCCGGGAACCGAACCCAGGGCCTCCCATATGGTAAACAGGAGCCCTACTGATTGAGCCACAGCCGCTTCCCTACTTTTTTCTTTTAACAGTCTGGGATCATTTTAGGAAGTTTAAGTAACATTTAATAGTTTGATACATTTAGTCTAACATTCTGAGCCCAGGCTGAAAAAAAAAAATAGACTAAAAAATGCATGGGGTTGGTGAAGAAAACCAGTAATTTGGGAGGCCACATATATTACCTCCTTTTTTACTGCTTGTGAAGAAATTGGATTTGTACTAGGATTTAATTCAGAAGACATATTTAGTACTTAATTGTGTACTGGTTCCAGTGCAACATTCCACAGATGTCCTCACGAGACAACAGAACTGGAAAAGTTTCTTAGTGGACCTCACCCTGTTGTCAGTGAGGCCTTCCAGCCAGGGTGAAAGTTGGGGTAACTCATGCATACTGAGATGGTTGGTTTCGACTGGAGGTTGTTTTAGCTTGACATTTCCTTTAAAGTAGGCCTTAGACAGGGATTTGAATGCAGGTGATTCTAGGAAGCAGGAGTGAAGGAGGCAAGGAAGAACAACAAAGGTGTTGTGTATTATCAGAGTCATGGCTGAGGCGATTTGTGCTCAATCCTGCTGAGATCTCCTAAGAGGTAGATTAAAATACACCTCTCAGAATTGTTCCCCTGAAGGACCAGAGCATTTATTTGCTGTCTCCTGTCCTCCATTGGTTGAGGGCTGTCTCTGAGTACGTTAATTCTTCACACTTGTAGGCTGTCCTCGGGTGCAGGACAGGCAGCTCCTGCAGAGTTGGCCTGCAATGGAAGGAAGCACTGTCGAGGTGGCATGCAGGCAGGGTGAGGAAAAGTCAGAGGTGAAGTTGGGGGTGGACCACAGCGATGTCTAGCCGGTACTGGAAGCATCTGTTACAGAAGCTGAGTAGAATTTCCCATGTGGAGGGAAGCATCTGATGCCTGATAGGCCATCATTTGCCCTTTCTTGAACACCTACTGCGTGCTTGAGGCATAGTGCACATTCAGGGATTCTTCATTGAATCGATCAATTAAGTCCAAGAATTCTAAAACAACAGATGTTTGCTGAGTGCTTATTGTATGTCTAGAGACCAATCTTTCTTCTTCCTCTAAGAGTGCTCATGTTATCAGACCAGGCATTGTGATTTTGTTTTTGAAAATATGGTAGCCATTTGCCAGGGACGGTGACCAGTTCAGGAGACACAATGATGAATGAGACATGATCTAAGCTTCATGTCTTCAGCCTGAAATGCAGACAGTTGGGGATGGGTGGCCCTGTTAGCTATTGAGCATTTGCACCTCGCTAAGAAGCAAGGATCAGAGAGTAAGTTTGGATGGGGGACTTGGGGGAGAAAAATATGGGTAGGGTTCCATTAGTTTCCTAAAAGTCTTGGGAAAGGGCTACTGTTGAGTGAAATAGCAGTACATAGAGCTCATGGCAACTGTACCCCATGTACTGCTGGAAAGGAGGAAAAGGAGGGAAAGGAGGCTGGCAAGAATGCTGGGCCAGAGTGTGAACAGTCCGGAGATGATGGTAAGGGGCATGGGTTTTCTTTTGTAGGAAGCCATCACTACTTTTACATAAGGGGAAGGGTCAGGGGGGAAGCATAAATCCATGTTGAGGAACTCAATATCCAAATATGAACTCTCAATTTTGCTTCCCAAACCTGGTCATCTTCCTCATATTATTGACAGATTCATCTATCCCTCTAGTTGTAGAAACCTGGGATATATCCTTGCTGTTTTCCCTTCCAGAGCCTCCATTAGATATCTCTCAACTCTGTGCTTTTCTTACCATTCTCACTGTCACCACCATCATCACCTACCCCAATTCCTGCCATTACTCCAGATTTATGTCTCTGCATCCATTTGGCCTCTCTAGAGCTCATTTCCTCCACAGAGGAGCCAGAGTAAGCTTTTTAGAATTCAAATCTGATCGTGCCTTTCCTAGCTTAAAACCTGCCAGTGCCTTCTTATTTCTCTTAGAATAAAGGCCAATTCCTCATCCATGTGCTGTTCTCATTGCCTTTGTCCAGGACACTTTCTCCCCTTTGATAAGTTAAGTTCAATTTATCCAACAGATTCTAGCTCCCTTCCCTTCCCTTCTCAGGAACCCCTTCCCTGACCTCCCCACCTGGGTCGGTTCCCATCATCCTATGCGGCAAGGTCTGTGAGGCAGGTGCTCGGCTACTTGCTATTTTACCGAGGAGCACAGAGACTGACACTCTGTAGGTGCCCAACAAATACTTACTCAAGGAACTAGTGGGTGAAGGGGAATCTAATTTGTGGCTGAGGGGTATAGTTTGGGTCCAGGGGCATCTTGCATGTGCTTATGAGAACCAAGTGAGTGCATCTCTTCCCAACTGTGTTCAGTGACACCACATTGGGAGCTGGAGATCATTCATGGTGGGAATTTTTATACCATGGAAATTGGCAAACACCACAAAGCAGGGCTCCATCCACCCCTTTCCCAGAACATCACTGATCCTGCCAGTCATGATTCCTATCAAATCTTAGGTTTCTCAAACTTTCCTTCCACAATGAGTCTTTGTCACCAGTTTTTTTGAGGGCAGAGACCACATCTTATTAGGCTCTGAGTCATCAACACATAGGGAGTGTGCAATTCAATCAGCATTTGTTGAAGAAAAGAAGGAACTTAGTAGCTCTAATATCCAGGCATGTTGTGCTGACTGTTCTGCCCAATATGCTCTTCGGGAAAGAGATTTTGAAAAGATATCTTGTGGGCCTCTTTCCATCCCCCACTTAGGCCAATAGTGCTCATATATTCTATACATGTTATAAAAGCATGTTTTAAATAAGCAGGAATACTATCACATGGAAACATTTTTAAGTAGGAAGCTGGATCCCATCAACAAAGCTAGTGGGTTCAATTCTACAAGATTATTGAGGACCTCTTTGTGGGTGATACTGTGCTCAAATGCTAGTAAAATAGAGGCATTTCTGTTCTCAAGGTTGCATAATTCATTGAGAGATATAGGCATCTGCAAAGGAGAGCTAACCAAGAAAATGTGATAGAGAGTATGATAGAGTGCCAGGAAGTGCTCATATCAAGGACTGATTAATTCTGTGGGGTTTTAGGGAAATCTAGGGAGAAGTGATATTTGAGTTGGACTTGGAGGGATGAGGAGAGCTGTAGTGAACCGAGCCCAGAGGTATGGAGAACAAGGTAGGATGTTTCTATGATAGTACTGGCTCAGAGATGATGAAGTTTTGGTGAGTTTTGATGGCAGGAATAGAGAAGAGTGGGCAATGTACAAAGGCTCAGATTGGCTGTGGGAAGATGAGGAAGAATGAATAAAGGCAAATTACCTGGATAATTTTCTCATCCACCCCTTTTTTTCTGGGTGGGAAGATGGGGGAATTGAAATGGTCTAAATATAGTTTCTTAATGTTCATGTTATCGTGACTACTCTTGATAAGATTTTATGCAACTTTATCTCAAGCTGCTGGAGTTTCAATAGAAATTGGATTGTAGGATGCACAATATGATTTAGCCAAACAGCTTTAGACTTGCATGCTATTTCATTGCCCCTAAGTTTCATTACTGTCATTGTCAGCTACTTATTTCCTTTCCTATTTGAGTCACTCATTAGGTACCTTAAACAGTTTGGGCATGGGTAAATACACAGGATAACAAATGCAAATAAGAAACAATCTCCACATCCAGTTCTAAATAAATATTGTGGGTTCATTTAATAAATTTGAGAGTTTCAGATCATTTCTTTTATGTAATGAAATTGTAGTACAACACTTCCAGTAATATTGCTACAACTCTTATTTCTCCCCTTTAAATACAAGGAGAAAAAAAGAATCAAAATATTTTCATTTTGAGTCAGAAGAGGAGGGGTGAGGCGGGGGAAGGAAGGAGGGGTGAAGAATGTATATAGGTTCTTTTTTGGGTTTTGGCAAAGCAGGGTAATTCCCATCCACTCAACTTGGCTGTGAGAGGCTTCCAGATAAGCACTCTTGAGTTCTCTGACTCTCTTCCAGATAAAAATTTTAGAAAATAATAAAAAAAGAGAAGAAATTACTAATGATCTGGTCATGATTGCCAAAATTCTAACCTTTGATGTTGGCTTTTTGGAAGTTAAATAATAAACCACAGTTTATTTTTTCTCACCCCCCTTTTTAGAGGACAACTTTGTAAAACCGTTCTTATTTTAAAATAAAAAGGAGGAAAACATAAATAAAAGACACTCAAATATTTGTACAATTATTCAAAAGATTAAATGTATTTGGTAAGGTCTTTAAGTTATTTAATGTTTTCCCTTCCTTTTGAGTCTTTCTTTTTAGTTCTGGCACATTGAGGATATTGTCTCTGTGGTTTTGTTTAAAGAAATTAACTAATTCCTTTATGATACTGGCAGAAATTATTTAGAAATATGTAACTGCAAATTAATGAAAGAAAAGATATATAGATGAGATAAAGAGATATTTTCACAATCACTATGCTGTTTATACTACACTGCTTAGTTAACACTGCGTGTTATTGAATAAATGACAAAATTAAAAAATGAGTAACAGGCTACTTATTTGACCTATGGAAGAAAATCTCAGGGACCCATTCTCTGGAATAATATAATTTTGCTTAAAAATTTTTATGACATGGATACGCTCTGTGGCTATATTCATGATCACATGTATCTTCCCCTACATGACTTAAATTGGGAAAGGAAGGGAGTGATTTTTAAGTTTATATGTTAAAAATGCAGCAAATTTCTATTTTTCATGGGTTGGGGCTAATTCTGTTAACTTTCTTCCTCTCCTCTACTTTAGCTAGGATCCTCTTGTGAAAACAAACCAAACTTTTCCCCCCATAGTTTTGGTTTGCTTAATTATATCAACATTTAATTATCCAGACAGTAGTTTCTCATAGATTAAAATACCAATAGCAACAACCACAACCCCAGCACCTCAACTAACTTTGGGCTCTTTGAAAGTCCCACATTCCCAATATTGTAATTTTGTTGTTGATTAGTAAATAGGAGATTAGGACCAAATATCCTACCTTAAGATTATCATCACTTTCTATTTAGGGTTAATTAAATTTCTCTTAACAAACATTAATGGGTGTTTTAAATAGCAAGACACCCTGGTTAATAAATTTCTTCATATGGTATCACAGAACATCATTTTCTGACACAATAACATACTTGTGATCCATATAGCTGTATTCGATGCTTATGTGTTGTATAAAGTCTTTGAGGAAATTGTACAAAGTGGCCTCTACTCTCAAAGAACTTCTCACCCAATGCCATTCTTCTATGATTCAGAGGATACCTTGGTGACTTGCTGTGAATTAGGATCATCATTATGACCATCATTTATCATTGTACTGTGACTGCACAAGTGCTGGTTAATAGAGGATTCAGAATGAGAGCATGTGGGATAAATCACATAGCCTTTTCCTGGAGTCGTGTCTTGGTGAGCCGAAGCAGAAGCAAAGAATGGATCCTGCTATCATTTCCATCTGCAAGTCCTCATGACGTATGAAGTGCCGTGAGACATTTATGGTTTTGTTGCTACCATCAAGACCTTTGGCAGAGTCCTAAACTTATTTTGGTCTCTCTCGCTCTTTTTTTTTTATTATTTTTTTATTTTTTTGTTAGCTATTTCCAGCTGTTTATTTTTATCTTGCTTTGAGATGTTTAAATGAAAGACAATTTTAATCTAGATTGTGGTTATTATCAGATCTGGCTAGAACAATGAGACAGTGATAGCAATTTGACTTCTCCTGGCTATATTTTGTGCTGAATTACGTACCGTGGAGGTAAATTTGAAGCAGTGGTTCTTTCATTCTTTTAAGAGTACCTACTATGTACCAAGCAAAAACGGTTATAGACCTTGCATAGACTTTACTGTCTGTGGGAGAAACAGCCACTCAACGAATTGCATGAATATAGGTAGAATTATAATAGTGTTAGGTACTATGAAAGTGCAGCAGGGTGACAGGAATGCATGTACCAGAGGACAGAGCTAACTTGCTGGGGGTTCAGGGAATGCGCTCCCCCAGAAGTGATGATGAACTTGAGAACAACTCTCTTGTGCCTGCATTCTGCCTTTGGTCAGAGTCTAGTGTGGCAGAATAGAAAGAGCTTGGCGGCTAGAATCAGAAGGGAATGGCTTCCAGCCATCCTGTGCTGATACCTAGCTAGGTGATCTTGGACAAGTAACCTCATCTCTTTGAAACTTAGGTTTTTTTATTCTGCAAAATAGGGAAACCAGCTTCCATCCTGCTGGATTGTTTTGTGTTGCAGAAATAATACATTCTTTCAATCAGTTTGAGAGTAGGCTCTCAGTAAATATCAGCTACTATTATTCTTTTATCTGTGACAAAACGTGAGTTATGTAAGTCAGGCCTTACGCTTTGCAGAGAGATCTTTTGAATGAGGCATTCCGGATCACCTAATCTACAGCAGTTACCTTGTAGCTCCCTATCACGCTATCCCATTTAACTTTAAATATTTTTAACTTTTGATATTTGATAAAGTAGATAAATTATTTGATAAAAATAATATATGTAAAAACTAAAAGAAATGAAACAAAACACAGAACAAAACAAAAAATAATATATGTAACACTTACGCTGTGGGGCATAATAATTAAGAAAAAACCTGTCAACCCTCTAGTGAACATAAGAATTTAATCTTTTTGAGATTCAAGATATTAATAAATATGAGATCTATGGCGCAATTCTGTTTATAAGATGGAAATTTTTTTAAAGAAAGCCAGAAAGGATGATAATTATTTTAGGCTTCTACACAGTTTTTGTTGCTGGGGCACCAAAAAACAAACAAACACACTCTCACATACACACATACAAAGAAAAATATTTTTTTTTCCTTTGGGAAAACAGTAATATGCCTAAGCTGGTTTGGAGGAAGTTGTTGTTTCTCGACCAAAATGACATTTAGAATAATACTTGAATTTGTCCATCTTGCTTCTTGGTAGATAACTCTGAAATAGGGTTGTCTTTCAGACACCTGGAGGAGTCTGGGCACACCTGGGCCGTGCAGGGGGGAAGGCTGAGTGCTGGTCCTGGCTTGGCCACCGACTGGCCGTGCTCCTGAGACTTCTTTTGCTATTCTGGGCTTCATTTCCTCACCTCAGCCCGTGCCTCTGAGATCTGGTATTCTCAAAACCAGGTCTCTTTGTGGGCAGAAGATGCAGGCGAGGGCTAGGCTTCCCAGTGGGTGAGAGAAGCTGCAGGTGTGCACGTCCCTAATGCCAACATGCTGCCTCTGATGGTTTGGCGCCGACAGCAAGCTTCTTTGCATGGGAAAAAAAAGTTCCCTTCCAATTACACAGCAGTTTTGTGGTAGCTGAGGGCTATAATCGGAATGCTTTGCAGCCAAAGCACTCTCATTCATAAACTCCACTGTGCCACTCTCTAATTTCTTTTTTTCTTTTTTGGATAGATCAGTATTCCGTGGTTCCCTCCACCACAGCCATGCAAGCAAAAGTGAGTAGTTAAATATGGTCATGGCCTTTAAGGCTCTGCAGTGCAAGGATATGAATGATAGTGTCAATCATAAACCATATTTGGTGCAGTAAATAAAAGTGAACTGACCCTTAAGATATCTTCTAGAAAGTTGCCTTTAAAATGATGTATAGAAGAAGCTGAGGGTGGGGGCTGGTTTGTTTATATTTTATGGATTTCTTTAGAAATAGATATATTATCCTGGTAAAAGCCCTCTCTTCATCACATACAGCTAGGTACATATGCTGAATGTCAACCTCTTTGTGCAGGTGTGAATATCTATTGTAAATTATGGAAATTTTGGCTGCTTATTTTTTAATATATGTTCTACATTTGTTTTTGTAACTTGCATTATTCCTGGGTTCTCTTTTTGGAAGTGACTAAATGCAGAAAGAAAATCAAAGTAAATATTGTTGAAAGAAAGAAATAAATAAAATAACCATACAGAATCCATAGTGACACAGAGTATTTTAGTATTTATTTTTTAAACATGAGAAGTATATTCCCTTAAAGCCAGTATATCAGTCCCTTTAGCAGCATCTAAAAGATTTATGCTTCACGAAAAATCCATTCCTCTTAGAGGAATTCCTCTTGTGTTTGTGTAGGTATGTATATCGCACAGGCACTAAAAAGTTAACATTTGTTTTCCTGACATGCAGCGTTTGCTGTTTTCATGCCAGGAATGAAGGATATTGCAATTAGATTCAGCAAAACTGTAATTGCAAAAATACTCTTAGCTTATTAAGGTGTCAGGGATTGGTCGAGCTCAAGTTCAAATGACCACGGATATGTGTGAGGATGGGTACCATCTTGTGGAGCAGGGAACTTGTAGAATATACCTTGGCCAAGGATTTGCCTATGCTTTTTCCTTTGAAAAAAGATGACTGTTGCTCTGTAGATATGTAGCACAGAATCTATTTTGAAACAGCTACAATAAAATCAGTTTATTGGTGTCTCTTGTCTGCATAGAGCCACCTGTCTGAAAGCATAGATTTCATAGGCACAGAGTGCTCTGTTCTCCCACGCGTGAGTGTATGTCATCCCTATCGGCATCAATGAAAGCTGTGTGCTTAGCAGCAGGAGAATAGATTCATATGCTGTGAAAAGGTACGGAATTCTGATTTACAGTCTGTGTTGCTTTTAATGGATAAACCTAAAACAGCCACAGAGCTAAAAACTGTAAGGTGTTAAAATAAAACATTTTACAGTGCAATATATTGCCAGCTTGTTAGTTAAAAGCACTACCAGGGAGCACATTTTAGCTAAATTTGGCTGTATTAAAAATACATGTAGAGTACCCTTACCTCTTTTCTTCATTCTTGCTCTCTGTATTTCTCCTAAGATGCTTTCCCTGTTTTCAAGGACTTGCTGCTTGCTGACCCCTAGGGCACCAAGGGTGGACATTCCATGTGGATTGAGATGAAACTAAAACGAAAGATTAAAGCAATTCAGAAAGATTTCAAGACAGGCCACTGCTAACTCAGCTTCAGAAGAAGAAAAAGGAAAAGAAAACTAGTTTCCTGAGTCCCTTCTAATGTGGATCACAGCCATTTTGGTGGCGGCCTCAGTGGATGTAAAGCATGTAGTGCTTTCAGACCCTCTATGCCAGGGTGCAACAGCCTTTGCAGAATCATTTATGAAATATTTAAGCGTTTCCTCTTTCTGCCTCTCATTCAGCCATAGAGAGCGGTGGCGAGCAGCATTTTCTTAGCTCTGTGTGGTACCAGTGTGCAGCCATCTATTTTCTCAGTCTTAGAGGTAAGGGCCAGCTTTGTTTTGGCGGATAATCCTGTGACAGTTGCCCTTCACCCATAATCGAGAGTCCATGATTAAAAATGCAAATGCTAACGAAAGCACCTGGATCCCTGCCCTTTGGTGCAGTCTTTAATTGAGATGGCATTTTAAAGAAATTTACAGCACTTTAGAGAATAGTTAATATTTTGTTTGAGCAGAAAACAATTATAGGCATAAGATTTAGGATTACCTCAAGTGAAGCTTTTGTTTTGTTTGGCCGTTTTTTAGGGGTACTTCAGGAAATAGTTTAAACTTAAGCATAGACATCAAGAGCCCGCGGGCCTCATTATTTGAAATGCTGTGTTGTACTCATTCGATATTTTATGTTTTACGTGTTTTACTCCCTGCCCAATTCTTGCTTTTAGGTGAGCATGAATCAGATCCAAAGGGACATTACTAGCTATTCTCAGAGCTCTTGAGAAGGAATGATAGTATGAGTTGGTTTTAAGCTTCATTGCAAGACCTGCTTTTAATATTTAAATAATTTTTCTTCTGAATGGGGACCTTCAAATAAGAAAGTCATTTAATAGCTAAGCTACTTTCCTATTTCTTTCTTTCTTAAAAGCTGGAATTGTGCTAAAATAAAGTATAACATAATATTTATAAGAAATATACCTAGGACCTGTGAAAATCCTACTTCACAGCATTTGTAAGGAAATGTGATACATGCAAAGGTATACAGTAGTTTATATAGTAGTTTTATTTTAACTAGTACAATATAACAACTTGACATGCTGTGAAAAATAAATAACTTTTTGAAAATGCATTTTCCAAGTATGAAAGTAATATTGAAAAACGACTGAGGTAATCACTTTGTTACAGATTCTGAAAGTGGAAGAGAGGGGAAGAATAATTTATGGTTTAATGCATAGAGTTATACAAAGGTGTGAAAGATTTTCTTTTTTGTTGGACCAGGAAGAGTATGCTGTGCCATTTTGCAGAAAGACTCAGGGAACACGGCTGGTTTGAGAGTGAGCGCTTGCAGGAGCCTGGGCCAACTCATTTTTACCGTGGACTCTCTTTGTTTTGGTTTTGGGGTTAGTGGATTGAGTAAATGGATTTCTTTTAATTTCTTCATAGGCAAAAAGAGTCTTTTGGCTGTTAAATTCCAGTTTTCCCGAGGAAGTAAACATTCCATCTTGAGCTTCTCACACATTTAGATAAACAAACCACTTTGGGTCATATAATGTTTATCCTGGAAGGAAATTGCCTCTCCATTTTATAGATGGGGTCCCAGAGAGAGGCAAATTGCCCCGTACAGTTATTCAGCTTCTGGACCAGCACCTGTTTCTACCCAGTCCTGTCACTCTTCCTGATAAGAGTCCCAGTGTGTGGTGTCTGAGACTTTCATAGGCTGTTAGGCACCCAGGCTCTACCAGATCAGGGGGAGCACTGAAAGTCCTTGCTAATAGGTCAGGACAGCCCCAAAGGAATTCTGCAGATATTGTTAGGTCAGTGGCTTTCCCAAGGTTGAGCTTGGGCATGGGGTCTTAGCTTCCCTCCCCCATAATCTCTATCAGCTCCCTCAGGCCTTCTCAAGTTAACATACAATCTAAGTAAAACACTGTGCTTGCTTCCTGTGGAACTTAGCTTCTAAACAAGTTTGTTAATTCCCCCTGCCCCCTTCTCCCCAACATAGTCATGCCTGAAATTCCCCTTATATTGGAATTCTAGAGCCACCACTGCAATCGATTTTAAGTGGCTTTGACCCTGAATCTTGATGTCTCTCTTTGGTACGATTAACTAGGTCCATCTTGAATGAAGAATAAATACATGACAAGTTCTTTTCATTGGCTCTAAAAAGTATGCTGTGTGTATAATATCTTGCTACCTATGTGCTAAGTAGAAGAGGGGTGTGTGTGTGGGGATGATCCCTTCTCATGACCCTCTATTGCTTCCCATGACTTTTTGGCTTTTTGCCACAAAGTTTGCAGGTCAAAGGAAGAGGAAGGTGATCTACCTTCTCCTTGTCAAAGGGGTGGTGGTGGTGGATCATGGATTAAGGGAGAAGGGACCCCTGAGATAAGAAATGAAAGGACCGTGAAGCCCTGGGACAGCAAAGAACAACATCTTCAGGAATGAAAGACCAGGGACAAAATCAAGGCATTCTCCCTTCACAGTGTCTCCCCAAGCTGTGGTAAGTCCTTTGGGAATGGCCTTGGTAGCCAGCATCTCCTGTCGCTTGGGCACTGTTGCCCATGAGCCTAGTTCAGGGGATTTGTGCAGAAACGGTTCTTGCAGATGGACTTGGACTCCTGTCCTCCTTTCCTAGAGGGTCTGAGGGTGGCTGATGTGGCAGGTAGGGAGGTGACAGTGGTCCTCATTGCTAAGGGAGTTTGGGGGTTTAAGAGATGAGCTTATCTTCAAGCCAGAAGCAAGCTATCTGGAAGTGCAGACCCATTCAGGTTGGGATGATGGAGCTGTTGAAGTGTAACTCTGGAACCCCTCTTTTCTGATCTTACTCCCTTTCTTCAGTCTCCTTTCCTGGAGCATTGTCAACTCCATCGCTCATTGTGTATCCATGAGGCCAGTGGTCCCCAAGGCCTTAATCTCTCCTGACTGGGGCAAGGTGATATGGTTAGAATGAAATAGTTCTGTGTTTTCTGGAGAGGAGAACTTACATTTTAGATTTTTGGGAAGATCAAAATGGTAAAGTTCAAGGTCCTCTAAACCAACGAGGCAAAGAGTTTATGGAGGAGTGGGTCGTTATCACAGTTCCTCATGTCCACACAAAATCAGGAAGGCAATGATGATGAAGGTAAATTCTGACATCTCTCCCCATTATCCATCTCCCCATTTGTAAAATTAGACTGAAAAATAAATTACTTCTTATTTACCTTCATAAAATATTTTAGCATGTGATTAAATAATAATGACAGCTAACACTTAAAGAATACCTACTACCTGCTAGGCTTTCAGGTAAGCCCTTTATGTTATATCATCACATTTAAACCTCCTAGTAGCCCTATGAGGTAGGATTATTGGTGTCAACTTCATGTATAGAAGAGAAGAACTAAGGCTTAGCAGCAGGTGACTTGTACAAAGTCTGCAGCTAGTAAATGGCAAAACTGGGATTTGAATCCAGGTAGTTTAACTCCAGAGTCTAGGTACAGAACCGCTATATTATACAGTCTCCTTCAAATATGATCTAAAATCCTTCACTTTATAGCATCAGATTCTGCAGATGACTTAACCTTTGGTATCCTTTAATGCCCAGAGCTGCCAAGTGCATTTTTTGACTTGGAACTCTTGGTTTCTTCTTGGCATTTACTTTTCATTTATTTTGGTGGTTTCTACTGATGCTCCACACAGCAGAAGTAAAACTGAGAAGTTTTTGGTGATTTAAGAATTTTTTCTTTCTTATAAGCTCTAAGTTGTTGATGAGCCTATGTATTTATTGCTCCCCTGATTAAACAGTGACCTAAACTCAGCTGGCTTGGTGGTGTGCGCTCTCTCACAGATGGCTTCAATGAGCCAATTATATGATTAAGCGGCAAAAATTGAGAATACCTATGGCTTCTGGTTTGTTTTAGATTTTCTAGTAGAAAATATCCTCACTCCTAGACGTTCCCTTGCATATGTTTTCCAAAGAGCTGCATGTTGAATCTGGGTTTTATTGCGTGGTCTTTGTTTTTATGAGGGAAAAAATGGGGCTCGGACTCTGTCCTGAGCAGGCCAGGTAGGCGGAACGTAGCAGGGGAGGATTATGTGTTTTGCTCTTGGTTTTTATTACTGGAGCTCCATCATGAGTCTCAGGGTGGATTGAAATCCTATATTGAGGCCAAAAGTGAAAGGAAAACCGGGACAAAGAAATCTGCAGGGCAAGGGGCGGGGCTTGCTTAGCAGAAGCAATGGAAAATGACGACAATGAAGTAGCTTGTAGCTTGCCGCCTAATATGTGTAAAGCATTGGTACAGGCAAGATGGAGTTAATTCAATAAAATAAATATAAAATACTCTCTCCTCTGTCAGGCCGCGCTGGAAGCGGGTCAGAGGTCACTGAGCCGCTTCACTGGAGCACTAATCGATTTGCTGTCAAGGTGGCCTGCTGGGGTTTCAAGCTGGAGAGGAATTGAGAGGCGCTCCGGCCCAATTTCCATAATTGCTCACTGCCTTTAGTGTACAACCTTTTATGAAACACAAAAAATATATCATGGAATTGTATTGATTAGCCATTGGGCTGAATAATTCACTTAGTATTTATTACCTGACCCCAAGAGGTTAAATAAATCCACTATCTAACTTGGGTTTGTGAGAAATATCACTTATTCATTGAAAGGTGGGCTGATTATTGTACAATATGCCTGTATCTTAGTTTCTTGATTTCACTATCAAGGTAAACCCTTCTTATTTATTGGGGCCCACAAGTTGGGAAACAAAAGAGCAGTGTTTGAATGCTCCCCCAAAAAATGCAAAATAATCACTACTGAATGTGGTGTTGTAGCAAAATTTTTGTCTTGAATTATCAGCATTTGAGTCAAGTTTCAAATGGCCCCAGGCAAACTTTGTGGATGATGATGAAATACAGATATGAGCCCAGTTTTCTTTGCGAACACTATGTTTTATAATAACTGACTTATTGATGGTGACATCTAAGTCTGTTTTTATTACATCACTTTGAAAAGCTTATCCTATCATACCAAATACCCGATAAATTAAGTGTCCCAGAAAACAAAGGGGTGTTGGGGCAGGGAATTAGAAGACGCTATAGGATTTAAGGACTAATCAACCATGAACAGATGACTGGTAATCATTCCAAACAAGATGATTTTAAGTAATTTGGAAAAAAAATGATTGAATTTAATCTGTAGGGCATTTCATGCCTTTGTAAACTTCGGGGCAGTCATTAATTATTTACTGACCAGTGGCATTTGCATATTTCTTTTACTCTGCCTGAACAGTAAATCCTTTTTGATGTGGTGTATATCCCAGTCACAACTCCATGACATTCGAATCTAATTATGTTCTCAGTTGCCATGGGCTCTCACTGTCAAGACTCAACACTGCATCCTCCCTCCAAAATTACATTTCTAACTTTTGTGTAAATTCTTTCTTGAGTTTCCTGACTGCATCCTCCAACATCTCAAAGCATTGTTTTTGAGGTTTAATGGAATTTGTTGTAGGTCAAGAGAAGGAAGCCACGCGGAGCTTTTTTCTTCCTCTCCCTTCAATGAAAAGGAGAGGGGGCACGATTTCATTCGCGTTCAGTGCTAACTTTGTGTTTGTTGATCGTTTAACATTTCTGTATCCAGGATCTAACCGTACGATTGACGGTAGGAAAAGCCAGGGCTCTGGCGCTGTACTCAGAATCTGCCTTTCCTGTTCTGCGTAGTGGAAGGAAGAGATGGCCTCAAAGCAGGGTGAATGTGTGCACGACTTCCTAAAACACGTTCAGGTGGGCCCCACTTCCCATCGTCCATATGGCTGCTCATGTGAATTTGAGCATTACGTTTAATTTTCATACTCCGTGTGAAAATGATTTGTTGATTACCACTTTAGAAATTTTCTAGTTTGTTTTGGCGTTAGGGTTCTATTTTTAGTTTGGGGGTGGGAGCGGATGTGGGAGGGTGGAGAAGGTAAGGGAGGAAAAGAGAGAGGGAACAGAACATTTGAATTTCTTTTTAGAGTAATGTTTTATGTCTTGCTTTTCTTCCCCTCCCTTCTGTCTGTGTGGGGCTCGGTTAAATGGAGGACATAGTTAGCGAGATGGCTTGAGAGCTCTTGATAGCCTCTTGAGGTAATTTGGTTGTAAGCACTGAACGAAATGCATTCTCTGGATATACTCATTTCAAGTGCTAATCGTGAATGTTGAATTTTTAAAAGAAGCTAATGTCATAATTCTCTTCATGGCAATTCCAAAATAAATATTAGTAAGATGCTTTAAAATGAGGGGGTGGTATAAGAAAGATAGAGAGACAGACAGACCCAGTTTTCTGTTTCTATAGAATTCTTCTGTAATCTAACTTGGGCTCTGCTGTGAGGCAGAGGGGTTGCCTATGCCCATGAATATAAAGATAGGAGATCTGTTGAAGAGGAAAGAAATAGCACCGTTTTAAGCCGACTTTATGTATTAGTCCAAGGGAACTAGTTAAGAGCAGTTCAAGGAACCAGTGGTATGTCTTGATTTCTAATTATAGCTATTTTGGGAGGTTGAGGGAAATTCATTCCTATGAAATAATAATGGATATAATGGAAAGAGGCTGGACTTTGGAATCCTATGGTCCTGGGTTTGAATCCTGGCCACGACTTGTATCTGGTCAAGTTAATTAACTTATTCTTGGTTTCTTTAATTTGTGAAATGGGGATATTGGTTCCCACATCACAAGGTTGCGGTGAGGATTATAGAAGATGATGTTGGCACATAGTTAAGTGGTAGCTGTACCGTTATGGTTCTTCAGAGAATAAAGGGGGATATTGGTTACAACCCACTGGTATTGACTGGACATTTTGTGGGCCAGTATTGGTGGAGATTCTAAACTGCAAATAGTCTCCATATATCAGAGCATACCAGAATGTATTCACCAGATAACTTAAAATTAAAAGAGTTTGACATTTGAATTTTTTTTTTTTAACCATTAAAATTCCTTTAAAGAAGGAAGGACTATGGCAGATTTTCAACTGCACCCACAAAAGATGGCGGTTTTGTTTTTTATTTTAACTAAAAGTGGCCAAGATTTCCCAACTGTTCTATTTTTACAAATTTTAAAAGTTTCATCGCTGGGTCAGATTTAGGGACTGTGTGGGAAAAGACGATTTCTGCCAGCAGTGCAGTAAGATCCCTGCTGTGTTGTGGTTTCCATGTATTTTTACATTCCATGCATTGCTGAGATGTGTATAGAGGGGGCTCTAAATCACCGGTGCTTTATGCGAGTTTGCAACCTTTTGATTATTTTAAAACTGGAGATGTTATGCTAGTGACTATGTGTGCCCCAGATTTCATCTCCTCCCCTTGTCCCAGATGCACCCTTAACTTTCCCAGCCGAGGTTGAAGGTAAACTTTATGTAGCACAGGAAGCATTTGGGACTGCTAATAAACAAACGTTAGAAACTATGCACATTTAATTGTCAGATGTGCACATGCATACTTTTGGTAGGAAAGAAAGCCTGGTTGAGATGGGGAGGCGAGGAAGGAGTTACTGCTTCCCCAAAATGCATAGATTTCTTAAACACAGATTATATGCGTTAGTGGATTCTGGGCTTGTTGATGGAGAGTTTTACATCATAGTCCCTTTTCTAGTTGGTTCTCTTCTGTCCCTTCCTACAGCTTCAACTCTTAAGTAGCCTAAGTCTAAATCATTTCACTCCAACCACCTTTTCAGCCTCCTATTTCCCTAGTGTCCTCCAGGTGCCTCATGCTGCTGGACTTTCTCCTTTCTTCCCAGTAGTTGACTGTCTCCAAGTTTTGGCTTCCCTTGCTCCTTCCGTCTGTGTGTCTTTCCTACCTTACTTCCTGCTCATGTCAAATCCTTTTGATCTTTTAGGGGTCCACACGAATGGCTGCTTCTGCCTGAGACCCTCCTGCCCTTAGTGCTTTATTTGTGATTACATTTTAATTTAAAAATATATCTATTTATTCAACAAATATTTAATCTTTTCTATGGCAGCTCCTTGTGCTTGGTGTTGAGGATGCAGAGATGAATAGAAATAGATGATCCTATGTCCATCAAGGGTTATTTTTAAACATCAAAACCAAATAAATTATAAAAGTAATTGAAATACATTATAGGAAATTTGGAAAAGAAATAAAAAAGGAAAAGAAATAACCCACAATCCAACCATACTCACCATATTGCATTATTCATGTGCATTTCAAAACTTATGATGGTATAACTACAATTTTGTATTCTTTGTTTTCAATTCCAAGCATTTTTCATGTCCCCTCAGAGCCCATATTTAATGGTTAATAAATTATTTTCCTATTGGAAATTGAGGTTGCTTTCTTTTTTTTTTTTTTTTTTTTTTTGCTATTGTAAGTAATACTGATGAACACATTCATATTTATAGTTATTTTTACAATTTGGATAATAACTGTAGGATAGTACTTAAAAAGATTAAGTATCAGAAGTCCCTTTTCAAGTGAACTCCTCAGCAGACCCTGAATATGTAAAACAGGACTGCATGGGTAGGGTGCCTGAAGCCCTACCCATTGTTCCTCTTTGGTAATCACTTCCCAGCCCTCTGCTACCACAGGTCCTGAAGCACCTCTGCAGAACTATAGGGCTTTGCAGAAAATGCTTTGAAAGTCTTCAAATAAAATCTCTAAGGGAGAGTTACTTCTTCAGATATTGTAAGCACTTCCAATGCTCTCAGCACATAATGTAAAATTGTTTTCCAACAACTTCAGCTCCCACTCCTCGATTCTGTTGGTTATTTGTGAGAGTACCAGTGTCTTTATAAGTTTGCCAACATTGTGTATTATCATTAAATTGACTTTTTGCTAATATAATAGATGAAAATTGGATTTGTTTTAAAAGTACATTTCTCTTTTTATCAGTGTGTTTGGCGTTTTTCCACATGTTCATTTATTATTTACATTTCCTTATTTGTGAATTCTTTATTTCATTCTCATTACTTATTTCTTTTTGGGGGGATATTCATATTTTTCTTATCAGTTTGTTTAAAGATTTATATAATAAAGATGTTAACTATCAAAAAATAGTGTCTTGTGCACATTTTAGGATTGGAAAACATATGTGATTCATTCTTCCAATTTGGCCACAAAACATATACCTAAGATTTAATTCTTGTAAAACTCTGGGTAAGCCTCTTGGGGGTAAAGGAGCCTTTGTAGTCTCCTTCTTACCTGGCATTGAGTCTTTTATGTATCATATGCTCTGAAAATACTTGTTGAATGGGTAAAGTTACTATCATCGTGGCTTAATAGTTTCCATCGCCAGCCCTCCTCATGTTTCTACTTTTATATACTCCAGTTTCCAACCCTGTCACTGCCCAGCACCTCTTCCACCACATTTCAATCTCATTGGCCTTCTTCTGTCATGACTTGCTGTTCCTTTTTTCTGGAACTCTTCCTCCAGAACATTTATGGCTGGCTCTTGTCTTTCAGCTCTGATGTCACCTCCTCAGTTAAGATTTGCTTGTTCATGTTCCCTCCTTTCTTCCCTCTCATCCTTCCCTCCAGCCATCCATCCTTTTCCAGTCTTCCATTCATCCTTTAGCAAATATTTATTGAGCCCAGTCTATGTGCCAGGCACTGTGCTTGGACCAGAGGATACAGCTGTGGACAAAACAGATGAGGTCCCTGCTCTCATGTAGAACATCTTATTTGTTTCCTTGTTTATTGTATGACTTCCCCCATCTCCACCCAAGAGAATAAAAATTCCAGGTGAACAGATACCTTATTCATCTTGTTCAATATTACATCCCAGCCCTATAAGTGCTTAAAAATACTTGCTGAATGAATACATATTTCAACCTCCCCACCTCCCTTCCTCCAGTATGGAATATTTCAATTGCTTAGAAGTTGACGGCACCTTTTCAGAAGCTAAAGTTTTTCTTAGATTGGCAGTCCATTTTAATTGGTTTCTCCTGCTCTGCCTTGCCACCAGATTACTGAATAGAATGACATTCAGGATTGTCTTCTTTCCCCATCGCACACCCCAAGTCCTCCTGTTCCCCTCCTGATACCTACCAGTGTTTGGCCCAGGGGATGTGGTTTTCCTTTAGAGCATGAGCCCAGCTCCCATCAGTGTTAATGAGGATGATGCTCTCTCATCTGGAGCCTGCTGGGATTTTTCAAGCATGGTCCACAAACTTAAAATAGAGACACTTCAGAAAGTAGGTAGCACAACATTGTGAATGTAATTAACAGTACTGATTTATATATTTGAATATGGTTAAAAGGGGAAGTGCTCGGTTGTATAAATGGTCCTAGGATAAAAAAAAAACAAAAAGGAAAATAGGAAGCAGTTGCACAAATCCCCAAGTTCAACCTGCTTTTAATAATAGAAACCCTTATTTTGCCAAGTTCATGTCATTCCCCCCCCCCCCCGCAAGCTTTATTTGGAAAAGAAATGGTCTGGAATTCATTCTGCCAAAAGAGAGTAAATGGCAGGTCCATATGAGCTGGGGGGACCCTGGGTGTGTGACAACCTTTTGTGTACTTTGTCCAACTCAGGAGCTGCAAAGGTCTGTGCAAGCGTCAGCTGTGGTCTACCCTGCCGAGCAACTGTTGGGTGAGAGCTGGGAAATTAGGACCACAGGGGCAGGAACTAGAACCAGAGCCTTCTTGCTCAGTTCGGTGTTTGAGTGCCAGCTACATGGTAGGCACAGTGTGGAAATGTCTGTGATCAAGACGTGCTCTCTCCCCTCCTCACAGAGCTAATATTTTGGAGCAGTGTTTGCCACAGGCCATTTGAGGCTCTCCTGGGTCTGAATCACCTTTGTTTAAACGAAGGTTCCTAGTCCCCTGCCAGAATCAGATTTTCTGGGGACAGGTGCCTAGAGATTTGCATTTATAACAAGCTCTCCTTAGATTTTTTTGCATTCTAATATCTGAAAAATACAGGTCTGGTAGTGGGGGAGAATGACAGTCAAAAATTATTGAGTGTTGGGTGTTAAAGCAAGGTGCTAGGAGAGGGTCTGGGAGTGAACAGTGGTCTGAGAAGCTTCCTGAAGACATGATGTTTCATTGATGAATTGGAGGAGGAGGGGTTAAGAGGGAGTGGATGTGATCGAGGCCTGCCTAGGATAAACCATAGCTGAAAGGGAGGAGGAAATTAGCACCTCTCTGAAAAGTATTCTGGTCATCTAAGTGAACTGGCACAATGTCCAAAGTCTACCGACAACAAGGAACGAGACTACTGTAGGAATTTCCTACTCATGAAAAAACCAGGCTACATAGACAGTGGGATTGCCCCTGGTGAGATGCTGGCCAAACTCCCTTTCTATTTTCTAGTGGAGAGACAGATGGATGGTCCAGATAGATGGATGGTCCAGACAGATGCCTGAGGCCGGAAAAGCCAACTGAGGTGGGGGGGTTAATGGAAATTAGGCGAGGCCCAAACCAATGAAATAGATCCGATCTCGTCCTCCTTTTTTCTTTTTGCTTTGTTAGGTCCCCCTCCCTCCCACCTCAGTGGGAATTTGTGTATTTCAGACAGATGCTGCTGCTTCTTATTTTTTTTTTCCTTAGAGACACAGGGAAGGTGAGAAACAGAAAAAGGAGGGTTTGATAGTTAGGAAGTAAAGTGGCCCTGACTCTGTGCTTGTCTGTAGTCTGGGTATGTAGAGATTCTAAATACCATTTGCTGGCCTGATCTAGTGAATTTCAGTATCTAGGATTGTATTTAGCTTAGGGAAAGAAAAGTTTGATTTGAGAACATTGTTTCTAAGGCCTGTAGTTTTGACTTGTACTCATGGAGAACTGGTGAGTCTGGCTTCAGGACCTTTTCGTGTGTGTGCTGGAGAGTAAGGATGCTATAACAGCCTTGGAGTGGTAAAAACAATGGCCACCAGCCTGGAAGTTCACATTAATGGAGTGCTTGGGCCATGGACTCTTTGGCTTTAGGCTCAGATTTTCCCTTTATGGCTGATGGGAAACATTATTTTTGCCCCTAACTTGTGTGGTTTGTTAGAGCTGACTGTATATCCTCTTCTTTCTTCTGTGGCCTCAAATATTCTTAACACTACTTCAGCTATTTTAAAGGGTGAATTTCCTGATTTTGTGACCTTCATATTCCACCTGAAATGTTTCTTCTCTGGAGTCTAATTTATAAGAAACTGGTCTTTATTTTAACACAGGAGCGTGCTCAGCTTGCCAGGCTAAATCTGGTTTCCTAAATTTCATTACTAAATCTGGCTGTAGAATTTGACTTCATGACCTTTTAGGGTAGTGAATGTCAAAGACTGAGTTGGGGCAGTGTGAAATAATAAACAACTGGGCTGTGAGGTGCAGCTTGATGGGCATCATCTGAAATCACCTACCCAAATTTATTAGAGATAATCGATCCAGGCTGAATAACGGAGCTGGGAAATGTAGCTCATTGTGCTCTATTTCATTCACACCTATATCAGGTAATAGAGGTTTGAGAGTTCGTTTCCCTGTTGCATTTTGTTGAGACAATCAAAGGTGTCCTCAAATGGATGCTCTTTGGCTGTAACTTGAAAAGTAATAAAACACTCAAGAAAATCACAGAGTTGTTTTACTTGAATTGCTCAGGGCTTTTTCCCAAAGGTAAAATTTATTCTTCCTAATCTGAGGTATATGTTGGCAGTGACTAAAGTTATCAGGAATAAAATCTCATTTCAAACATCCAGACAGACCTGTAGAGATACATTAAGGAGATGACCATTGCAAGAGAACTACCTGTAGAAAAATCTTACAGGGTTCGGGCTAGGGCAGCTGCTTGTGACCTCAAAGATTGGAAATAAAAAGACTGCTATTAGTTCCATGCCGGTTCTCAGAGTGACTGTTCACAGAGTGATGGAGGGTGTTAAGCTGTCAAATACCAGCAAGGGTTAATAAGGTTAAGGAAGAAATAAAAGCTGGTCAACAATAAAGCAGTGTGGATAGATCATCTGCAATAAATAAAACATGTCACATCATGTATACACGGAGCGGGAAAAACAAAAATCATAACTCACATACACAGGCAATGGTTGCAGAAATTCTTTGGTGGAAAATCACAGAGCATTTCCATGGGCATCTTGCTGCTCACTTGGAGTTCTCTAATACCCTTTGCCTCTCTAGAAGTCGCTTAATCACTTCCCTTGTGAGAGAATTCTCTAACATCAATCAGGGAGTGGAAAATATAAGAACAGAGTCAGTGTAGCTTAGCACCTGATGTCAAGGAAGGCAGTTATAAACCACCAAACCACAGAGGTGATTCACTTGCAATCCCCTTTGACCTCTGCCCTGGAAAGGAAGGTCAGATGGATGCCTTCTGTGTGGCCTGAGCTTGCCCAGCTGACCGAGGAAAACATAGGGGTTTAATGACCAAAGGATTTTGCAGATTTTTCTCTACATTTCCTATAAAATGTTCAAAGTTTTGTTGACTATGCGACCTCACATCCTGGATGCTTGTCATTGGCCACAGTAATGCAGCAGGAATGGAAATATCACAGGTGAGATGGCTTGTTTTACGTGTGTTGGTGTATAAGTGTCAGGTTCCAGCTTGGTTTTAAGTGGTTGATACCTGGCCATTCTAGCTGACTACCAGCCTCACTCATTTTGTTTCATGGCAGCTTCCAGATCCAGTGGCATGGAAGATGCTTATTAGTAATCACTTACTTAGAGCTATATCTATGAAGCACGAGGACAGAGAGTCATAGGACATTTATTTTGTAAAGAAACACACTTCCACTTATATATTCAGGTGAATATTACTTTTTTGTGATGCTGTGGGCATATTTCATTGCCTCAGATATTATTTGTTCTTCCACCTAGGAGGATATTTCTCTGAATAACATTGATAGTGACAAGTTTCCATCTTTGGAAAGGGTCAAACACTAGGACTAAAGTAGGTGGTCAAGTTAGATGATTTTTTTTTTTTTTTTTTGCATTGATATTATAAAGTGAGGACACTGATTTTCTTTTGGTAGGGACTATAAAGGGCTTTCCAGAAAAGAGATATTCCAAAAATATACCAAGCAAGGGCCATGAAATTGCAAAAATCGCATTGTTTCCCCAAGGTGTAAGTTCTGGTAGATATGTTGATGAAGCATCATTTTATTGCCTCAGGTTTTCAACTGTTAGGCAGATAGCAAAGTTTCATGAAGGTGGGGTTTTATTCTCAGGAAGACTTTTCCAGCAGGCAATCAGAAATCTATGAAAGGTGACCTTATGTGTAGTCTCTGCTTGGATCTCTTGTGCTTGAGCTTCTGGAAGTCTAGAAATTGGTTTGAGAAGCATGTAGGGTTCTAGGATCTTGGTATCAGGGAGCCCCAAAATCAGGAGGTTTTGTCTGAATTCTGTTGGCTTTCCCATTCTAAGAAATAAGGTTCTGACTTTTAACTGCTATTTTCACCAACAATTTGTCTTCCCTTGCTTGAGTAACCCCAGTAGCAATCTAAAGAATTTTGGATTTTATTTATTTATTCATTTATCCCCCCCCCCTTGCTGCTTGTGCTCGCTGGGTCAGCTAACCACGCCGTGCAGGCGGGCTTGCCTTCACCAGGAGGCCCCGGGAACCGAACCCGGGGCCTCCCATATGGTAAACGGGAGCCCTACTGATTGAGCCACAGCCGCTTCCCCAATCTAAAGAATTTTGATTCCTAACAAGCAAACTCATGGAGCTGTGAATTTTTAAGGAAACATGTATGTTTCACACATGCCCCCCCCCACCGTTTCCCAGCCTTCCAACCCCATGTTCAACCTAAGATAGTTTTATTTAGACAGCAAGGCCTGGTGGTTTTTACATGGATTGATTTCCGATCAGTGTCACACTTCATGATATTTCGTGGTAAGCACAACATTTGTGACTATTCTTTTAGGATGAGTGAGTCTGGCTTTGAAAAGAGTAGGTGGTATATATATTTCATAATGAAATGAGCTCTCAATGACCTTTTAATTCTCTCTTTTGTGTAAAGTCATTTGCATAATATGAATTGCACAAACAGCAAATTTTGTGCTTGATATGGAAAATAAATTAATATTTGCTTAAGAGTTCTCTTTCTTTTCTACAAGTGAAGCATAGCTCTTATTAGTGTGAACTGCCCCAAGCTTTCACAGTTCCCAAAGCAGAGAAACTAGCCTTGGGACTTTGCTATATTGAAGGGAGAGTTGGGGAGGCAAGGTCTAAACTCAGGGCCACTCGGAAATATAATTGTTTAATCTCATAATTTTTCTTCATATTTTATCCAGTGAACTTAAAAATATTTTAAAAGCCAAATGTTAAGGAAAGAGAGAAATCTTTGAGTACAAAGGAATTTCTGACATTCTATTTTTCTCTCTGTCCTTCTGTCTCTCGTTTAATCCATCATGTCCATTTTATACATACACCGAGGTGAGGAGTTGCTTTGAGAAACACGTGATGCTGCATTGCCTGAGCAGTGTGTGCCCTTATCCCCACAGCCTGTTTTCAGAAAACCAGCAGAGAAGGCGCTGTTTTAGTGTTTTTCATTCCTTATATACAGACCACAAGGCAGAAAGCCATTTTTTTTGCCTGTCCTGTACCTAATTCCTTAGCCCATCCTTAATTAGCATTTTTTAAAATATGGTTAATCCCTACCATATATCTTTAAGAGTTTCACATGAGTTGGCTCCCTACAAGTTTTACTGCATTCAAAATAGTGGCAGGCTGGCAGCGTGTGACGGTGGGAACATATACAGTTGCCAAGAGGGGGCTGGCTGTTACTTGTAATTGATTGCGCAGTGAAGCCTGCCCGCGCACTTCACCCCGAGGCCTGACTTTCCCCCATATGCCTGGTGTCAGAGCTTGGAAGCCAGCTGGTCAGTCAGCGCACATCCTGTGGGAAGCCGGCAGACACAAGCGGCCCGGTAGCCATCAGCCTCCCTGAGCTCATTTCCTCTGTGTTTTGATAATAGTTCTGTAAGCTTTAATTATGCTGTGTGACAACACATTCATGAACTATCAAAATAAATCCTTTGAGGAGATGGCTGCTAACAAGTTTTGAAGCCACAGCGCTTGTTGCAAAGAAATAAGGAGCAAGGCAATCAGATTTCTCAGGATCCCCCTCGACGTTGAAACCAGATGAAACATTCTCTTGCCTTTTTTTATAGTGCTGACAAATGCTCCTTTTAAAGCTGTGCCCTTAAGAAGTTAACTGAAGACACTTACTGCAACACTTGAGTGTATCCAACACAAGGGCATTACAATTAGCAGCGGGTAATGTGAGCATAAAAGCTGTGCCCCAATATTGGTATATAAGCTGAAGAAACACCACAGGGTCCATTAAGGCCATTTAAAGTTGAGACTGAGACTAATGGTATTAAATTATTATAGCTATTGCTAAAGGAGCATTATAAGTGAATCCCTTCCAGCTGGGTTGGTTGTATATGCTCTTTGTCAATAGTACAGTCCTTTCAGGATATCCTTATTGTTTGTGATCGTTTAGACATAATGCTGTGTGCTTTACTGAAGGTATAAATAACACCCAGCAAAGAGACTGGGAATTAGTGTTTGCTTAAACTTGACTTAGAGTTAAGTGGAGCGGTAGTTCTTGGGTGAAGCCTGCTTGCCTTATACACATAGGCCCATTGCTTGCACAGGGGATTGTCTGCGCTCATGAATTGCGTGTGACAGCATGTGTGTACCTGGCTACACTTGCACAGGTAGACCCATAGCAAGCTACAGTTGTCTGTGTTGTTCTATGGGATTGTAATGCTTGGAACTTGACAGAGTTTAGGGAATTAGTGTTAGGGTGTCAGAGGAGAAATGTGTCTGGTATCCAGGTTTTTAAGAAATAAGAATAATTTGTAATTCTGGGCACACATAGTCTCATTTTTTCCCCCGTAGGTGTGATTACCCTTATTTGGGTGGGAGGTTACTCAAATCTCCTCAAAGGTTGGTAGCATTGTAACTTTTAAGATATTTTAGCTGCCCCCTCCTTCCGAAATTAAACAACAGGAGACAGCTCTGTAGAATAATGGAGCACTAGGATCTTCAGTTTCAGTTTACCAAAGGAAGAAAGATTAAAGAGAAATTTGTGGGGGAATTCAAAGTCCTAGAGTTGCTGCTGAGCTTGAGTAATGAATGCTGGCAGACAGAAAAGACTGCAGCGTACCCTGGGCAGACCTGCTCAGGGTGGGGTTATTTGCTGATCATATCAAGGGTTAGAAAATGTTCATTGCAAATAAGATACAGTGATACAATCAGTTAGATATTAAGTGTATATATATATATATAAAATACCTAATTGTATACACTATATATGTGTGCTTTCTTCCTATTGTTTAAATTAAATAATTATATATAATTACATATTTTTTTTTTCTAATTGCCCCCATGGATTGTCTTGATGACATCTATTTATTGAGCATCTACTTACTTTTAACTTCCACAGTGGGAATCACTTTGGAGAGAGAGAAGAGCTGTACCAGACATGACCGTTCCCCTTAGGGGGTTTACAATCTAGTTGTGAAGGGAAAACTATCAGAAAGGGGTAGTGCTTGGTCAGAGCTAGAGTGTATGGTACTAGTTATGAGTATATTATGCATTAAAAAAAATGTTAAAGTGTGTGAGCCAAATTTGCATCAGACTGTGGAGGAAATGCGCCATGAGCTAGCACTGAAGTACAGGGAGGAAGTGGGTGAGGAGAGAACAGAGGTCCCCCTGAGAGGCCTGCTGTGCCTCCTGGGTTAAGGCAGAGCCTTGTTCCTGTCAAGTACTGTGTTAGGCTGTGGGGACACAAATGATTAGGACATTGTCTTACCATTCTGGAACTTAGAGCCCAGCGCAGCCATTCTCAGCCTATGCACCTTTCCACTGAAATAAAAGTTTACTTGCGTGGAATCCAAGGAACTCATAGGCCCCTTGAAGCCCATCAACTGATTCCATGACCCAAGGTCAAGAACTGCTGCTTCATGGATATTGTGGAGCATGAGTTTAAGTGGGGCTGGTTTGGGGGGAAACTTAAAATCCTGGCAAAGGGGTCTGAATGATGCAGGAGGCAACAGGGAGCATTTAAGAAGACTTGTGGGAATGTTAGAGACAGGCCGTTGTCCATCCTCCTCATTTTCAGTTGGGAAAACTGAGAGCTGGGGGGCCAAGATCACGGTCCAAGCTTCCCCAGCCATTCCTAGGGGCTCTTCATTATCCTAAGCTGAATGGAAGCTTCTTGCTTGGATCAAGTCTTCTCAAGAATTATCAGGGTGTCAGCAAAGGGTGCACGATGAAAAATTGATCTTAGGTTCAAGTCTCCTTGACAGAGATGCACCGAGAACAAGGAGGGGCACTAAGAAAAAAGGAGAATTTAGGAGGAAGCTAAGAACAAAGGATGAAGCCGTAGGCATGAAAGAAACTCTACCAAATATAGTTTGAATGCACATTGCTGTCGGTACATGAGATACTTCTTAGTGAGAAAACTCTTCTTGAACTTTGCAATAAAGCAGAAAATCTTTGCAAGCTTTGAAACCTTTCACTTTGGAAATATCCACAAAACAAATGGGAAAAACAAACATTAATGAGGCAGATATAAAACACTTGGAGAAAAAATTATTTAGCATTTTTATAGTTGCTATAGAAACACCTCAGCCCTCACTCTTGCTAATTAGTTGGATTTTACACATTTTATATTTGGAAATGCAAATCAGTTTTCATAAATTATTACTTATTTTTCATTTATATTTACCATACTGTTATCCAGATATACACAGGAAGTCTAGGCTATTATTTAGTTATATAATGTGACATACTTAGTTATATGAGCCTGACATTTATATCCACAAGACATTTCTTAGTTTAAATATTCTCCTGTTAAATGTTGTGGGAAATTATACTGAGATTTATAATTTTTACAGAAGAAAATGAGAAAATATAAATTATACGGTGGCTTGCTGAAGTGGTTTCTCATGGAGTCTTGAAAGAGGAGGGGGAGCTTTTCCTCCAGTGGACTCTAAATGATAAACATTTAAAAACTTTTCTCGTCGTGGGAATTATGGTTGGTTTGGGTGTCTTCTGAACTTTTGGTTCTAAACACTCACCATCTGTAAACACTTACTGGACTCTCGCTGAGTGGAGAAGACACAGAAATGTTTGGAGAAGAGGGAGTATAGTGCAGGTACAATATCTGGAGCAGCCCATTGTGGGGGGAGGTGAGTGAATGGTCCCATTCAGCCGATGAGAATTCCAGATTGATTTCAGCATACAGTCAGAAGACAGGGGGAGTGGAGCTGTAAACTTTGTGTGTGTGTGTGTTTTTTGTTGTTGTTGAAAATGAGAATTCTTTGACAGACCAGAGTTCAAATCATGGTCCTGCTACTTATGTGTGATTAGGAGAGCAAGTTACTTGACCATGCCAAGCCTGCTCTTATAGAACAGGGCCAAAAATAATAATTCCTACATCACAGAGTTTCTTGTGAAGATTAAAGAATAGAGTATTTATAAAGTGTTTGGCAGGGCCCAGCACCTTGTAAGTGCTAGCCAGTGATGTCTGTTATAAAATTATCATCACACTTGATTTTCATTGTGCATGCATTTATCCTTCTAGTTTCAACTATGTGCAGTTGCACAACAAAAGGTCATACTAAGAGAGGAACAGGGAGGCGGCTGTGGCTCAATCGGTGGGGCTCCCGTTTGCCATGTGGGAGGCCCTGGGTTCGGTTCCCGGGGCCTCCTGGTGGGGGCGGGCCCGCCCGCACGGCGTGGTTGCCTGACCCGGCGAGCACAAGCAGCAAGGGGGGAATAAATGAATAAATAAATAAAAATCTTAAAAAAAAAAAAAAAAATAAGAGAGGAACAGTTTGAAGAATGCTGTCCATTCCCCAGCTCACACTCTCTAGAGAAGCATGTTCAATAGAAATATAATGCAAGCCATAAGTGCAAGTCACATATGTATTTTGAACTCTTCTGTAATCACCTTTTTTAAAAAAGTGAAAATAACGAGGTAAAATTAATTTTAATAACATGTTTTTTAATCCAATATGTCAAAAAAATATTATCATTTCAACATGTAATCCACGTATTTCTATTGAAGATGCTACTCTAGAGAGTTTGAGATGGGGTTTTCTTCTCAGGCAGTCTCTAAGTGGGTTTATGGTTTCCTGTGGGTGAAATGGGTGAACTCATCTACTTGTGTGGTCCTCTCTTCCTTCTAAGAACAACCTAAAGGATAAGAAAGGGTTGCCTTTTTGGTGTGTCTTCCAGCCAGTTCAGTTTGATCCAAGGATAGAGCTAAAAATGGATCCCATGCCTCAAGTTCAGGTTTGGTAGGCTGGAAGATAAACATCCAGCTGTCTCCACCTAAGCACTGTAAGTGGTAACCGTGACATCTGGCATTCCAGCCCCATGGGCATGGAACCCTTGGTACCTAGGTTCTTCAGAAGAATTAGACTTCTTTTGCTTGCCTTAATTTTGCTTAAAAGCTTGTTTATATTGGAAAAAAAGAGGAATCAATTTAACATCACTCAAATTGAAAATAAGCTGTTGGAGTCAAATCATGCTCACATTTTAACTGATTCAAATGATTAAGGACCTAATTAAGTCTCTTGTTCCATCCTCCCCCCATCCCAGTGTGAATACATGAGCTCAGTTCTCAAGGGCAAGAGGGTGGTAGCTGCTCAGTGGGGCTAGAAATGGAAATCCCAGTTGGAAAGATGGGAAGCCTCTGGTCAAGTTCTTCTCTCTAGCTTTTTAAAAACAGTGTGTGTGGATCTAATCACACAAGCTCTAGATTTAAATCCAGGAAATGTTATTGATCCATCTACTAGGTGTTAGGTTCTGCGCCAAATGTTTTCATAAGCATTATCTCATTTAATTTTTATCCCACAAAACCTATCAAGTAACCACTATTGAGGTTTTATGGGCTTAATATTGAGAGGCAAGGAGGAACATTTCAGGCTCGCCATCCATCCTCATAATTGTTAGGGATTCAATAATTTTCTTAGAGACAGAGTATTATGAGGGTTCTCCAGAGAAACAGAACCAAGAGATTAAGTGTGCACGTGCATATATGTATATGTGTGTAGGGGGAGATTTATTATATGGAATTGGCTCACACGATTGTGGGGACTTGTAAATCTGAATTTCATAGGGCAGACTGGAGGCTGGAAATTCTGGTAAGAGTGAAGTTGAAGTCTGAAAACTCAGGAAGGAGTGAAGGATGTACTCTTGATGCTGAATTCTTTCTTCTTCCTTGAACCTTCAATTCTTTGCATAATCTGTCCAACTGATTAGATGAGGCCCACACATATTATGGAGGAGAAGCTCCTTTTCTTAGGATCAACTGATTACAGATGCTAATCCCATCTACAAAATATCTGCACAGCAACATCTCTGTCATTGTTTGACCATACAACTAACCTAGAGAAGATGACACATCAAATTAACCATCACAGCCAGGATAGTTTGAGTGCCCAGATAAGAGCATTTAGTCTTTCCTTTTTCTCTTTTCTTTAGTCTAGCTTGGTGGCTCTTAAATTTTAGTGAACCTATTGGGTTGTCAACACAAATCCATATGTGTGGTACTTTATGGGGATGCAAGCGGTTTCCAAAGGTAATTTTGACTATACATGATTTTTGCTTCCATGTTAACTCTAGGACCTAACTTCTTGACTAAGATGTAACCCCACTGTAGAGTAAGGCTCTTAGTGCATGATTCCAGGTAGTTTAGAGGACACAAAGATGTGGAATATATAGCCATGCTCCCAGGGCTTACAGAATAATGTGTGTTCCTAATGTGGGAGGTGGAAGTGTGAGGAGAAAACCCACTAAAGCTTAAGCAGTCTCAGTGATCCTGAAATTAAGGTGCAAAGATCTGGCCAGTCTAGAGGACACATTCTTTGGAAGTGGCAATAGCAGCAGAAAGGCAATCCCAAGTGAAAGCTGCTGGCTCCTACAGCTGCCTACGTTCAGGGGTCCACAGACATTGCAATCCCCCCCATTTGCTTTGGCTCCACTTAAGTCACGTTCACATTATCTCCAGAAGGATGAGACCCTGCAATTTACAAGAGTATTCATTATGGGGCCCACCATTTAAAGACAGCCTAGATGTTGGAGCATCAGTGATTGCTATGAGAATCCAGTGAAATTCATCAGCTATGTGTGAGTCTACTCTGAGTTCTGCTATACAAGATAGTCAAAGGTAGATGGTAAGCTAACATTTATTGAAAACTCATTATATACTAGTGACTGTGCTAAGTACTACACTTGAGCATAGTTATTTAAATCTCACAATACTCTGAGGTAGGTATTTCCCATCCTGTTTTACAGATTAGGAAACCAAGGCTAAAATGAGCTTAGATAATTTGTTCAGGGTCACCTGGCTGGTAAGTCATGGTGCCACACTTTGCTTTACATCAGCTAAGGGTAGATTCGGCTATAAGTGAATGTTGGCTACAAACAGAATGGAACAATACAGTGGCTTAAGATAGAAGTTTATTCCTTTCATGCCAATGAGGTCTGGAGGTGAGCAGCCCAGGGCTGGGAACTTTGCCGTAGAAGCCCTCAGAGCCAGGCTCTCTCTACCACATTCTCCTATCGTCCCTGGACCGGTGGCCTCATTTCCTGCTGTCCACATCGGAGCATTAGCTACAAAGCAGCATTCCTAGTAACAGGATGGAAAAAGGAAGGGGGCAGCACAGACCCCTCCTTTAACGACACTGTTTGGATATTGTGTATATCATCCCTGCTTTTATCTCATTGCCCAGAGCTTGGGCACATGGTGATATGTAGCTACAAGGGAGTCTGGGAAATGCAGTTTTTTTTTTTTTCTGGAAAGCCATGTACTCAAATAAATATTGAAGAGGTTCTCACTTTAGATGAAAGGAGAGGAGATATTAAGGGTCAGCAGTTGACTCTGCCACTTAATCTCTCTTCTTGTGTAAGTAACTTAATCTCTCTTCTTGATTTCTTCATCTATAAAATGGAAATGATGAGAGTTGGTCTTAACTCTTGGGATTTTGTGAGAAAATAAATGAAGCTCTTTGTAAAGCATTTAGCATAGCTACCCATAGCTGGCATTATTTTTTGAAAAAAATCATAGAAATTTAAAATTATAGCATGGCTAATCCTTTCTCATTTCTGTTAATTTTGTGTACATGGTAACATAGTCACTGGAGAAAGATGCTTGATTTCTAATTTTGCCCTTCCTGTTCTATTTTCATTATTAAACAATACTGATGAATCTCCTGGCTACCATATAACTTTAGTCCACGATTTATTTTCCTGTCAGGCTGAAGTGGTAAGATTCACTGATAATGAATCCAAAAGGTTTGGAGAAGAAATCATAACAGATCGTGTTAAGTTGGTTTTCTTTCTCTTCTATTGATTCCCTCACAGGTGGGCTCTGTTTCTTATATACATTGTATACTTGGAAAGTTGATTTTCAATATAATTATAATTTAAAATAATGTTGGGACTTTTTCTCGAAAGGAAAAGATTGTGAATTTTTACATGTATATGTATATTTATATCTATCCAGGTTATCACTGTATTAGATTGACTTAAAAGAGCCATATCTTTTAAATTAGAGGTTTCTACTCTCCTTTGGTACACTGAAGATTACAATTAAAATCTAACATCTTTGAATCGGGATGTGTATAAGGTAGAGATATGTGTATGGGACAGACTGTGTTATGCCTTCAGTTTGGAACACATCATGAGAAGTTAGTGCAGCAGAGAGGAACAAGTTGGATGGTAAGCTAAAATCCTTCAGTGGCTTCTCCCTGGCCGAATCTATCTGGATTCAGTCCACTATGCACTACGAGGCTCTGGTGGTCTGAGCTGCCTGCCTCGTCGGCTTCAACCTGACCCTCAGTGCCCAGGGGTCTCATTCCCCCCACCCCCACCCTTTGATGCTCCTTGTTAACTCGGGCCCTTCTGCAGGTGCTGTCCTCTGCCTGGAGTGCCTTCCTCCCGCTCTCTGCCTTCCTACCGGTTTCTTCCTTCAAATCCCAGGTACCGGCTCACTTCCTCCGGAAAGCCCCTCGGAGCCCTTGACTTGGCCAGGGTTCTTGCTTTTCACACTCATAAAACTGGGCTGCTTTCCTCAGAATGCTCATCTCGGGCTATGATGATATGCTTATTAGGTGACTATTTGATTATGGCTGCCTCCTCTTTAGTCCGTAAGTAAAGTGAGGGCTGTGACTACGTCCGTTTTTGCTCCCTGCCATGTCCCCTGTGCTTGGTCTTATGCTCGGTAAATATTTGCAGAGGAAATGAATTTGAAAATCTAGAAATTATCTGTGGGTCATCCTCTGGTAACTTTACAAATCCTACTTATAAATGGCTTTTTTTTTTTTTTTTTTTTTTAAAGCTTAGCATGGGAGGCGGCTGTGGCTCAGTCAGTAGGGCTCCCGTTTACCATACGGGAGACCCTGGGTTCGGTTCCCGGGGCCTCCTGGTGAAGGCAAGCCCGCCTGCACGGCGTGGTTGGCTGACCCAGCGAGCACGGGCAGCAAGGGGGGGATAAATGAATAAATAAATAAAATCTTAAAAAAAAAAAAAAATAAAAGCTTAGCAGTTGCCTGGTGGGCATCATGGATTCCAACTAATATGGAAGTATAACTTTTTTTTTCAAATAAGACATTGGCATTTTCTAAGCAGAGACAAGAGTGAAACAGCTTGGCCTGGTTAGAGTGATGCAAATCCCGGAGGCTTCTGAATGACAAAGCAAGAAGGGCAAAATATAAGATCTCTGATGGCTGCATGGTTTACATTGAAGAGCAAGCTTTATTTTCATTTTATTTTTTCTAAACTGAGGACATCTTATCTAGTTAGACAGGCTTCTTTGGAACCAAATGTTGCTCTTTGTGACATTTGGAGTTAATATGAGGAAATACTTTTTATATTGCCTGGTACTGAAAATGTCAGTAAACAAACCCAGCAGTAAAAGAAGGGGAGGGGCGGGGAGGGGGGTTAGTAACAAAAGACATTGTTTCTTGGTGCGGGAGGTAACGAGAGCATTTAGAACAAAGGTTTTCTCAAAATAGACTTTTTAGCAAACTTTGAGCCCTGCTCTTGAACCCCACCCACCTCCATTCTGCTGAAGCAGTGATGCTGATGGTAATACTTATTATTTTAACCAGCCCCCAAAACTTACCAACATAAACACACTCTTAATTTCTGGGCTGACATCAGGGCTGGGAAGGTCCTTATAGGATCACAAAACAACTTGGGCAGTTGAAGGCTTCCGGCAGCCAGCTAACAAAAATATACTCTTAGAGGATGCAGCTCGGGGAGGCGTGGGACCCACACAGCAGTGCGCCTGAGAGGCGGCCTTTCCGTTTTTATAGAGCTTCACCCCTCACATCTGGTGGAGCTGTGACAATCAGTGTTGGACCATTTTAGAAATCAGATACCCTGGGTACCAGGAAGTTGATTTGCCTTCCACTTCCTTAAGAAAACACACATTAATATTTAAGCTGGATTTTCATAAAAGAAGCATTGTGTTTGAGATGTGAAATTAAGTCAGGGGGCTGGAAAAACTCCCTCAGATACAGTGTCCCCAATGCAATTCAAATCATCCTCCAGATTTGAAAAGGAAAAGGAACTGGGCTCACCCTCCCCCAGAGCTCTTCTGGTATTTTGTATCTACTGTTTTATGGCATGTGTCTATAATTTGAAAAGAACTGGACTTTAAATTGTAATTTCCGCCCCTGGAAATAGAAGGTGGAGATGCACGAAGGTTGCCTTATTAAGTGATCCCAAGAAACAGTGTTTGTGATTTCTCCCTTAGTATTGTTCCTTTGCAGCTTTTTTCAATTGGAGAACCGTGTGGTGTACATTATCCCATTGCTGGGCTCATGGTGGCGTTTGCTTTCACAGTGACCCTTATGCATTTTCTTGCCCTCCTTTGGAACCGCTCCTTGTGGTGTTGACATTGAGATTGTGGCAGATAAACCAGGTGTGCCAATCCTGATAGTGCCATCTTGAATTTAAAGTGTGATTTTGGTATTGTCTCTATTAGAGTTTCATGTTCTTCAGGCTCAAAATGACTTTTTGTGGAGACAGATACAGTTCTTAAAGGGCAAAAGGGCTTTTCAAAGATCAGTGTAAATGGTTTACTTTCAAAATAAACATTTTAAATCACTTTGATCTTGGCTGTCCAAAAGATGCAAGCTAGTCATGCTTCTGAGGGAGTATTTTCCGGGGTTTTAAACCTAGCATAGACTATTTCCTCTTTGCTTAAAAGAAGTTAAAATAATTTCTGGAACAATAGAACACACAAAGAGGCAATTGTATAAGTGATGGGCATGTAGAAGATTGAAGGTTGTAAGAGCAGAAGTTAGTTTTGCTTTTGCAAACTGAGAATTTTGGTAACTTCTCTATGTAAAGTAATTTATCCAGATTTGAATCCTGTAAACTACATTTACTCTGTCCATGTCTATATGTTCACTTATCTACCTCCATCTCATCTGTGAGAATATCATGACATTTTTATTTTGTCAGATACCTTGTTGAAAATGTGTTCATGTTATGTCCACGGTTTATCTTTTTTTTTTTTTTTTCTTTTAAGATTTATTTTATTTATTTATCCCTCTCCCCTCGTTGTTTGCGCTCGCTGTCTGGTCACTATGTCTGTTTGTTGTGTGCTCTTTGTGTCTGCTTTTCTTCTTTTTAGGAAGCACTGGGAACCTAACCTGGGACCTCCCATGTGGGAGGGAGGCGCCCAATCTCTTGAACCACATCTACTCCCTGCTTGTTGTATCGCTCATTGTGTCTCTTCATTGCATCATCTTGTTGTGTCAGCTCACCATGCCAGCCTGTTACTACGCCAGCCCTTTGCTCCAGCCTGTCGTGTCAGCTCGCTGTCTTGCTTGTCTTCTTTAGGAGGCACCAGGAACCGAACCCAGGACCTCCCATGTGGTAGGTGGGTGCCCAATTGCTTAAGCCACATATACTTCCCCCTGGCTTTTCTTTAATCTTTTGTTTCAATAGTTAGATTTTACTCTTTTGGACTGTAACTTGCATGCTCACCAGGCACCATCATTTAAATATGACTCCAGCATTAACTGAGTATCTGGGTGTAAAGGCCTATATTTATTATTTTGGTACAATGTTTAATATTTTGAAAAATGTCTGAGTTTTATATTATGACTAAGTAAAACAATTGCCATGGAAATAAGTTCTATGTATTTGAAAAAAAAACCAACCACAAATTATTTGAAGATAAATGAAATGATTGTGAGGTTTTCCACATATTTTCTTTGCATGGAAAGGCAGCATCAGCTGTACTAATGTCACATTCTATTTAGTCCTAAAACAATTTTGTTGCCAGTTTTATATATGACATTTTAAATGGTTATCCCTTGCAGGACAGGAAGCTGTCCTCAATAGGTCAACCATCTTTTTCATATTGTAGTATGAATTGTTACTTAAAAGATTAAGAAGGCAAGTGATCATTTTCAAAGATGCTTTAAGACCAAGATGTACATAGTAAAGGAAGGCTGATATTCCATTTTCACCTGGCTTCCAGTGACATTTCTTAAACAAGGCTCCTTTGTCAAGTCCTGCAGTCCCAGGGGTGGAGGGTAGGGAGGAGGAGGTACAGTGTAAGGAAATGTGGGTAGTTCCTTGTGGGTCTCACTGCTGTGAAGCATTTAGCTGAAAACATGTGCTCTTCTTTTGACGGGCAGAGCTTCAGAGGGAACATGGGATGCTCTGAATGAGGATACTTGAGTTCTAGTCTGAGCTCTTCCATTACAAGCTCTGTGATCTTGGGCAAGACCCTTAATTTTCGATGGTGGTTTCCTCATCTATAAATTGGAAAGAGTTTCGCTTGATGGCAAGTTAAAAATATATATAGAATAAATAAATATAGAGCTTCTGCAGTTGAAGAGAACAGTAAGCTAGAGTCCGTTTCCCCAGACTGGGCCACCCTTTGCAGCCACGGAGTGCCTTTGAGACTCCAGGAACTGCCTGGGACCCAGTGTGAAAATCACCTTCTACTGCTAGCATTTCTCATTCTTTAAATCTAAACAAGAGAATGTTAATTAGAACTGAAACTGATAAAGGCCATTTTGACTTTTTAAAAAGTGTCCTTTTGTTGATATTACCTACTGTAGAAAACTTGGAAAATATAGAAAAGTTGGAAAAGGAGACCAAAAGAGTTCATGAGCCCCAATTCCTAGAGATACCTATTTGGAGTCTATTTCCTTCTGTATTTTTAGTTTTCTTTTCCTTTTCTTTCTTGTCTATCTCTGTCTCTGGTTAAGAATAAAGGATATATATATATATATATATATATTTCAAAAATCCCGTTCATTATCATGTGCCACAAACTGGGGAGTATGATTAACTACAAAAAAGAGAAAAAAAGAAAAGAAAAAAACCAAATGGTATCACTTGTCTATACTGCTTTGACTCCTGTAATTTCTAATTGCTGTGAGGCTGTTAAAACTTTCCTGTATTATCAAGGAATTTTTGGAAAATATTTTAATGGAGATTTAATATCCTATTTAACCATTCCCTCATTGTCAGATATTTAAATTATTTCCAGTTTTTGTGTGTGGGGGGTCATAATTGTCACTGTGATGAAGATCTATGAATAAAAATCTTTGCCTGCCTCTCTATTTACAGTCTTAGTATGGACTCTTAGACAGAATTACTGGGTCAAGTTTGACTTCTACTTCTAGTGATCTCATTTTATTTTATTTTTGTTTGGTATCAGTTGTTTTAGTAGAAATAATCCCTTGTTCTTATATATGGAAATCTGATGAGTTATTCAGATTGTTAGGTGAAATAATATTTTGAAAAGTAGTCAACAGAAAGCAGCTCTTGCGGATTACAGAATAAAATATATCTCCCTCATCATTATTAAATGGATCATTGTCCTCATTGTATGTTGTGGCAGAGAGCTGCTTTCCAATTTGGAGAAAATGACTTGTAAAATCAATGCTAACATTTGTGGTGTAACAGGGATGCAATCTGATTGCTACGGTTTTTCTTTCCTTAATATCTTAGGACACTTAACCATTGGTTTGAAAAAACAGGACTTATGTGTTTCCAGCTCCCCTCATTTCTAAACTCCTATTCTTGAAGAAAAAAAAAGTTGGAACTCTGTATTTTGGGGGGAGCATAAATGCATATTTAACGAATGAATGCTTCTTTCAGGAATTGATCTACTTCTTGGCTGGCAAACTTTTCAGGTGCATAAAGGAGCCCTGGCTACTTGGTCATTCACGGCAGAATATATTTTAAAATTGCCTTCTTGACCCTCTTCTAGCTTGGAGACAGACACATTCCTCACTTTTTCCCAACCAAAGCGAACAAAATTTTCATGTACGGAGAATGTGTTTTCAGTGGATCAGACCCAAAGCTATGTTGTTCTAGAAGTCTTAGAACTGCTTATGTAGTGTACAATAAGCTTTGTAGCACAATTTAAGTGTGGATTTTAAAATATAAACAGTTATCCAAAAGCATTTCAGAAAGGCTGTTTTTAGGAGTTGGCTTAAAAGAGTATTGGATAATGATTTTCCTAGCATGTTTATTTTTCGATGTATTTATTTAGTCATATAAAGTTTTTCCTTTTCCTGGGACCCCATAAAGAATTTGTGTCCTCTTTCTCTAACTTCCTCTATCTGTGCTCCTTCCCTTCCTTTTTTCCAGCTGTTTCTTTTATTCATCTGAGACATTAGTTGACAGTCTTTATTTTGCTGACAATGACTTATTTATAGTTAATTGCCTAGGTTCTGGAATTGTTAGAAAACTGTATTGACAACGATAATTTTCAGTTGTCTCACAATGAGGGCACATCAATTAACACAGATCCCAATCAAAAGATGGCAAGTAAGAACCCCCCCCCCCACAGCACGTTTCTGACATTGCCTTTGTTAAGTGTTGCATTAATAGGAAGGTGACACTCTTTTGAGAAGTAAAGCATATGTAAATAGAAGGAGTTTTTAAAAATAGAATTCTGTAAGTCAGACTCATTTTACAGCTTCATAAGGCTGAGAACAAGTTAGACAGAAACCTTCTGTTAATAGAGACTAGAAACCGGAGTTGTTTTCCTGCTTCATGTAGGAGCCAAACTTTCTAATGTGTTGGGTATAGCTTGGCATAGTTTGGAATAGTTGGGCATAGTCTGACAAATCAATTCTGTGTTTAAGTTTCATCACCAGTGAGAACCCAAAACTGGCCTTTTTGGCACAATTGTAATTGGTTGTGTGAATTTGTGAAATTGTAAACCTAATTTCTGGGCAGAATTAAAGGCTGATGACCTGAAATGGGTTCCCTGGTTGCTTTATAATTTGGCAGTTATGGCTCTTGATGTATTTTTCTATCTAACAAGGGAATAAAAGTGCCACACTCACTAAATACGGCATTGTATGGTCCCGCTTATCTATCCCATATGGTTTCTTTACCATCTAGCTTTTTTGAAGTTTATCAACTGTAAAATTAGATTGTAAAAATGGGACTCAGTAGCCACTGCCCTGGGACAATATTGAAGGACTCATGGTTTCAGTCCCACGAAACTCCCCAGTGGAAAACATCACACAGTTCTAGCTCTTCAAAGAGCTTGGCTTTCTTTTCAGCCCCATTTATCTCCCAGAATTGTGACCCTTCTGGTTTGATTGCCCTAAGAACACACACTGGGTCTCTTGATGGTGAAACCCCATCTCTGAAGGTCTGTGACTTAAGTGGCAGAGATGTCAAAGCAGCTCTCTCGATAGTGTTTCTAATTCAATTCTCCTCTATGCTATCATGCATAAACCGAGTAATGCATCCAGTGAAGAAGAGAGGAAGAGAGGGGTCAAGAGCTTTGGGTTCCAGTAAAATTTAAATAGCCATCACATTTGCAATATTAAACTGTGAGTACCATCGATGACTCTGTTAGCACACAGGACAAGTAAATTAGATGAACTGACTTCATGGTGTTGGGGATTATAATCCAGGGGTTCTAACCTATAGTCAATTCATGATTGACTTTCAGGGGGGCCAGTGAAACTTTAAAAATGGATATAATATTTTTTATTAAGTAATGGGTGTTTTCTTAGGGAAAAGCTTCCATCAAATTCTCAAAAGGGACCAGATGGCCCATGAAAGGTTAAGGAACCACTGCATTCGATCTTCGTTATTTTTTAAACGTTTTATTTCAAAAGTTGACATTCTGTTTCCTTTTATGCAGGAGAGACAAAAGCATGCTATTACCTGATCTTTAATTTCTTCTTCCTCTTGGATGTCCCATAATAAATGTACAAGAAAGATATATATGACACTATCCAAACCCAGTTAATAACTCCGAGAAACGCACATACAGAGCGCTTTAAAATCAGGTTACAAATACAATTTTCATTTTGCTGGGGAGAAAATAGGAAAGGAGAGTGCTTTGTAATACAGAAAAAATTCATCGTATGTACATTATCGGTATTGGTTCATTATATTCCCTGCTGGCCCGCAACTCAACACGCCTTTAAGAAGCAGAAAGCGCACATGCCTTCTGTATTGATAATATTTAGGAGAAGGGCACAATTCATTGTGGACTGCTGTGAGTAGGGTTCTTGCTGGAAAGAGGTTCTAGGTGTAGTTTCATTCTGTGGCATTCTAAAATTCGAAAGGCCGGCGGTGTTACCAGTTAGGGACACTTACGGGATTTAGTTGGTAAATTTACTGCTCTTGTGGATTATTTCTTCCTTTGTGGGCATTTCAGATGAGTGTCAAGGCCTGGTCCTGACAGATTCCAGAAAATATGTCCGTCTTAATTTTCTGTGACACTATAGGAGCCCTCACGGTGTAGTAGTGTCGGGGTCACTGTGACATGTACAGCCGTGCGTTTGCAGGAGAGCACTTTCCCCTTTCTCAAATCCTCTGTTTCCCACAACTGATTTTCATTATTCTGTGACACGCCGGAAGTGTGGCTGTGAGCATTTAAGAAGTATAGGTGGATGTATCGCTGGCTGGCTACTTATTGGAAGTTTTACATTATGTAGGGTCTGGCTCTTAATTTAAAGCAGCTTTGCCATTTCCACCTCAAACTTCTCAAGACTCTTAGCTTTTCCTCACCCCCCAAAAATCCCAGGGTCTCCTCAACTGAAGCCACTGGGATAATATAACATACAGTAGATCTGGAGACTCCCAGAGCACTTGGTAGTTAGTTAGGCAAACACTGTGCTTTTTATACAACAGGTGAAGCAGTTCCAAAATGAAATTATGGCAATAAAAACGATCTTTCTACTAAATGACTTTGATAGATTTAATTTTTTTTCCCTTTGGTTTGTCACTTTATGGCAAAACGATGGTCTGTTGGAAAGACCCAAATTCCAATTCCAGCCCTTCTAGTAATAGCTGTGTATATAACCTTGACAGTGCTCAGCCTCTCTGGACTTTCTTCTCCTTATCTCTAAAATGAGCATAATACTATCTGCTCTGCCTACTCAAAGTGTTGGAGTAAGGAGGAAATGAGAAAACAAATGTGAAGTCACTTTGAAAAGCATTTTAAAGGCAGATGAGGATGCTCTTCTTGATAGACACTCTCCCAACATTTCAGAGTTAATCAGAAGCCACATACTTTAATGGCTCACCGTTCCAGCTCCGGAGTCAGGCAGGGCTGGTGAGAGTCCTGACTGTAGCACTTACAAATATGTGCCCTTCAATAAGCCACTTGTCTAATCTGAGCCCCATCTTTCTCATCTTTAAAATGGTAGCAAAGAGAGTTCACGCCTAAAAGAGTTGGTGCATGGGTTGAAAGAGGTCATGTACGTAAAGGTCTCAAAGTTATCACAATGCCGGCACTGATAAGTGCTCAATATTATCAGGGCTCAAGTCTCTTTAACCTATACTGTTAAAAATTAGAACATCTTGAAAACAGACCCATGCATATGTGCCATAAGAAAGCAAGATACACAGGCAAGCTGTCATTTTCAGAGGAAATCATCCAAGGTCTGCTGGTTAGTCCTCAATAATCACCTTCTATTACAGTCAAATTGAATCTTCAAGTGGTGGCACAATGCCAGTTTTTCCTACAGTTCGTAGTTTCCTGTGCCTTCCAGTGATATTCAAGCTACTTCACAATTCAACTCAAGAAATTTAGCACATCTTCAGAATAAATTATTATTGTCATTAGCACATTACCACCCAAGAAAATCTGTAAGGGGACAGAATGCCCAGAGTGAAACGCTGCATGTTCATCAACTTGCGAGTACCTTATGTACGAGGATGTTTTTGTTTCGGTTGTTGCTTTTTGCATACCAAAGCTAAAAGCAAGACTAGCCCGATGGTGTTTGTTAATCTTGTGACTAATGGGGTTAGCAAGGACCCAATTAGGACAGTTTAAACAGGCAGAAAGATAGAGATACCAGCACAGAGAAAGCTCAGAGAGGCACTATGTCCTGAGAAAATGGCAAAGGTGCCCGAGATGTAACCATCTGACTTTACTTCAGCCTAGATTGGTAAATGCATTTGACAGTGAAAACATTCCTAACTTGCACGAGTAAGTAGAAATCGAAAGGGAAATCTATTTTGGTTATTTCCATAAAACTTCCTTTTGATGTGGACTGATTTTAATCAGCTTTCTTACCCAGCTGTAAACTAGTCCTCTGATTATCCATCCACTCTATCACTTTTTCCTTGTGATTCTTGTTACATGTGGTTTAGCACATGGCAGATCATTTTTATTTTACAGGTTTCCAAAGGTGATAATTTCTTGCATTTTACATGACTATGTATACTAAAGATGAAGTATTATTTTAAAGTAAGTACAGTTTTAGGTGCCTAAATTGCTTCATCCATTTGAATAGTGTTCCTTTCTCCTCTTCTATGTATATATAAAATATTTCTGCCCTGAACCCCAACTAAAATTTCTTCCATTAAAGGGTATGCTTGTTATTTACTTTGAGACAAATGTCCTATGGATCCTTAAACCTAAGCCTGAAAAATAGGAAATAATTCACTCTGGCTTGAAAAGGGTGGGGATTTCTTTGTTTCTTTTTATATTTATTCAGGAAAAGCTGACAATCGTCCCACATTAATGAACTACACCATCAATCACGGTGCTGACAATGAGCGGAAAAGCGAGGTATATGTCAGGCTGACGGCATATTGCTTTTTTCAGCCAGGGCATGGCTGTTTATAGCACTTTCATTGGCAAAATTCTCATTGCACTGAAACAGGAATAGAGAGAAGAATTAGAAAGGCAGCTGGTGGAATGAGCTTTATGTTTTCAAACTATGGAAAAATTAATAAGGAAAAATTTAGAAATGATTATTTTTGCATAGTACTGTACCTATCCCACTGTATTTAAAAGGTAAATGGAAAATGAGAAAAAAGGGTGTGTTTTATTTCTCACTCCATTCTATCCTAAAATGATGGCAAAAAAGTTTCAAAGGTTATGTACGTCAAACTCATTTGAACCCTGAGGCCATCACAAATGTGACTTGGAAGTAATCGGTTTACACAACTCAGAGGATCCACCATGGGTTCCCCCCTGCCACACACACACTTTGTAGCCTCAGGAAGTGATAGAATTTCCCCCCATCTTTGCTTCCCACTCACCTTCATTTGGTAAGAAGAGCGCTGAACCCATGGTGGAATATTGTGCCAGGCAATATGGTGGAGAATTGTGACTCAGAGCTAGGTAGCCATACAACTCATGAGGGGAGACCACACTCATCACTCTTTTGGGAGACATTTTCTCCTCTCCTTTAAAATGTGAACGGCCCTGACTAGTGTCAACTTAGTAATTTGACCAAAAAGGACATGGTGAAGATAATATCAGCAGCTAGTAATTATTAAGGGTTTATTATGTGTTAAGCACAATATAGCCATTACTTCATTGCATTCTCATAAAAACAGCCCTGTGAGCCGGGAGACATCACTTTTACAGATGAGGAAACTGAGCCTGAGAGAGATGAAATGACTTGTGCAGAGGGTCACATAGTTCGTGAGTGGTAAGGTCAGGATTTGTGAATCTCTCTTAACTACACATTCTAGACTCTTCAAATCTGTGCCAGTGTTTCTCCAACTCTTTGGCCTCAGGACCCTCTTACATTCTTAAAAATTACTGAGGGTTCAAAGGAATTCTGTTGGTGTTACTTAGATCTACCCATATTTACCATATTAAAAATTAAAATGACAAATTTTAAAACATTTGTTTGTTATTCATTTAAAAACAGTTGTAAACCTATCACATATTAACATAAATAACATTTGTAAATGAAAAGTAACTATCAAAAGGAAAAATATTTAGTGAGTAGAGTGGCATTGTTTTATATTTTTATAAATCTCTTTAATATCTGGCTTAATAAAAGACAGGATTCTCATATCTGCTTCTGCATTCTGTTGCTAACCATTATTTTAGTTAAAGCAAATGAAGAAAATCCGGCTTCATAAATATATGTAGTTGGAAAAAGGGGGGAGCATTTAAATAGCGTTTTTCAGGTAATTTTGAATATTCTTCATAGATATTACACTAAAACTCGACAAGAGGTAGTTTCTTAAAACTTAGTTGCAGTGTTGTATCTGAAGCTATATCAATGAACTTTCTGTACTCTTTACATTGAAATCCATTGGTATATTGCACTCTTTGAATGGATCTTTTATCCATATCATGCATTAGTCATTTGGAACACTGAGTTATGGTCACTGAGTTATGTGATATATTTCATTATACAATATCAATAATTCCCATTCAATAATATCACCATCAATCTTAAAAAAATTATTAGGGGGAGAAAAATTGTCGCATTCATAGTGGTGGATACAAGTTTTCCAAAATTCCAATTTTCACTTGAATGCTTGAATTTTACAATTGGCAACACATATTGTCAATTGTTTTCCTTGAAGTGACCGACTCACTTTGCTCATTTTTGACAAAATGTTTGCCAAGTATTCAAGCCTGAATAATCGTATTTTATCTGTCAGTTGCACTTTCACATCAAAATGGTGTCCTGAGAAAAAAATGACTAGTTCAGATCATAACTCAAACAATTGCATACGTACTTTTTCTGGACATAGGCCATAGTACTTTTGTTTGCAGCAGAAGAGCTTCTTATATTTGTCATTTCATCATAGAATATTAAGAAGAAGTATACTTAAGGGTCAAGATTTAATAAAATAAATAGCTTGTACTGTTTCATCAAGAATATTCTAAAGTGAAATGGTTTCTATGCTTTTTTTTTTTTACTTCATCAAGAACATTCTTAAGTGAAAAGGTTTCTTTTTCCTCCTCTTCCTTTTTTATTTTATTTTTTTAAACTGTAAGTGCACGGTGGTGAAGAATACAATGACTACCGAGTAGTTTGGTGCCATTGCCTAGATTTGTGCTGAGACAACAATAGCTTTGCCCACCATTGCTTTTGCACCTGCAGAGCAAGTGTCAACGCAGTAAAAAAGGTAAATAAGATCTTAGTGTTATTAGGAAATTAGTTTTGACCTAAAATGCACCACCTAAAAGAAAATTGGAGACCTTCAGTGTTCCACAGGACTGTATTTGAGAACTGCTGCTCTATACAATGCTTTCTTTCAACAATGCTAATAATTTATATATATATGAACAACTTTCTGTAGTCTCAAATGAAGAACAAAATAGTAGGAAAATAGTTGTCTATTATTCTTCTTCTAATAAAATAAAATTTTAATGCATAGTTTCACACATGTATGTCTGTAATGGCAAATAAATTCTTGGTTGAAATGATGATAGGTTTTTATTTCTCATTAAATCTTTGTGCTTCGTTTCAAATAGGGAAGAAAAAAATCCACTATGGATCAATGAGTATCATAGTTTTGAAGTTATCAGCGATGGCAGAACTCAGTTTTCACTTTTTCCATGTCAACATTGGAACATACTGATTCTCTGTTTATAATCCTGAAGACTAGCTACTTGGAATACATTAAAAATATTTGGATTTGGTTATAGCATTCGAGAGGCAAAAAACCACCAATTTCTCACGAATGTTTGGAAAAAATTCTTTTCTGTAACTGAAAACATCTCAAATTTCCTCTTGGACAAATGAGAGAAAGTTTGAAGACAGACTCTTTAACAAAGATATAAGGAGTTTTCTAGAAAACCAAACTTGAAAAAAGCAACCAATTTCAAAAGTGGTTCCTCATAAAGAAGAGTCTTGACTTTGCTGAAGTGAAGACAATTTGGGATTTTAATGGAAACTAATCCTAAGGACTAATGTATTTGATGTTAATCTCCATTGTTTGGCCATATTTCCTGTCTTGGGTCGTTACACAGACTTAAGAATTGGTGCTCTCTAAGGCTGCAACATAGATGACTCTTAGAGCTGAGTCTCTGGGTAAAAGTCCTCAAATGGGTCTTTCATTCTGTTTCTTTTTCTGTGAGTTTTTTTTTTCCTTTCAAAGAGAAACAAAACACAAAAAATCTTGTGTGTGCATGAGGTTCATTCACTGCAATTTGAGAAGTGTGGTATTTGGCTGAGCCTTTGAAGCTTTGAGACTTCAGCGACAGAGAAATGCTTAGGGTTTAGGCACTGAATTTTTCAAGTTGTGGATATTTTTCAGTAGTAGGTGAAAAGCATGCATGATATACCCTGCGATCGGGCACGTTTGGGGAATTGAAGGTCTGTCTGATCAAGTCAGTAGTATTTCCCAAAGTGTGGTAACCTATCAGTGTACTAACATTGGCTTGAAGATGATTTTAGGACATACTGCATTTAATCCCTCAGCAGGGATTGAGTTGAGTTCATTTTAGCAAGCATGCATTGTGTGTTTGGCTCTGGGAAACAAGAGATAAGACTGGTGGGCAGAAGCTTCTAAGTTGGGGGAGGAGGGTAATGGTTAATATTTAGTAAAACCAATGCAAGAAGAGTAATGTAAGGAGGATATTTCAGGAGCATGGAGTTGGGAGGTGGCTGTCCCAAACAATGGGAGATGAAATCATGGAAGGCTTCCCAGAGGAGGTGACTGACCTTTACTGAGTCTTTAAGAATGGGGAGAAGTTAGCAGAGGAAGGTGGTGGTGGGAGGCAGGGCCATTTGCAGCAGAGGGAACAGCATGTGCAAAGGTGAAAAATGTTCCTGGTGGGTGGCATATGGTGAGTATTCAGTGAATATTTGTTGAATGAATAAAGAAAGCTCATTGATGTTACAGGAACATCGGGGTTGAGGCAAAGAGGAGGGAGAACATACAGAACTGAGTGAGAGCTGGCTCAGTATAGGCCTTAGGCTTGCAACTTTGGGAGGCATGGGCTTTCTGCTTTGAGTTATAGGGGTCACTGGAGGATTTTATGAGAGGGATGGTATGTTGGATGTGCATCATTCATAAACCATGCTTGTATTAGTTTAGGGGATGAATTTTTGTGGGATAAGGAAAAATCGCCAGCAGTCAGAATTTCAAGAACTATATAGGGTCAGCTGAATTCAGCAGATTAGACATCCTTGGTGAATTTAAAGCAGTGTAATTGGTGCAATGAGGGTAGAATCCAGATTTTGGAGAATTGAGGAGTAAATAGAGGATGAGCAACTCTAAGTTATGCGGATTAGCAATTTTTAGAGAATTGGAAACTGCAAGATACTTAGTACCAAACTATATAGAAGGCAAGGGTTTCTGTTTATTCAGAATGTGGCTGAAAGTCCATACTTCTTTTAGACCCAACGAAGAGGGTCATCTGCTCTGGTCTCAGCTCTTTAGAGGGTGCCAGCTTGGCCCTTCCCCAGCCATACCCTGCCCCATGGGACAAGAGTTTCATGGGGCCACCTGGGCACCTGGAACTTGCCAGTCTTTCCAGATCACACTCAGAATTCTTGATACTTAGGAACTCTCTGCTTCAAAGGCCCCAAGCCCACTTCCAAGGCCTGCATGGGTTTGTCCTCTGGGTCTGCCTCCCCAGGGGGGTGGTATGGATGTGTGCATCCCTAGTCTTGAGGGGTAGGCAAAGGACTGTTTGTGGAGGGTGTGGAGAGAGCTTGGAACATGAGGGCTGGCGTGCACGTATGTGTGCACGAGGCCTCTTGGATGAGGATCTGAGCCAGAGGGTGTGCAGATGGGGCTGGCCTCCCTGTGCACCACATTCTTGAGTGGAGCTCTGAGCAGTGTGACAATTCCAAAATGGGTCCTAGTCTTTCAGGTCGTTATGAAGGGTTATTTGTCAAGATAGAAGAGTATAACATATTTCATTTAACAGTTTGTTAGTCTGTCTTTCAAGCTTTAAAATATTTGGACCTGTGGTATGTGGGCCTCCATTTGTTAGGGATGGGCCTGAGTGTCATAATTCTTTGCCTTTGTTGGCTTTAAAATAGAGATACAGTACTGACTGGTAGAAGAGTCCACTTCCTACAGGGCTATTTTAGCAATCTTTTATTAAATACGAAGTTTCGGGGAGGAAATTATATTCAGATTTGCCTCACTTTCCACCATTACCCATGTGCCCATAAATTCATATCCAGAATTTAATTAAATAGTCTAGAATAAACTCATAGAGTCACTTTTAAAATGTATGCTATAGACCATAGTTAGTGGTAAAAGTCTGATGATATTATTTCATAATCTGTAACTAATGTTCCACAACAATGTATTGTGTTGGTGGAGGAGTGTTGTATAGGAATTCTGCACATGTACATGATTGTTTTGTAAGTTCGCAGTTTCTCTAATAAAAAAGATTTTTTAAAAGGGAAAAAAAAAAGTCACTTTTAGAAACCAGATTTGGAGAAAGTGAAAGAAACCTTTTCCCCTTGCTTTAGATAAAAGACAGAAATCATAACTCTCCAAATCCAAAATCTAAATAGTAATCTTTTTGGTTAACTTAGAGTGAGAGGTAATTAAAATATTTCATAAAAATTATGAAAAAGTAGCATAGCCATCATTGATTCACCAATAAAATATATTAAGAAATTATATGCTTACAAGTTTTTTTTATAAAATCCTGGACATTTTTCTTGCTTTGATTAAAACATACTAAGATTTTTCCAGAAAAATCTTCTCTAGATAAAAAGATCCAAGAAATCGGCATGATTATCAGATGTACCCAACAAAAGAAAGGGTGTAGAAAAGAGTGAATTCCAGATAAGTCCTGTGTAATACTCCTGCAAGCCATGAGGTCACTAGTGAATTAAAGTTGGATTTGGGCTCCAGAATCTGTTGTAGCCATTATATTCTTGGCGGCTTGAGGGCAGACTGCCAGAAGCAGGGCTGAGATCCTCAGGGAGGCTGAGTCCTCTTTCTGCAGTGCTTGACCTGTCATTGTACCCTGGGACTCAGTAGGTCTGAGCTAACTTGTTTTGAAGGTCTCTGTGCATCATGCAATAAAATTGCATTTTGTGTTTCTGACCAAAGATGAGATCATTTCTCTTAGCTTAGTTTCAGTCTAGGTCAGCCCTACCCATAGGTGGAGTAGGACAGACTGCCTGCACACGCGATATGGCGCAGCTTTGGTTGTTCAACTGTCCTGTGCCAGTCAGTGTGCTGGCTTCTTTCTGTAACTATCCAATTAATCCTCACAGGAAGACTGCAAAAAGGTCAGAAAGGTTAAGCAATCTACCCAAGCTCACAAAGCTTAACAAATGGCAGATCCTGGTTCTATGGCTTCATACTCAGTCCATGTGATGCCTCATTCTAAGCTTTTTCCTAAAGTGCCAAAAGCCTCTCTTGCACAAAGATATTGTCTAGACTCTCAGGGTTTGGGAAGAACCTTGGAGATTATACATTCACAGAATCCTTCTGATGGTTATATGCCCAAAGAATCAGCAGGTCTAAACCTGCTGATTAACAAAACATATCCAGAGTTCCCTTGGCATTGATCTGCTAGTCTGCCTAAAATTTCCCCTGGCAGTGACTCTTCCATGTTGAAGCTTCATCTCTTGTTAAGTAAAATATGATGACCCCATGAAGCTGCCATTAGTACTTAGGTTCAGATTATTTTATGCCATTATTAAGTAAGAACCCAGGGAAAATGGGATTATATGGAGAAGTAGAAAAGGGAAAATCTGTCTCTGGGCTTGGCATAAACTTTCTCCAATTTCACACCACTTGTTCCCATTCTTCCAATTCTCCCCGTCAAGAAGGAGATGATCTCCTAGCTTGAAGTGGAGTTTTCTTCAAAGCTTGGTCAGGATGTAGGGGGATGCTTTGTTGAGGAAACTGACACATAACTAGTTAGAAGGCCCTCATGTCTCTTGATGGATGGCTTTTAACCCATCATAGTGCTCTGTCGTTTCTGAATGTATTGCAAGAGACTAAGTGTGCTTCTCATGTAATTGATACTTTCCTGAAATATTAAATACAGAATGAATTTTCAAAAATCAAAATAAGCCAGAAGAACTTGCTTTCTAGTAAAGGATTCTTGAATGATGAGAAAAACCATCCCTGAATTGTCTGCACTATTAGTTTAAATTTTGAAAAATTTAAAAGAATTAGGTGAATTTACCATTTAGCATTGTCTAGAGTGAAGAACTCTTACCTGAAGAAAAAAAAGTCATTCACAAATTTTATCCCTTATTGGTTTGAGCAAAAGTGTGTTTTATTTTACCCTACTGGGTCTCTTAAAGTAATGGTGTGTTTGGGATCTTGAGAGAGATATGAGTTTCTGATAATACAGCCATTTGAATGATGAAATGTAAAACGGTAATGCAAGATCAGTCATTCTCCTTGTTATGAGGCATCAAGCTCATACAATTGTAAATGTTGAAGGCAGACAAAACCTTAGACACAGAGTTCCAAGAAATATAGTACTTTGCTCAAAAGGAATAGAAGTGATGTTTCAGAGCTGTCGCCAGCAAAGTAGACCGATGTCAGGAGACACTCTCCCCAGGGGGTGTTACTCGTTAGCCTGTGGTTGTGTAAGCACAGCTCCACACAGCAAGGCACATCCAGATTATCTGTGGCAGACTTTGCAAGCCCAAAGCTCCTTTGACTCTAAGACCACAAGTTTAAAGAGGCTGAAGCTGGCTAACTTGCTGGGTTTGGGGAAAGCCATTCTACATGATAGCCAAATAACATTTGAAATGAGATTGCTCATTGAGCCTGTAGAAAATTGGGTTGTGCTTTTTCTTTCCATATTGTTGGATTTCCCCATTGGTATCTCCTTGGTGTGGAAATTAAAGATGAACCTCACAGTTATTTAATTTGGTGAGACCAAGAGATCAGAGATATAGCTCCTATTGTCATCCCTCTGAGAGACACCTTCCTGAAGGAATGGGGGCTTGATAAACCCATCCCACCAAGGGTTTGAGTGGCTTTTTTAATGCCTGCTTTCTGCCCCTACCTCTTGATAGGAGCCGTGGCCAAAGTGTAGAAACCAGCATCAGAAGGAGGGAAGAGAACTCAAGATACTCACTTTGTCTTCTCGTCTGTGTTGATGATGAATGAGGGGCATTTCTCTCCAGTGATGAGGGAGGCAGTCATCGGCATTTGCAGGGTCTCTATCTGCATGCCTGTTTTCCTAGGACAGGCTTACTTTCCTTGACTTTCCTTCCCTCCACCCCCTCTTCAGCTGGGCTGGAATTTAAGATTTTTGAATCTGGTTTGTTTAATTCCTTAATTCTTTGGTTTTGACCTCGGTTTAAGACTACGTTTGTTCCTCAGGTTCACTTTTGCTGGTTTGTGATCATGGTTCTCAACTTAGGCTCAGAAGATTGGATATAGTCAGAGAGAGTAGCAGTGGTAGATGCTTTATACTTTGCAAAGTGCTCTCTCCATACTTCATTTGGAATTTAGAGCAATCCTTTGTGGTTCATAGGCTCGGTAGTGTGAGTCCCATTTTACAGACAAGAAAAGAAATTTCAGTGTAGTTAAAGGGCTTGCCTAAGGCCGTACAGCTAGTTGGAATTTGTGTCCAAATATTTTTCCCCCCCGCTTTTCCCACTGGTCATGGTGTGTCACATTACTACTGCTATGTCTATGAGTAGAATTTTTTCTCATTTTCACCTGGAAAATACTGAGACTTTAAGAAATGTTTGCCCCCCTGGTAATCCATCGATTTAGTAGCTGAGCTAGACACCAAGTAGAGACTTCCTCATAGGTCATGCTCAGTCTCTAACAAATCTAAAGGCAATAGCATGACTCTTAACATACCCCTTAGTGGAGATAAATCCTTTAAAATTATATTTCAGCAGCAAAATAGACAAGTACTGTAATTTTGGTGTGAAATGTGCAAAGTCTTATTTACAGGATATCTCACGATGCTGTTCCCAGATGTCTTTTTAAAGAAAATTTTAGTTACATGCAAAGGAACTGAAAACCAGGAATATAATTGGTATGAAACATAAAACTGTCCAAAAAAAACAAAAAAACAAAAACAATTACAACAACTTGACGAGATATATATTTTTTCAGCATCAGCATAAAAGAAAGAACATTCTGATCCAGAAATGGCATGTAAGTAAATAAACTTTAATTGGTTTGACAATGCCCCCTTTCCTGGCACTGCCAAGAATCCTAGCATTATAATTACACAGTTCTGGGCAGACATGTGGTTTCCATTAAGAAAGACTTGTGATTGACTGAGTTCATGAGGCATGTCAGAAAAAACACATCAATGTCTTTATAAGAAGGGAAGAAAAATGGATCTGAATGTATTTATAACTTCACAAGATACACATTCATAAATAGTTTCAAAAGGGTATACATTTCTTCAATTCAAATTAAAAAAATCATTAAGGAAAGCCATCGGGAAATTTTGGCCTCTGCTTCAATCTGAACTCAGCACAGTTATTTGCATTTAGGCAAAAGGGACACCTTTTTGGCCTTTACAAGGATTTATTTAAGGGTACTGGAAGGAAAACGTTGAGGAAAGTCTTAGTTGAATAAACCATTGCTTCATGGGTTTAAATACCTTTTATTATTTTCTGTAACTTCACGATTAACAAAAAGATTTTTTTAGACCCATTCTCTTTTAGGCCCGTGTAATGAGTTAGGCAGGGCTTACCTTATATTCCCCCACACCCTCCTTTCCACCCCCAGTTTTTTTATTTTACTTTTTAGGAAGCACTGGGAATTGAACCCAGGACCTTGTACATGGGAAGTAGGCACTCAACCAATTGAGCTACACCTGCTCACACCATTTTTTTTAATAGAAGAGAAAACTGAGGCTTGAGAAGTTAAAGTTGCTCAAAGTTCCACAGGTAGTAAATGCTTTTAATTCAAAAAGTGTTGCAAAACATTAAAACATTGCGGGAGGATAGGGCAATTAAACCCCACAGGTAACACAGATAAAACTTAAGAAACAGTTTAACTTTTACATGTAAAGGGATAAAACTAGCTATATTCTAGAAAGGCAATTTTCCTTCAAACATTTTAAACCCAAACCTAATGACTTGCCTTAATCACCTAAAGTGACTAAAATGTTGAATGGTTTATTTTCTGCTTTTGCATAAATACTTTTAAGATGACAAACATTTTTAGGTCTGCCAAATACTGTCATCTTTTGGCAATGTTAACATCTCAGGCTTAATATGTTTTCTTGACAACAGAACAATTGTGTGTGTATGTGTGTGTTTCTATTCTTGAAAAATATTTTGTCAAGATGTAGTGGCGAAACATGTGGTAGTGTTTTAAAAACACTGTCTCTACAAAGGCATCTCTTACATAGAATATGAGATTTCTTAATTTAAAAAATAAATCAGTGACTTTGCTTATTCAATGGAATGTCTGAAACTGTTTTTATAAGCGATTCAGATATTTTTAAGCCACCATCTGGATGCTAGAGTGGATATGCAAAATATTGTAGTTTGAAATTAATTTAAAAAATAATTTATGATGTCAGCAATAATAAAAATAATAACGAATAACATATTTCTTTAAAACTCTCATTCAGCTCAGGAGATAGGGATGATTAACCCTATTTTACAAATGAGAAGTTAAAGTTCAGTAGTAAATTGCCCAAGCTCACACAAATAGTAAAGAGCAGAGCTGGAGTTTAAGCCCTTCCCTCCAGCCCCTGTATGACATTATTACTCCGCTACGCTTTCTGGAGTGACTGGACTTTGAGACATTTAACAGTCCTTTGATTGAGGCCCAATGTTGGGATCCATTTGTGGAGATCTCATCCACTTCCCTGGCACTCGCTATTGCTTGGCTCATCAGTGCCGGGGACAATGAAGTTCTGTATTGAATCGTATTGCCTCTCAAAGCAAAGCCTGGGGTTTATTTTCCAGGACTGTACTGGTGACACTTCAGTAAGAGCTGGTCTTCTTGCTACTACCCTTTGGTGTTACAACCTTAGTGCAGCCTGGCTTATTCCAAAAGCCTTCTAGTTTGTCTCCCTGCCTAAAACTGTTCCCTCCTCTAATCCATTCTTCTACACTGCAGCCAGGGAGGGTTTTCTTTAAAGTGCACTTCTGATTTTGCCTCTCTCCCAGCTCAGAAACTTTAGCTAGCCTCACGGAGGCCAGATTGCTAGTATCATCCCAAGGCCTTCCTCATATGGATCTGGAGCCTGGTTTACCTGGGGTGTGTCCCACACGCTCCACCTCCAGCAGAAGCATGCCATCATGGTAGCTGGCAGCGCTTTCTCGTGTATGCATTTTATACCATCCCAACATACTTTGACAGCATCCCCTGAGCCTCCCTCCCAACTCCTGTTTAGAATCATTCCCATTCTGTACCAGTAGGTCCATGTTTTGTTTCCTCTGTGAAGCTTCCTGGTCTGTCTCTTACTCACTCCTTCTGATGGCTTCTCTAAAGCCCTGTAGTTTTATGTTTCTTTTATTTTTTAGGAGGTACTGGGGATTGAACCCAGGACCTGGTACATGGGAAGCAGGTGCTCAATTGCTGAGCTACATCCATTCCCCTGTTGTTTCTTTGTTTGGGTCTCTTAAGGCACTCATCACTTTCTATCTTGCGTTATAGTTGTTGTTTTTCTCCATATTTTATTCCTACCTCTAAGACTGTAAGCCCCTCAAGGGCTGTACCATCCAGTTCTTTGAACAGAAATAATGTGCCCCACAGCACTTAGCATGGCCACCCAGGCACTCCACAGATGTTTTCTGAATGAAGGAGTGAGTGAGTTATATAGCGTGTCTTCGATGCTGTTATTATACATCAGTCTTGAATGAATGAGTACATGAATGAATGGCTGTGATAGTCACTTGACCTCTCACAGACCCTCCCATCATCTTGACAAGGAGGAGTGATGAGTAGAAGTTTTGAAGTAGCTACCGCTGACCCTCTGTTCTTTGTGTTCTCGTGTCCACCGTGCTCTCGTGGCCATGAACTGGATTTGGAGCTGCACACAAAGGGAGGAAGACTTTCGTGAGAAAGGCCTTGCATGCCCCACTCTGGGTTTCTGTCTGACTCGATTGCAGGGGGACCTGTCTTGGTTTTAACCGGTGGATTACAGTGATCACTGCACTTGTCTGAGGTTTTCCAAGAGCCTCGCGGCCATTTGTATCCATCATTTGACATGAAGAGATTTGTGTCTGCTCTCCTGTCTGACAAGAAATTGCCCATCATTTGGCACAGGAGCAACGACCTCCCATCCCAGCAGTCTGCATTCAGGCCAACTGTGCATCTTATTAAAAGCCAAGAAGCCCAGCTCTCCACCTGGGGATTGAAGAGGAGGCGTTGCCTCTTTTTCTAGTCTGTTCCTTCCTGTTTCTTGCTTGGAACAATAGAGGTGCAGCTTACAGTGATCCAGCTCCTGTGATATTGGAGGCTTTGGCTCATTTAAGATGTTGGGGGTAGGAGGAAGGATTCACTGTATATCAGAGAGCCAGGAGGTCAAGGCACATCTCCTGATGGGACTCGGAGGCTGGAAACAGCACTTGCATCACATTGCAAGACATTTCAGTAATGTTTCTCTGGGTAGGGCCTGTGTCTGTGGTAGGCAAGACCAGTGGCTGCCTGAGGGTTTTCTGTTGGAATTATGTAGGGGCTACTTCATCTGGAGTCTCCAGCTGCTGAATTAGGCAAAGGGGAAGGTTTTTTCCCCTTTCCTTCTCTCTCTGTCACTCCATTGGGTGACGTTTTGCCCAGCTGTAAGTCAAAGGAAAGAAATGGAGCAAAATATTTAAAGCAGGTGCCTGTCCCTTTCATCTCCCGGGGGCAACCTTAACAGGCTTTGCACTTCTGCTCTATTTCTATAGTATTATTGCTATGTTCTGGAAGGCAGACCTTGGAACAATAGGGCCCATATAAAGCGTCTTGGACTCGCATCAGTGTAGGATACAAACCAGGCCCTATACACTTAACTCACCCTTCGATCCAAACATAGTGAGGTGGATGTATCTGGTGGGGTCCTTTGGTTACAAGGAATAGAAAAGGACCCTTGCCAACTTATGCAGAAAGAAAGAGATTTATTGCAGAGATAAAGGGTAAGCTCAGAGGAAGAGTAGAAGAGGAAGGTATTCGGAAGATCAGGATGTAAGGCAGCCCTGGGGATCTGGGTCACAGGAAGCAATGAATGGTCTCGCAGGATGCTGCTGCCCGAAGGCCTGGGTTCCTACCATTTTCTGCCCTGTTCCCTGCCCTTCTCAAGATTCATTGTCTAGGGAGAGAGAGTTAGATTTGTCTGATTCGGTTTTCAGTTTTCCTGAATCCACAAGAAAGGGACTGGGGGCAGTTCACTAAGGGAAAAGTACAGTTACAAAGAAAAGGTGATGGATTGGGCAGTGAAAATAACAGACACCGGCCAGAATGGGCCAGGTCCATTGCAGATGAGCTCACAGCTTTTTTTGTCTTTCTGAGCAGCAGAAGCATTCATCCGTTTGTTCATTCATTCATTCAGTATGTCTGCAAGGAGCACCTACTATGTGCCAGGTAATGTGCTAGTTGCTGAAAATACAATATTTAATAATAAAGTTGTCCATGTTGCAAAAAGGGCTCCGAAGACAGAGAAGCTGAGAAGAATGATGTGCTTTCCCCTCAGTGCTGCTCCTGTGAGCCTATGGGACACCATTCCCAAAAATTCTAGAAAGTTTGGGACATGTGTAGAAGGGGACTCAGACCTCTTACATCCTCTTCCAGGAAGTTCTTCACATTAACTCCCCTGGATTCTGGTAGTGCTAGTAATTGCTCCTAGTAATTTCTGCCCCCCACCCCCAGTAAGTGTTCATATAATTTACAGTATATTAATTCCAACTCATTTATGTTCCTTCAAAAATATACTTATATCTTTTTCCTGAGCGGCTTGTTGTGCTATGATCCCCATTAATTTTCTAGGCACCTAAAGACACATATAATGTTCTGCTTTTTGTGATCTTCCCCACCTGCTTTCTCCTTCAGTGTCTAGAAAGTGGAAGAAAGTATGAGGTTATGGCGCCTATGTCAGGCTGTGTGGTTTTGGAAGTCCTCTGAACCTCTCTGTGCTTTCATTCTCTCATCTATCATTTGAGGCAGTTTCTGCCCTGCTTAACTCATCAGATTATGGGATAATCAAATGAGATAATGGATGTTAAGAGGCTTTGCAAAATTAAAGGTGTTCTTAAGCCCAAGGGAGTATTAGGATTCTCTGGCTTGTTAGGATAAGGGCTGAACCTGAAAGATGAAGGCTCATAGTAAAGATAATAAAATAACAATAGCAGCCAAGCTATATCCAGTGCTTGTTATGCTCCAGGCACCATGCTAAGGATTACCTCGTGTGATGCCCACCCAGGAGCCTATATGGAGATATTGTTGCTCTCTCCATTTTACAGATGCAGAAACTGAGGCTCAGAGAAGTGAAATCGTTTGCTCAAGGGCTAATAGCTGGTACATAGGTAGTCTGGATTTTAATGAAAATCTGTTTACATTATTTCCCCAACTAGACCCATAAATGTTTCCCATCTCCTGGATATTTTTCAAAATCTCTTTGTCCTAGAATGGGAAGCTCTATAGTAAATGCAGGGTTAAAATGTGGGTGCTGGAATCAGCCTCAACTGCAAATATGTCTAACATTTGCTAGCTGTGTGATTTAGGGAGATTTATTTAGTTTCTCTGAACCTCAGACTCCTTGTTGCGATATGGTGGCAAGAATGGCACCTTATTCAAAGGTTGTTTAGCAGAAGTATACTTGAAAAGTTATGAAAAATAGTAATACTTATCATTATTAATTGGATGACAAGTGATTGAATCACCAGGTTGGGATTCAGTCAGGGGTCATATGAATCTGGCAGACCCAATGAAATGAAAGAGATTAAATTCTTTGCCTCACCCACATCCCCCTCAGCTCACAGATGTTCCCAAATGGGTGGCTTCCTGGCTTAATTCAGCCTTTAGATGCATTTGTACAAAATATTTTCTTTAATTTGAATGAGATGCCAACATCACAAAGTCAGAGGATTTCACATCCACATCTATGTATCTGGCTTTTCCTATAAAAGTGGAAAATATGGTAACCATAGGCTCACACTTCTGCTTGCAGCTCCCAGCTGTTGCTGATCACAGCTGTTCTCATTTTAGGTGGGCTTGCAACGCTTCCATGTGTCTCTTCCCCTCTGTTCTTGTAGATGTTTGAGTTTGAGACCCCTACCCCAGAACCACCAGAGTGGTCCTGAGAAAGCTTGGGGAGGAGATAGAAGTGCTTCTTTTAAATTTTTAAACAAATCTAGTCTTGGAATTGTACCTGCTTCTGGTTTTCCCCAGGACTTCTCATCAGCGTTCACTTCTACTGCCTTACCACGAGTAGAAAGCAGTCCCCCATTGCAGACCAAGGAACAGGGAGATAAAAGGGAAACTCAGAGAGATGAGAACGGGAAACATGTTTCTTAATTAACTAGGGAAGGAGACAGAGGCTGGGAGGGACAGCACAGCTTGTGACTCAGCATTTATCACGCTGTTGCCCCCTGATGCGGGGGTTGTTGGACTGAAGAGCCAGGCTGCTGGGAATGGTGTTGCTGATGCACCATTCTTGGAGTAAGTGGTTATTGATGAAGGAGCTTAAGTGGTATGTGGAGGACACCAGGCTAATGCCAGGGACCTCTGCAGTGTACACTGTCTCCCGGCTGCTTTGCTCCACGGTCCTCTCGACTCCCTAGATTCAGGGGCTGACCTTCATGGCTTCTGCTGGCATCCAAGTCAAGCAATTTTTCCTTCCACCTCCTTCCTTTCTCCCAGAGACTGACTAGGAGTTAAAAATCTGGACTGTCTGTCCAGGGTTCCTGATTCCAGACTCTGATGCCTCTGTTTTAATGCCTTTATTACTCATCTGGAGGATAGGAAAACAGCACATGAATGGCTTTTGTGGATAAATAGTGATTAGGGAGGTGTTCCATCAACAAGACTGAGAAAGTATATGCAGATCCAGAACTTTGAAAGAAAGGGAGGGAAAGTTTAAAAAAAAAAGAAGTAAAAAAGCAAGGAGAAAACAGCTCACAGACTTTTGCATTTCTTATATCCTTTTTAGTGGAATATTAGGATTAAGATTTTAGAGACCATCTTTCCCAATAGCTCTCAGCCCTGACCTGACATTAGAATTTCCTGGGACTCTTTAAAATAAATATGATGCCTAGTCTCTGCCTCCAGAGAGTCTGGATTAATTGGTCTGGAATCGGCTCAGGTATCAGTATTTTCTAAAGCTCCCTCCAGTAATTGTAGTGTACAGTCAGGATGAGAACAGTGCACTGGCCTGACTTTGTGGTCAAGGGAACGGATGTCCAATGGCTTCCACATGGTCCCAAAGCTGGGCAGTGGCAGATCTATCACTAAAAACCTAGGTTGTCAGTTTCTTAGACCAGGCTACTTTCTTTAGTGCCAGGATTTCCTTGCAAACATCATTCTCATGCCACTTTCATGATTTTTTTTTTTTTTTTTACCATATCCTTGTACAATTGTACTATTTTCAAGAGTAGATTTATTTACATCAACCTCACTCTTTAAGCTTGAATTTATTTGAAGAGGAAACTTTATAGTGCCACCCTAAGTGGCAGTTCAGCCTCACCTGCCATAAATGGAAGGTAAACCACAAAATACTTGTAATGAAAAAAAGCAGTGTTGCCGGATGCTGTTGCCTGCCAGTGACTCTGCTAAACATGGAGACTGGAAAGTGTTAGGTGTTCAAGAAATACTAGCACCAAACTGAGACTCTCTCATTGATGTCATCAGAACAATTAAGGGAAAATTGAAAAATCAACTGTCTTACTATGTGCTTCGATGTTATTTAATGCTCATGTACTTGTATCACTAAAATTTTTCTGAATGCACTAATGGTGTTGCTTTCTTTGCCTTAAAAAAGTGATGATGGTTCTTAAATAATCAGAAGTCTAGGAAAATTTCAAATACCCACAAAGTAGGAAAATGAGGTATGAATTCTGGTGATGAGACAAAAGACTCGAGAAACCTAGAGAATAGAAGTTAGAGACCTGAAATAATCATGAACAGCATCATAGAGATCAATTTTCAAACCAGGTGGGAAGAAAAGAATATTGGCATTTATGATTTTAGCTATCCTTGGTATTGGTAGCAGACTCGGTGTAAGCAGTGGTCTTGACTAAAGCAATAAACTTAATTTAGAGGATCTGGAGACTTTAAGAAGGGTTCCTTTATATATTTTACTACCTCTTTTTGGATTCCAGGTATGACTTGAAAAGCTATGAGATTCATGGGAAATGAGCTCCTAACTAAAAACTCAAATATTATAATAGTAACCAGCATTTTAGTCCTATTTTTATGACTGGCTTTCCACTCAAAGAGACCTACTTCTCTCTATTTTCTTTATTTGGTCATCAAAATAAAAGTTGCGGGATGAGATTCTGCCCAGATAAAGTCCTAAAATACTCCCAGATACTTATAAAAATTGCCGTCCTTAGGCCTGGGGCCTATTTATTCTAGGCTCTGGCTAAGCGCATTATCTCTGGTTCTGTAGCCACCTCCTCCCGCCACACCCACTCTCCCTACCCTGTGGTAGCATTCACTTTCCAAATTGAAATATCTGCTGCTTATTCCCTTTGATTTTCCAAAGACATTAAAGCCGATAGGGAGTCTTAGTCATCCGGTCAATACTCTTCGATACATTTACCCAAATGGCATGTTCTTCGTGTCGGTGCATCCACGTAGTAATTAAATGTGCCTTCAGACAGTATTGAAGGTAGGTAGTCTTTGAGCTTATTGCTTAATTAGTTCAAGTTTGTCCTATAGTTTCCCATCACTGTGCAATCAATACCACTCTAGAGAACATTCCTCCAATACTGGAGAAAGATGCCTCCTGCCTTTGGGAGTGGATGCAGCGGACTTGGGATTGTGTTGTAAATTAGTCACATCGGAAATATCAAGTCAGTCAGACTTCCAGAGAGCTTGAAAAGTGAATGTACCTCTTCAAAACACAGTCATATACACAAGAAAACCCCTCCATGCTTCCTTGGGGCCTATTGTTCCTGTCTTTTTTCATGTCTTCAGGTTACTAAGAATTTCAACCAAGTGAAAGATGTGGCGTTTTCAAGTGTTGCTGCCAAAGGAAACCCTTGTACTATTTTACCACCTTCTGTGCCGTTACTGTAATTTGATTGATATAAAAAGCTGATTTTTTTTTCTTTTACAATAACGCTGCCCCAGAGCTTAGAGAGGCTGAGGGGGTCAGCGCCTCCGTGAGGATATTTCAGAGTCTCACAGATGAAGTGTGGCATGTGGAGCTGGGTGCCAAAGGAACCAGACTGGAGGATTTCATGATTTCTGACCATTTGATATGCAAAATTTCCTTCCCGGGGAATTCTGATTAAATCAAGAATTTTACGCATAGGTTGCTGCATGGAAGTTTGGTCCCTTTTAGACCACAATATGTATCTTTACCCTTAAATAACAATTGGATTATATCTTCCAAATCAAGGGATCATCGATAATTTATTACTAAATCACTTTGTGCACAGGAAGAGTTTTCACAAAGAGCAAGCTTGGTGATGGAAAAACCCAAGTATAGCAAACATAATTAGACTGTTAATGCCTTGTCAACAGGGGTCTTTGTTTGGCTATTGATTCATTTACTCAACAAATATTTATCAAGTATCTGCAATGTACCAGGCACTATGCTAGGATCTGGAGATAGAGCAGTAAGCAAGACAAAGTCACGGTCGCTTGGTCTAGTCTTGTTTGTCTTTGGATCCTCATTGCCTAACACGGTGTCTGATATACAGTAGTCCCTCAATAAATGATTGTTAATTAGAATCAAAAGCATGTCTAAGTGGATCCTCTCCATTTGTGTTTTTAAGCTTTGGTCATTCTGCAATTTAGATTGAGCCTTACAGGGCAAATGTTACTACTGGTAACCACTGTGGCAGCTAATGTTTATTTAATAAATGTCACGCTATATACATTAATTGGCTTATTGTCTCAAGGCTGTTATCTGTTTGATCTGGAATTTTAAAAGACATTTCTAGGCATGTTCCAAAACCTATCTTCCTTTACTACAGAATTTGAATGTTTGTGGTTTCGTAGAGGTTGCTAGCAACTTATTTTTAATTCTCTGCCTATAGCCATAAGTTGACAATTAAATCCCATCTGCATAGTTCATGTTAGGCACTTAGTAGGCACTCAAACAGATTCTGGTTGAGTGAATTGGATGCATTTTAAAAATGATGATATCAGATGCTTTACCTAGTTAAATCTTGACTCAAGTACCTCAAACCTTTACAATAATGATTCAAAGTCCTTATTCGATTATGTTTTGCTATATGTGTCTACTGGACCCTTGATTTTGATTTTGATTTTTTTCCTTAGCAGCACTGTTTAAATAAAATGTAGCAATTTTTCTAAGTAGGATTCTTTAATGTAACCTTAGCTTCTGGCTTTATTTTTGCTGGGAACTTGTGGATTGCATCATATGTACAACAACAAACCTTTACAAATACAGAACTCAGAGTACTTGAATGTTTGTAAAGTATTTCTAAATTAATTTTTAATGAGTTTTAATATTTTAATATTGTACTGGATTTTAAGTAAGAAAGTTGTTTTTGTATTAGACAGTGGTGTACAATATTACTTTGTGGGATAACATTTAATTAAAATACACTAATTTATGTATTTGTTTATTAGCTTTATCCCTAAAGCAGAGAGAACCGCTGCGTGATTTTATGAAAAATGTAAATGAGGACTTCGGCATCACTAATAAAGTTAAATTAGCATAGGCAAAAATGTATGCTTTCACTTTCATAACTTTATTTAAAAAACTTTAAAATGTTGATTTGACATATAATAAAGATTGCTTTTCAGTGAAAAGATTAAACGTCCATGAAAATAACCTTCTATTTTTCTAATTTCCTTTTGGCTTTATTAGGTTTTACCTGATTTGTTCTTGTCTCAAAACATTTTCCCTTGTTTCTTTAATTGCAGGAGTCATTTCCACGCAAAGAGATTGCAGTAAGATTTTTTAAAAAAACATTTGGAAATAGTTAGTTCCCCTCACTCACTATGTGTGTGATGTAACAAATGAGAAACACCTTATTGAACAGTATATATTCTTTATTGATTTTGCTTACCCCTAACTTAGATTTTACGCTCAAGGTGGGAGCTTGTTTGTGTGAACTGTTGCTGTGGTTTTAAATATCTCTCAAATTTTAGAAATAAGCAATAATCTTATAGCCTTAACCTTATTATTGTGGAATTTGTTAGCTTGCCCCCCCCTTTTTTTTTCTTACTGTTTAAATCTCTTGATATAGGAAAGGCGAAAAAAATTAGGGGAAATGGTCATACTCCAGTTTCTCATAGTTTTATTTAAATGTCCTAGATACCAGTACACAAGCACCCATTGTTTTTACTGTCCTGGGTGTCATGGATATACCTTCAGGAGCATCCTGTTTCCAGAAGAAAAGAAAACAGATTCAAAATGCTGGACCTGCCCTGAGATATTTTCTCTATACTCTTCCTTTGTTAGTTATTTATATTCACACGTCTTCACTTCTCTACATTCCTTAGTAAACAGCTTGTGTGTGTGTGGGGTGTTGATGTTTGTTAATGAACTGTCAATAAACACATGTTCTCCTTGACTTCTTAAAAAAAGACTATTTTGGGGTGAGGTGTTGGTTTCCAATTCTCATATACACTGTGGAGACAGAGAGAGGGATCTTGGCTAGAGATCTGCCCTTCGAGCTGGGGCACAACTTGCAATCATGTGGAAGCACAGCCTTTGTGCAGGGAGGGAAGTGGCAGATTTTGTTAGAGTGTGCCAACTGTTATTAGGAAGAAGTCGGGAAATGTTTGGAAACAGGGCTGCTAGCATTCCCAGCAAAGCTGGAGGAGCAGTCTCTCCAAAGAACAAAAGGCAAACACACTTAGGGTGAGGAGTTTCTTCTCTATTGATGTGAAAAGAGAGGCTGACCCATGTTTGGAGAGAAGACAAATAATAACATCTTTGTGGAGGAAAATGGAGTCCAGGCATTTTCTTTTCTTTCTCCTGCTCTCAGTGTCTCATCAGTTCCTCTTTTCTCTCTATAGCTAAGTACCTCCACTGAAGTGTCTTGGGAAGTCTTTATGACTGACTGAAAACACCAACTGAGAGGAACCTTAGTAATTTGAAAAAAAACAAAACACAAAAAAACAGAAAACCTTTCTTTTTCACCATGGTCCACTCCCAGTGATTTGTGGGCAGACAGAGAAGAATGATGCTGTACCCAGAAGGTGGAGGCCGTGGAGAGGCCAGAAGCAGGCCTTTTTGTTATTGACAAAGTCCTAAATTACAAATTAAATGAGAAAAACTTAGGACAGCTTTTAAAGGGGACTATTTATAATTTAATTAGCATTATTACTGCTTTCTATTCATCTTGAAACAAATTGTCCCAAGAGCAACAATTCTGGAAAGTTTTGTTTTGGAAAAAATAATGTTGCATTTCCCAGTATCCTTGTCTTGAAATTTTTTTTTTCCTCAAAAATTTCATGCATTGTTAGGAAAGAAAAGTCTAGTCTAACTCACAAATGCATCCTTATTCTCATGTATATTTGATACTGGCCCCAGTCTAATCTGATAAAGTGCACTTTGCCTGTGGTGTCTTACAATAAGCTGGCTGCATTAGTGCCGGGAAAAATCAATACCAATTTATAATTTACCATCGCAAAAACCTATCACTTTTTATGACCCTCCATCCTGGCTCATTAATATTACATTAAAACACACACACCCACTGCAACAGGGGGAAATTGTAGCTTGTCAGGTTTACAGCCATAAAGAAACCTTTAATTGGGCTTAGTTTGGGAATTCAGGCATAGGTTTTGTTTATTTGTTTTATTTTTAAGATACGACGTTTATTTTGGTGGATTTTAAGATGATGCAAAGCATACCTATCTATTTTTTTCTGGAAAGAAAGAAGAAACGTGTGTTGCAGAAATTCTGAAATATACTTTTATATAGCTCCCATTATATATATTTTAATGGTACTTAATTGTATCCTTCTCTGCTTTTCTGTAGTCTCCAAATCTTTTTTACTTTCTTCTTTTTGCCTTTTCTTTTTGTGTGTGGGATTTCTTTCTCTGTTCTGAAATATTTCAGCTGATGGTATTTCTCTTATCTTTTTGATTTGACGTCGTTGATATTTATTCCCCCCCACACCTCAGATCACTAAGGAGCTAAATGCCATCTTTTACATTGTCTGTCTCCCAAAGAAAGGATGAATATTTGATTTTTCTTCCTCACTGAAAGGAGAATATTACGCTGACCCTGCTTGGAAACAGAACGATTGTTCTAGTGCTTACTCTTCCCCGGCAGAGATCTCCAGTCTGTGTGTGTGTGTGTGAGAGAGAGAGAGAGAGAGAGAAAGAGAGAGAGTTCAATTCTTTTATCTTAAAGAAACCCCAAAAGAAAAATTAAACAATACTCTTCTCTCTTACCTTTTACCAAGTCTATAAAGCAGCTTTGCCCTCATGTGTTTTTAGACTTAAAAGTCCTATATCTAAATTCTTTCCAGATAATGTAAAAAAAAAAATGATGTCACTGTTTATTTTGGCAGCCGCAAGGTGCTCTATTTATTTCATACTATTCAAATAGTTTCCAGGGAATTTTTCCTGTTAATATCATGAAGAACCAACCAGACTACATGATTTGCTCCTTTTTCCTTGCTGCCTTAAAGGTTAAGGTATTTTTCCCCCTCTCAAAAAGAGGTAGAATGAAGTGTAAAGCTGAGCCAAATAAATAAAGAAGGGAAAGGGGGAAATTCAGTGTGTTCTCAAGTGTGCAGTAGATCCACACCATGCAGCAAGTACATGTCGTGATTGGGTTTTTAAAAGACGTTCGCCTCGCCCCTGACTGACAGGGCCTATTGATTTTTTAGGTTTCTGCCGTCATCGGTTTCCAGCCTCACAACGGCCGCGTGTCGGGGGTCAGGGCTCACCGGGGCGCAGTGAGCCAGCCCTCGCCACTTCCCAAAGTGAAGGGCCGCTGAAAGAAAATCAATCATGTCATAAGTGAGAAGCATCAAAAATTTTCCCCCTGTATGGCCGAGGTCCATCAGCCTGTCTCCACTCAGTGGCTAAGGTTAGGCATCTGTCAAGTCAGACTAGGTGAAAAGTATTAGAAATGCCAGTTAACCCATGGGTAGGCTGTATCGATGCGATGCTGTCGGTTCCTTTTGTCTGGACATCCCGGGATGACAAGGTTGGCAATTTCACTTAATTTTTGAGACAGAATCACCCATTTTCCTTCCCTTTGGCCTCTGTGTCCCTCCTCCACCCCTCTCGCCCTCCCCAGGTGCAGGCGATTGGGGCCTGGTACCCTGTGGGTTTAAAACCGGTCAAGAGTCAGAACACATGCTTCCCCTAAGCAGCCCAATGGAAGTGCCAGCACTGTTGCATTTTTACAAAGTCACAGGAGTGCATTTCCCTAAATGAAGTGGATTTACCCCACCCCTTTTATGTCTTGCTTTGGAAAGGCACACTACACAGATAGTTTAATTGTAAAATGAAATGTGTGAATCACATGGTGGAAATTTGTTTGACCACTGTGCTGATGTTTTTGAGCTGAAATGAAAACAGCATTTTCTTCCTGTTCAACTAATTTGGAAGAAAATGCATTTTCAGTTCTCAGAGAAACGATTGGCGATATGCTGTTCATTTTTAAATGTTTTAAAAATATTTCTTATATTTAAAAACCTATATAATTAGATTGCATAGTTTGGCGAGTGATATGATATTGTCTGTCTTAAAGAAGGTCTTTTACCTTCTATTTCTGAATTTGGTAATTTACCAGAATGCCGATGATGAGTACCTTTCATAATATAAATTATAAATGATATCTTCTGTGGGGAAATGATAGGACTTGATGCATACATTTTAGATTAAACTTTTTTAATCAATAAGGTTCAAATGAATAGTTTTGTTTGTTTGTTTTGTTGGACAGGAAAGGGGAATTAAAGAACTGGCTTTCAGACCAGCCTTGCTTTGTGCTTCCTGTCTACTCTAGCTGCTCTCCTTTCATGGCTTGTTTCTGTTGGTTGATGTTGGTCCCACAATTGTCAGTCAATTTAAGACCAATTTAAATCTGCTGAGAAGAGCTTCTCTCTGGGAAATCTGCAAGAGTTGATCACTGGGGTGTAGGGGCAGGTTCTAAGACCCCCTCCTCTCCTGGGATGACCACCCCAGGAGCATGAGAAGCACCTGAAAATGGATTGAACTCAGAGTGGTGTTGGAACTTTCCATACCTAAATTGACATTCACTGCTGGAACCAAGATGTATACTCACTAATAAATATTTTAGCTCTATGCTTCAGCAATTATGCTGGCCATTCCATACAGATAAAAAGACAAAATGTTTCTTTAATCAATACTGTGATGTGAGACTGTTAAGGTAATAGTGCTTGAAAACTATTAGAATCTCAAAGATATTGACTAGCTTGCTTTTGGCATGGCAATTATAATTACATTTTTAGGTTGCATTTTATGGGTTTATACTAGTTATTCTAACATAAAAGAAATTCCTGTCCAGAATTTTAACAGAGGGGAGAAAGATCTAGATTTGAAATCCTCAGCAGTCTAGGCATCAGGGACTGTTAATATACGATCTAATTGTGATCAATACTTTCTTTTCTAGTTTCTGTAATGACAAGGCCTCTGCAATAAAAACACTACCATCTTTTTGAAATCCACAGAATGATAAATGACCTAGGCCAACTTGGGGGGCGGGTGAGGAAAGTGTAGTGTATTTTACATTCCTAGTGATTTATTATGGGTTTGTGAACATAGCTGGTGTGAAATCAAGCTCAGGAAAAGGAAAGAAAAGTACCCAACAAAGAAATCCATTCTCCATAAAATGCCTAGGTTTACGTCCCATTACCACTGATGTGAGCTAAGTAGTCTCTTCCAGGGGCTTATGAACCTTTGAGTATTTAGATTGTTCTTGTAACATTACAGGAAAGGTAATAAAGCCAACACAATGAACCAGTACTTTGCTGTGTATCAATGGCTAGGTCAGCCTAATTCATGTGTTACATAAAAGGCACCAATTTGATTCTGTCTTGACAAGAAATGAAAGCTGCCCTTTGAAGGTACTCTTAGCTGGATCTGTGTGCTTTTGGAGACGGTATATTGGGGAGGTTCTGGGAGGCAGGTTATTTTAGGTGTAAGAAGGAAAATGTGCTTGTTTCATTAACTATTAGGGACTTAGCTTCCTTTGGTGTAGAGCTGGGTCTAATCATTCCACACCTTATATGGAACTCTAATTAGCATTGCCATCCTAATCCAACCCAGCTGGTCAGTCAGACCTGACAGGTAAGCTTTTTGAGGAAGCCCATTAGAGATTTGTGAATTCTGTAGTATAAGAAATATGAAAAATGTGTCAACGTGAGCCCCCTTTTAGCTTCCACCCCAGTTGTTTCTGTCCAGTAGCATTTTTCGTGTAACTATAGTTAAGTTTCTTAGTCTTTCCATTTATAGGTTGCCTGTGACATTTTGCTTCAGGCCAGCATTTAGCACATAATATTTCAGATGCCCATTCTTTCTTTCTTTCTTATTTTCTTTCTTTCTCCCTCCCTCCCTCCCTTTCTTCCTCCCTCCCTCCCCCCCTTCCTTCCTCCCTCCCTCCCTCCCTTCCTTCCTCCCTCCTTCCCTCCTTCCCTCCCTTCCCTTCCCTTCCTCCTTTCCTTCCTTCCTCCCTCCGTTCTTCCCTCCCTCCCTCCCTTCCTTCCTCCCACTCTCTCCCTCTTTCTCATTTTCTTTCTTTCTCTCTCCCACTCTCTTCCCCTCCCTCCCCCTCCCTCCCCCTCCCTCCCAACTTCTCTCTTTCTTTTTTCTTTTTTTCTTTCCACCCCCAATTCTTTCTTTCTTACAAAAGGAGTCTTGTATGGAAGAGTTGAGATAAATATGAAGGTAATATATAGCATTTACAGCTTTGGAACTGATTAGATATTTGTTTCTGCCATTTGCCAGACTCTTGCATTTCTTAAGAAAATTTCCAGTGTAGCATTGAGGTGAACTGATTTTTTCCCCGTTAACCAGAAAATATCCTACATTCCTGCCTTAGTAAACACAGCATAGTATGTACTCGACTTTTCCTTTGGTGACAGAGGATCATTCAGGGACTAAGGGTTCTTATTCAGACATGAGTTTTCTTTGGTCAGGACTGTGGAAGGAGATACAGAAGGTGTAGGAGGCTGGGTTTTTACATGGAAGATTATTGATCATTTCTTTTCTCCTGAACCAGGCTTGGGACAAAGAGTTTTTTTCCTCAAATATCCAATTCATCCTATCAGATTTCCCACAGTGACTCTCTCTACCCAGGTCTTAATGCACTACTCTTAGAATGTCTCGTCAGTGACCAGTGCTGATGGGGTCTTTGAACATTAGACAGTACCCATTAGTCAAGGTCCCTGGGCTAACATCTTCTGGATAGCATTTTCTTTTAAGTGTGCCATTAGTTAGTATAATGGACTGGTGTCTGTCAGCCTTCGGGGCAGGACAGAGAGGAACATCCAAGACTCTTTGTGAGGAGAATGGGCTGTGTTTTTTCTCTAACCTGAAAACATGTTCCCAGCAACATTTTCGGCCCTTGAGAGACAATAAATGTTAATGGCTTCAGTGAAGTCTTTATTCTCTCCCGGGTCAGAAATCTTTTTTCCCCCTTAAAGTCTCAAATGTGGATTTGAAAAATATTCTTCAGAACCATTATAGTCTTTTGGGTAAATAGTTTTCATTTTAAACATTTTTATAATACACACATCTTTAAAAGTGTTCTAAATATGTATTTTTATGATCGGTCATGACAGCTCCTTAAAGAGCCATTATTGTCTACCAGGGAGATAATGTGTGTGTGTATTCAAGAAATTGTCTACAAAAAAATTTCCCAAAATTGTATATATTTCCAAAGAGGGTTTATTTCCGCCACCAATAAACTTGAAAAAAAATTATTCAAAGCCATTGAAATTTAGGCCAGTCATCAAAGTGAGACAGTTGAGAGTTGAAGATGTTTGAAATCCCTTTTGGGTGGCCGTTGAGAAACTCCAGGCACATGAAAGTTCAGAAATGCTGGATATCCTTACTGAGACTGTGAACATAGGTTACCAAAGGTTTGGGTGATTTGCCAGACTTTCTTCCTCCAGCCTGTGTGTCTTAAGAGATCAGGCTTTGATTTTGTTAGGCTTTCTGAACTATAGGTTGCTGTGTAATCACAGAGGGTTCAAATTCATTGAGAAAAGGGTTACTACTTGTTGGTTTATCCACACTTATTGAAAGTGTTACTGTGCTAGGAGTTAGAGATAGAAAGAGAATCTGCTGCGTTTCTTCCCTTGGGGAGCATGCAGAGCTGTGGACATACCCAGAGTGGTAAATTCTGCTGTGGAGGCATGAACCAGTGGGAACACCAGCAAAGTGGGGTATGGCTTCTAAAGATCCAAGGTCCTGCAGGTATCTTCAGGGTGTAAGGTGGTTCCCCACAGATGAATGTGCTGAGGTCAGGTGGAGAGAGGTGGTGAGAATAAAAAAGGTGACATAGTAGATGATGATGATTATGACAACCACAGCTGCCACTACCACTTTCTATTTTTTTTTTTTTTAGGAGGTACCAGGGATCGAATCCGGGATCTCTTATGTGGGAAGCAGGCGCTTAACCACTTAAGCTACATCTGCTTCCCCACTTACTATATTTTTGTGTTATTAGGCGTTCATGGCATATAGATTATTTTTTACTTCAAAGGATACATTTTTATTGGATTCAATGAGACAAAGAATTATTCTTTGCCTTCTATATGCTAGTAACTTGGGAGATATAATAATAATAATAATAATAATAATAATAATAATAATAATAATAGTATCCTATTCTCATGGAGCTTTTAGTTAGTAGATACTGGGAGGCCAGGGCTCAGAGTTTAATTTAAGAAATCACACACATACATGTGAAATCTACAATGTGATAAATTCATTGAAGAGAGGACACCAAATATTTGTTTGATTTGCTAGACCTGACTAATGGAGGCAGGAGGGGTGTGTATGTTAGTTTGATCTGAGGTCAGAGAAGTTTCTGAGAAAGTGGTGAAGGAAGAATGAGGGTTAACAAAGTGAAGGGGATGGAATTAGGGTGGTAGGGTTTAGACGAATTTTCTAGAAAGGGAAAGTATGAGGGAAGAGGGAAAGAAAAAAGGGAAGGGGAAGGAGAAATGAAAGAGAATACAGTAAAAGGTTAGGAATCTCCCTCCCTCCCTCCCTTCTCTCTTTGGTTTTTTCAACATATACTTATTGAGTACTCATGAGATCCTGGTACTGATCTAGCCACAGAAGATTCAGCATGAATGAAACAGTCAAAAATCCATGTTCTCATGGAGCTTACATTCCAGTGGGGGGAGACAGATGATATACAAATAAACAGGTAAATATATAGGGTGTCAGATGGACATTATGATGAATTATACAGAGGAAAATAATGCAGGAAATGAGAGAAAGGGTGTGCTTGGGGTGTGTTTGGGGCTGTAATTTGTATCTGTGTGTTGGTAATTGAGCGGAGAGAGGAGTCTTGTTGGTACCCTGGGGAAGAAACTGATGCAGACGAAATGTTGTGATGCCCTCTGAAAGAAGAGGGGCCTGACGGGTGTGAGGAAGAAGTAGGAGGCCAGTGTGGCCACAGCATAACCAGCAAGGAGGGTGGGTAGTATGGGGTGCTTCTCGATGCACAGTGGGAGCCACTTGTTGAGCCTGGTGGGCTCTTTAAAGGACTTGATTCTTTACTCCCAAAGAGATGGGAAGGCATTGGAGGTAGGAGACAAATAAACAAGAAGAAGGTATACAGACACGAGGAAGATGTCCACACAGTCACTAACAATAAGCAGATGGGTCTCAAACTACAGGAAAGTATTTCTAACAATGGGCATTGGCTAGTTCAGGTCTCCTGGCATTTTCTGAGTAAAATCTGAAAACCACTGCAGCTTGAGATTCAATTTTTTTAAACGAATGGTTTCTGTGTCAGCTACACCAAAAAGGAATTTTTTTTTTTTTTTTTTTATTTTAAAAGCTTACCCGTGATTCATAAAGATAGGTTTTGGAAGAGATCCATTTCAGTCATTAAAGATCTACTGCTTTTGGTAACCCTGTTCTAAAATTCTGTTGCCCACTAACACGTCTATCTAGTTATGTGATAGAAAACTGTGTTCCCAAATATGCAAGGCAGTGTGTGCGCTATCTGGGTAGAGTGAATGAAATAAATGCTGGTGAGTTTTGAGTGACAACGTATCCAGCTGGGTAGTTGAAAGGTAGGGGAGGGAGAAAGAGCAGCTGTGAATGCAGATTGAGGTGAGCAGGCAAGACAATAGGCTGTCTTGATAAGCACCTTTCCACAAAGGTCATCAGTCAGTCGTGGAGACTCAGCACGGACACCTTGGCTTTTGTGTAAGCTGAAGTTTCCTTCTCTAAAGAAACCAGTGGGATCTCTGGATGTGTAAGAATCACTGTGGCAATTAGCAAGATTATTAGGAAGAAGAAATACTTTGTTATCCATATGTTTGGATTATTCTGTTTCTCTTTCTAGTGTCAGAGCTGTACACCTTGATATAAATCCCTCAATACCAGGAAGCAATTTCAAAGATATGGACTTTGGGTTCTTGGTACTTTTCCAAGGTGATGATGTGCGAGCACCCCCAAAGGCTCAGCTCTTCATACCATACAGAATGGATGTCCTTTTGCCAAGCTTTCCAGAGACCACATCAAAAATCTTCTGATGCTTATACCTCTTCAGGCTTTGGGACCATTTGTGGTGTGTTTGCTTGTGTTCTTTTGGTCATCTTCTCCTTGACATTTTATTTCTATGGCATTTGTTCTAGAAAACAAAGAGATCCTCAGGGACAAAACTTCCTTCTTGATTTCTTGTGAATATTCATTGAGCATCATCACCCAGCCTGCTTATGTCTTGACTGGAAGTACGAGGCGGTTGCAACCCAAGCAAAAACAAAGGAGACCCTCAAAAGCGACTGTTGAGAACTCATACTGTTGGGTCTTGTGGCTTGATGCTGAAAAGTGATTTTATTTATGCTTGCTAGTTAAAGTCCACGTTTGTCTTTCTTATAAGCCTGGCTTCTAAATCTAGTTGACATTTTTTTTTTGTTATTAAAGCAGTTGTAGGCTTATAGAAATATCATGCAGAAAGTACGGTATTCCCACATACCCCCTCACACACACAATTTTCCCTATTATTGATATTTTGCATTAGTGTTGTACCTTTGTTACAATTCAAATAACAATATTATCATAATGTGCTGTTAACTTTGGCATGCTGTTTACATTGTGTTGTGTTGTGTTGTGGGTTTGTGTGTGTGTATGTGTGTGAGGTAACTTATACACAACCTAAAGTTTTCCTTTTTTCCCTTTTGGAATATACAATTCGGTGGTGTTACACAAGCAGAGCTGTGGCTCCACCCCCACCAGCTGACTTTTTGCAGTTGCTCGTTTGGCTGGCCACCCAGAGCTAGAGTCCACAGGCCTTCCTGGATGGGCTGTTTCCCAGTACTGATGGGAATAAGAACAATTATCATTTGCTCAGTGATTTTCATCATCAAAGTACTTTCCAAATATGAACTAATTCTTCTTGCAACAATCAGGTTAAGTATTGTTATCCCCACTTTACAGATGGGCGTGCCCAGATTTCATTATTCTGAAGATAGATTTTACATCCATGATAAGTGTACTTAGCGTTGTAGTAAATAGAAGAAGAAAAGAATTATTAGGTCACTCAGTATTGCCCTTCCTTCTCCATCTCCCTGCAACCAGAACAGGAAGCTCCCTGCGATCTACTCTCCAGTGCTTTGACCAGCCTCGTTTAAACATCCCATGGGAACCTCCTTAGAAGGCTAACCTTGGAGAAAGAATCCCTTGTCTCAAAGCTGCTTTTGTGGTCCCAGTGCTGCGACCCCCTCTCCTAGACGGCTTTTGGAAGTGAGGAGAATGGGGTTCGAAGTCTTTTTTCCTTTCTCTTTTAGGAGAATTGCAAATTCCAAGACTCACATGTGTATCTTTTCCTTTCATAGTAGCTTTTTATATGCCTTTCTAGGTGTACTAACACACATACGGGATTTTGAGTTGGGATGTGAGCTCATGAAATTAGCATTAACTGCTTTAACCCGTAGGTGCTCCTGTTTATGGAATAAGCAGGTCATAATCGCTGACCACAGCCATTAAAGTCTGATGTGAGTCAACTTTGAGTACAAAGACTTTCTATAAGCCAACCCCTCTTGAAGCGTAAATGATCACAATTTAATATAGCGAGAATAATTAATAAGGAGTGTGCCAGTGACCTTGAATATTAATATTGTTTCCTTTTCCTGTAAACAAACCAGGCTATTTTATTATTATTTTAGTGTGTAATTTGGCATAAACACTCCTTTTCAGATAATTTCCCCAGGTGACTTTTGTCTCCTTGGCAATTTCCGGCTTTAATAAAGAAAACCTAATTAAGAAGGAGCTGTTGATTGGTTTGCTAGTGTAATTAACACAGGTGATGCTAATGAGTTTCTATGAAACCGGTGGTTTATGGGAAAAATAAACAGACCGCTGGTGCATATGGCCCAACTGATATCTGCACTCTGGAAGAAATGATGATTTCCAAGTCTCCTGTGAGTGGTTTGTGGGCATGCAATAGGCAGATAAAACATTTCATAAGATTCATTAGTGGAACTAGACCAAATTGGGAGCAAAAGTCTCAGTGTTAGATGATATTAAAAAATCTGATCTTTGGCTGCACTTGTTAGGTCTGTCTTCTATCATTTTCCTAAAAGGGGCAAACTTCTTTTGTTTTGTTGGGTTTCCAACTTTTATTATAAAGCCATTTTAAGTTTGAAAAGCCCCCTGCAGACTTTCTAGAGACATTTTAATTTTCATTCATTCTCTTCTCCCTGACTTTGCCCTTTAACCCTTGAGGATGTTCCTACCAGAAAAGCACATGGAGCTTCTGCAAAATCTAAGACTTAAGAGTCTCTTTTCTTGACAACTGCTTCCTAGGGAACCCTCGATTTCCGTATTTTCCATGGCATCCATGCTAGTCTTGTCCACTCAAAATTGCTTATAGAAGGGAATTTTCTCTTTTTTGCTTTCTCTGGGGGATGAAGAGGTGGTCCAGCTCCCATTTACCACCAACGTTATGAGGTGAACAAGATGGATAGCATTGATACACATTTACTCATTGTAAATTTGACTCCGAATACCTGGCTGTTGTTCTTGATAATTTATAAATACCCTGTCCAGTTTTAAAATAGATTTTTGAAGTAGTTTACATAAGAGACAGGTATACAATCAGACCTTGGATATTTATGTAGTTTTTCTTGGCCTCTTCCCTTTTTCAGTGGAGTGCTCATCTTCAAATCAATTTTTTAAATAGATGTTGCCTCTTCATTTTCATCTCATTTTTCATCATCAGCTAGTTACTTCTTTCTTTCTCCCCCCCTCCCAAAAAAAACCCCCGCCTGTTCCACTTTGTTTCTCATCTATTGCTATGTACCAGAAAAGCCAGAGACATTTTGTGTCTAGCAGTGTACCTCCAGGGACATCTTTTGAACTCTCATAATTTGTATTTATTGCCACCTACTTTGTAAGTTCACAGTTTAATTTGCCAGCAGTGGCAGTGTTAGGCCGACACAGTAAAACAAGATAACGTTAAAATGTCAGAATGAGAGGGGGCATGAATGATGCATTACCCCACTAGAACTTGCACTTGTCATTCCTTTCCACCAAAGTGATGTTAACTACCTTTTGAGAGCTTTATCTGCCTGGTATTACTCAGAAGTAGGATCATTAGTTCACTGTTCTGATTAGGAAGCTGCTATGCTTGATTAACTCTTCTTGGACTGGGATCTCAGTGGAAGCATTAAATGAATCATGCTGACTAAGACATCTAGAACTAATTTATAATTATTTTTTTGCAGTTATTTGTAGTTGTTGACATGTGTTTTTCCAAGATGTAGTACTTAACGGGGATGAATTAAACCTACTGGAGAAAAGACAAGCATGTTTGAGTTGCACTTTTAATCCACTTTTCAGTGAAGGTCTTCTAGATTAAAAAGGAAATTTCCCACTGAGAGATATGAAGCCATAGCTCCTGTGGTATGTACAATCTCGTCACAAGCCCTTTGAAATTCCTGAGTTTCTGAAACTGGCCCCTTTGTAGTTTTCTCTGAATCATTGGGCTAGAAGGAAACTAGTTGAATTCATATTTATTCACAGTGGTGGCTTCATGTGCAAGAGGCAGGGTAACCGAAAGAGGGCTTCCTAGGTGATAAATCCAGGATATTGGGACAGGAAACCACTCTCCCCAACAAAACACACTCTCCCACCTAAAATCTTCCCAGTCTTGCTGCCTGAAATCCCAGCATGTTGATTCTTTTGCTTCTGACCAAATATATAACTCTCTGTTCCCTTCCAGACATACACTACATACTTACATGTAAGTGTGAACGAATTCTTGATTCAAGAGCAGGTTTCAATCAGGAATGTATTGAAAGGCTAGGAGGTGGGTGTGGGAGTACCACTGGAGAAGAAATTTGAAGAATATAGAAAAGGACTCCATTTCCCCTCCCCATTCAGGTATTTCCCCCTAAATGTCTAATTTCCTGAAAGGACTTCTTATCTGTATAAATACAGAAACGTGGGTTGTTATTCTAAATGCCTCTGATGAACCTGGGATTTACCCTGAACATATTAATAGTGTCATCCTATTATGATCCCTTATCATATACTTGACATCTGCCCTAAGTTACTATCTTTCACTCTCTGCTCAAGTCAGCCTATGTTTTCTCTGTAAATTTCTTGGCAGCTAACCCCTGGCTATAGATGCAGATGAACTGGCTCTTCAGCTCACTGTACTAAAAATGTACCATGACTTGCTTGTTCAAGAAGATGTTTTGTAGCTTGTTTTCAAGACCAAGCCAGATGCCTGTCTTTGGGGGACATGTTTGGGTGAGATGGGGGAAGCCAGAGATCAGTGTAAGAATCCAAAGGGAACTTGAATTCAGGGTAATTCTGACAAGACCCTGAGATGTACAGGAAAGTGAGTATATGGTTTGAGTTCCTTGTGTCTCTTAAATGCCTTCTAAGAGTGTATGTTTAGTCAGGGTGAATCCCTTAAAATGAATTTCAGGGTCTTACATTTCTCTCTGTGAGCCTGTATTTCAATGGTTTGGGCCTGTATTGCTGGGAGAATTGATGTGCTCTGAGATTTGGCTTTAATGCTGCTTCTGTAAAGAGGGGAAATGAAGGTATAGAAAAATAAGCATTTTTCTTTACGCCTATGTGAACAGACAGACATCAAATTGGAAGGACTTTTTCTTTTCCTCTCATAGCCCTATGGGAGAACCTCTTGATCAATATGGGTCAGGCTTAACCGAAATTAACTTTATTTTAAGACTGCCGTCATTTGGAAGTTCCCATTTCTATACCCTTTCTTAGAAAAGACGGTTGGGAGTGGAGTGCTAAACGACACGCTGTTTGGCAAAGAAAATATGAAAAATTTTTTCTCCTCCTCAAAGTCAAACATGCCAACATGTGATTTAGGGAGCCAACAAATGTGACTTCTCCTGGAAATAATTGTTGTAACTGAATTATGATTACTTTCCTAAATCTACTACTCTACATTACTCAAGGTTGTCCCAGAAAGAGAACAAAATGAAACTCTCACCAATTTTGTCTACCTTTTTTGCTCAAAGCCAAGGCTTTGCAGCACCATTAGGATGTAGATTATCACATTTAAAACCTGTGATGACACCGTTGTACCCATCTGAATGATTAATCTGCTCATTAAAAGACTGCCGATGGGCTAGTCTAATTGGAACATGGATCTTCTTAAAGGACGTTACAGGGTCGGGAATAGGAAATATTACTCATAACATAAAGTAGGGATTAATTATGCCACTAAATACTACTGTGTGAAATTTACATATGGGTCTGGTTAGAGACAAGGATTAGAAAAAGCGAAGCATCCCAGTTTATAACATTTATGTCAACTTTAAGACAGGTGGTGTGTTCCTACTTTAATCCCAAGTCTTAAATCAACATTTACAAAAGCTGTTATAAACTCAAATGCCACAGAAGGCTTAGAGGTTGGGATAAACACAGAATTTACATCAGTGAATCACTGTGATTCCACCCTATGAATTAAAAAAAAAAAACAATTGCAAAGATCTAAAGCTGCAAAGCAATATCTCTACTCTCTGTAAGACCCTAAACTTCTGAGTGATAGTAATCTTAGAAAGGAATGAAAGTACAATTGAGATCTTTAAGAAAATGTAGAAAATCCATGGAGCACAAGTTTACAGTCTATTTAAAAAAATAACCCTTTTTCAAACAAATAATATGTATAAAAGATGAAAGGGGATGGCTCTAGTTGCAAAGGGGAGAGGGGTTTGAAGCTCCATCTCACAGCTTTTGTGCTCCAGGGATCCTGTGGCATACAATTTGAAAACCACCATGTAACATGGAGGTGGACCCTAGAATCTTTGTGTTGAAGAGAATCTCAAAGGTCTTTTATTCTCTCTCTCTCATGTTAAGGCAAGGGAGTACAATGCTTGCACAACTAATTAGTCGACATGCAGGGGCTGAAAACAAGGGTTTCTGACTCATTGTCCAGTGCTATTTTTGGTAAACAACACACGGCATCTCTAGTCTGGTGACCAATATCTTGACACGTTGGATTATTTGCTTTGTGTGTTGTGCCTTAAGATATCTATGTTTACTGAAGTCAGATCTGTTTGACACATGTGAAATATATTCTTACACGTCTTGAGGATTTGTTGCATTTTTACTACTTGAAAATTCATATTCTTTTTTTACTTGTAGGCAGATGTCATATTGTGTGTGTTGTAAAAAATGGAAGGCTGCTACTTTAGAGTAAAAACTCTTCCCTACTGGCTGGTCTCACCAAAAAAGAAATAATGAGAATTAGGGTACTTAGTTATTCCTGTTTAAAGAACTAAAAGGCTTACTTATCTGTTTTTAGGGTAACTGCCAGGCTTGGAGAATTGCCTTGGGCATTGACAACCAGGGGACATGTGTCTAGGATTGGGGAAGCCTTAGGCTGAATATGTAGGCATTTAAAGGTGCCTCAACAGGTCATCAAGTTCAAGCTGCTACATACTTCTGGACCCTTGTAATCATCTCTTAATCTGGTTCTCCCATTTGTATTCTATTGCATTCCTTGATTGAGCTCACCATCATCTCTCACCTGAATTACTACAGTAACTTCCTCTCTCTTGCTCTTCAGTGTTAACCCTACTCAATCTATTGTCTACACAGCTGCCAGAATCATCTTTCTAATATCCTTCTGACATTACTCTCTTGCTTAAAACTGACTGTCACTTGGAAAGCCTGATTCTTCAGTATCCCTAAGATACTTAGGCCCACACTTTTTAGCTTTGCACACAGTATCCTTCCTGACTCACTTCTTGCTACTCTCCCCCATTATGCTAGACCATCTTGCACTGATGCAAACCCCATGTGCACTCTGAGGTTGCTCTTGTCTTTACACCTGCTTTCCTCTATAGCCATCATGACCTTCTTCACTCTCCTCTTGCTTCAGCTTTCCTCTGACTGTCTCAGATTTATCTTCAGTATTAAATTTAACATTACCTCATCAAAGAAGCCTCCTTGGACCCACCAGTTCAGGATAGAGTGTGGGGCATCTCTATCAAAGTAAGGTAAGTCTGTATGGGGCCAACTTATGATACAACTTCCTCTCACCATTGAGCTCCTTGAGGGCAGAGCACATGTTATTGTTTATTGCATTCCTATTTAAAAAGTACTATGCCTGGTTCAAAGGAGGAAATCAATAAATGTTGAAGGAAGGAAAGAAAAAAACCTGCTAAGAATTTATACTCTTAAAAGTTGTATAGGGAAAAGTGTTTTAACATTCCTTAGTTAGCTATTACATCATATACTAAACTTTCATTAATAGCTACATTAGTGCCTTTTTATATCAAGCTTTAGTCTCTTGGTTCAATATCATTTTTCCCCCTACCTCCAGTTATAATAGGAATCAGTTGGCCACTGCCTTCTCTAGAAGCATCATTAAGAACATTGGTTCCCTGGTGTTGCTCCATGGTGATTTCATTTAGCATGCTTTGTAATATATTTTGTATATAGGCAAAGACCTGTAATTGCAAGGAGAGGTGGGAAAGTTGTTTTTCAGCTTGAGAGAAAAGCCTTTGTCATGGACTATGGAGGGTTCTCTAAGCTTGAGTTGTGGTATGTCTTGGAGGTCAGTACTGAGATGTTCTTGCTGTCATATGACTTAAAGATGAAACTTCCAAGAATATATTGTCATTCTGTGAAAGTTAACAGTGACATATCATTGAAAGTCTGCTGGAAAACGCTTGCTTTCTGTGGTAAACCTCGGAACATTTTAAAGACTTTTCTTTAGAAATTCAAATCTAAAGGAATACCATAATTGCCCAGTGGTGGAACAGACATTTTAGCATTGTATTCTTCAGCAAATATTATTCATTCCTGGACCGACACAGCTGTAAGTGAAAATACAAACTATAAGCCACCAAGAAGTTAAAGAGACACATTATTGTAATAAAACCTGGATTGACCAGAATGCCAAGGAAATGGAGTGGTTTGTGAATTTTTTCCAATCTTGCTCGTAGAAAACAATTTCATTGTCTTCTTTGGTAAATAATGGCCTGGCAAACAGAGATGTGATATAGAAGGCATAGAAGGTTGGGCTAGATATGAATGAACTCTAGGATATCCTTGGAAATTGTTCTCCTAAATTATGGAATGGTGGACCTTTCAAGTCAGAATGGAACTTACTTACCATCCTAAAGAAGCAGACAGAAAGCAATGTTAATTGACCGGGATGAAAAATAGGTTTTGATAAGCTGTACTGTGATAAAACAAAATACTATAGAGACATGCTGGCTTGTAGCAGTGAGGTCTTTATGATTCTATAAACTCATAGCAATAACATTTTCCTAGGACATTTGCAGAGTCAAAGGTTGCGTACTGGCAGCCTGTAATCATATTTGGCTTTTGGAATTGTTTTCTTTGACCAGTGTAGTGTTGTTGCCTTTTACATGGGGTGTGTGGTCTCCTGGTTGCCTCAATCCCCACCACTCCCAGCTGTTTCACTCCTTTATCTTATTGACCTAGATTCAGAGGTTTTTGAATTGGGAGCTCTGAGTTTAATGTGACTTATTGTTTTGTTTGGAGTTTACAGGAAGGAAAGCAAAAGATTCCTATTTTATTTTTGAAACATCTGAGAAGGGGATTGCATTTATGGAATGGGCTGGTTGTTGACAATGTTGTTTACATATTTGGAAGCATACCGCCCCTCAAGCTGCCGCCAGCTTTATCCAATCACTTAAATGAAGTCCCGTGCTACCATCAACATTAGTCCAAATCTGTCACAACTGGCAACCTTCGGCATTGTATGAAAAGATGGTTAATTGGTCTGTGCATTGGCACAGATGCAAGTCATGCACAAATAAGATTTTTGCATTTCTGCCACTAATCGCTCATGAATTTGCAAAAGATATCAAGGTTTTCCTCTTTTGTCTGGAAAAGGACTTTCTGGGATTTAGGATTTTCATGCTTCTCTCTTCTTAAAAACATTCTCTCTCTCTCTCTCTCTCTCTCTCTCTCTCTCTCTCTCTCTCTGTTCCTCTCAGGGCCTTAGACAAAGAAATTATTTTATAAATAGGAATGACCATCACAGAGGGGAGTTTTACTTGGTGGTGGTGGATGGTAAGCATGTCATTCAACTGCTGTTCCTAAAGTGATTTTGTCTTAAAAAAAAAATAACTTTTTAAAATGAAAGAAACAACATATGCTCTTTTTAGAAAATTTGAAAAAAATACGTATGGAAAGAAAATAATTCTTACCTAAAGACTAGTAAAAGTCTTTTTTACATTTTATGTAGAGTTTTCAGAATATTTCTGTATTAAAACTACACATATTTACAAAACTGAACACTGTTCTGTAACTAACTTTTTCTCTTTAATAATATGTTGTGAATATTTTAATGTGTCTAATAAAATATTTTAATAATTGCATGGCATTACATCTTATGGGTATAACTTATTTAACCATCCCTCTGTTGTGGAATGTTTGGCCTGTTTTCAATTTTTCACAGTTGTTAAAATGGAGCAATGAGTTGCTTTGTATATAAATTGTTGGGTGTGATATGATTTTTATCTTTAGGTTTAATTCATAGACGTGTAAACTTTGAGTGAAAGAATATGAATATTTTTAGCCTTCTGGTACATGTTGCCAAATTGCCCTCCAGAAAGATTATACCTATTTATTTTCTCACCAGCATTTCAGGAGAGTTTGCTGGCATTGCTGGCAGCCCTCAACAGACCTCACTTAAAAATCTTTGCCAACTTAGGAAACTAAAACATAGAATTTACTTCCTCTTTTAATTTGCATTTCTTTGATTATTCCTGAGGTTGAATATTTTTCTTTGTATATTTTGTGAGTTACCTATTTGTGTTCTTTCCTTTCCTCTCCTTTTTTCTTTTTTTTCCCTCATGGCTTTTTACTTAGGCTTAAAACAACAAGCATTTATTATCTCTCAGGAATTTGAGATGAGCAGTAGTCACCTGTCTTGACAGGGGCTGTGAAGGTCATTCACAAGGCTGGTGGCTGGAGGCCTTAGTTTCTTAACTACGTGAGCCTCTCCCTAGGGCTGCTCGAGTATCCTCATGGTGTGGAAGCTGGTTTCCCTCAGAGCGCATGATCCAAGGGGGAGTGTGAGCACAGAGGAAACGGAAATGCCTTTCATGACCTAGTCTTGGAAGTCTCACACTCCCGTGTCTGCCATATTCTATATGTTAGAAATAAGTTACTAAATCCAGCACATACTCAGAGGAAGGGAATTAAAGAATCTGTGGACATACCACCACAGAGCCTCTCCTTTTTTTTTTTTGCAATGTATGGTTCAAATATTTTCCTACAATTGGCTATTTGTCCTTCAAATTTAATTATTTTTTGACATTCAGAAATTGTAAATTTTATGATGTGCTTACAGCTATTGTTTCTGTTTTCAGAGTCTTTTCTTTTATGCTTAGTTAGATATGTCTTCTCTGCTCTAGGGTCAGATAAATATTCTCCTCTATTTTCTTTCATTTATTTGAAGGTTTTATTTTTTATGTTTAACCTCTTTAATCTTTCTGCAATTTTTCTTTGCTGTATTATTTTAGATACAGTAATCTCATTAGTTTTTTCCAAATAATTCACATTTTTAGTGTCAATTTTGGAATAAACCTGCTATTTTCTAATGATTCAGAATGCCTCTTTGGTTATCAATAAATACATGGTAAATGTTCAGCTGATAAACATAGTATGGCCATAGCCCTTATTAAAATCTTAAAATATCTATGCTTGTTGGTAAGTAGCTATTGCCTCGACCCTTCCAACCCCTCTTTCCCCTCAGTTCAGACCCTTCTCCATCAATTAATAGGGTCTTACATGGCACATTGAGTGGGGTGGGTGACTGCCTCCTCAGCTGGAGCTCCGGTGCCAAGACAGGTGTCAGTTCTGGTATTTTGTATATCATCTCTAACTAAAGACATATGCACATAGCTTTTTATTCTGCCATTTGTTCATCTGTCTAGTCTGATTCCCCTTCTGCACAATTTTAATATCTGTAGCTGTATAGTAAGTTTTAATTTTATAACCCCCTCCATTTTCATAACTATTATTGCTTATTTATGCTTGTATATGAACAGAAGAATAATTTTTAGGTTAAAAAAATCCTTTAGGATATTGAGTAAACTTGTATTAAAGTCTGGAGAAATTGACATCCTTACTACATTGAGTTTAATATGTGTGCATATGTATATACATATATATTTCAATTCATTCAAGTCTAAATTAATTTAATATGCCTTAGAGTTTTTCTTTTTCTTTTCAGTTGAGTTTATTCCTGCTTACTTTGTCATTTTCTTTCTTGCTGTTGGGAATGGTATTTTGGCAAATTGGCTATTACTGCTATATCAAATATTGGCATATTGGTTATTATGGCTATTTATTGTTCATATGCATTAACTACTTAGGGGTTCTTTAAGATAGTAATTTTCCAAGTTCCAGAAAATGATAATGTGCTAAATTCTTTCAAATAACTCCTCCTCCTACCAGGACTTTAAATTACTTTGGTATGATTCACAAAATTCTGGTTACTTCATTGTAGAAATAACCGGTTCAAAAGGACTTCAGGACAACTTGAGTGATGTGTGAATCACAGGGGCAAGTTTGTTGTTGATATCCAAAATACTGGCCATCAGATGTCCTTTTCCTGAAGGTTTCTGCTTGAAATTAGTCGTGGCTTAAAATGCCTCTGGCCCGGGGCATTGAACCTGGGGAGCGTTGTTAGGTTTTGTACGGGAGGGTTCAAAAATGGTCTTTCTGGTTTTATAAGATTCTCTCATCTGGATCCAAAGCTTGTTACAGAGAATACCAGGCCTACCCCCCACTCCCCAACCTATGTTATAAAAATGATTGGGTGACTGTTAGCAAAGCAATAATGCCAGTGGGATGTGTATATTAACCTGTCTGTGGGGGGAAAACGCTGAGAGCAACAGGACTATAATTTAGGTAATAGCGTTAGTCTATGAAAAACATGCTGCTTTTGCCTTGATGCTAATCAGGAAACCATCAGACAATCTTCCCTGACTGAGCAAGGGCAGGGCGAGAAGGAAGTCAGCCGTCCTCATGTTTTTGAAGAAAAAAAAATTAGAGGTGAACTGAACTCTAATAGGAACCTCACTCTAAAGCTGATTCCTGAATTTAAAGGTGTGGTAGTCCAATCAGCACCGCAAATTGGAGGCATCTGATTTGCATGGAGTACCAGGAGCAGGTCACAGACTTCTGACAGGTCAATGGCACCGCTGGGGATTTGAAGAAAACTTTGATTCTTCCTCTTTTCCTCCCGCTATCGTGAAGCAAGCATGCTGTTCTATTGTAAAAGAGGATCCCTTACTTATAAAGCCAAGCTTGTCATTTAAATTCATCCAAGTTAGGACACCACGGAGCTCTGTCAGATGTCAGTCTCAATGCAGCAGGAGAATGTTTTTCAACAGCTTTCTAACCCCTTTGCCCGGAAACACAGAAGCCTGGATAAAGGGGGAGGGGCAGCTGAGTGGGGCTTGGAGGATTTTTTACAAAGGCAAGATTGGGATTTTTTCATTTAAGGCAGGTTTTCTTCTTCTTCTTCTTCCTCTTCTTCTTCTTCTTCTTCTTTTTGGTTTCATTTTTTTGTTCTTTTAAGCCTTGTGTAAAAGAAATTTCCACAAAAGGGGAGTGAAAAAAAATCAGACTGGTTGTAAGGACTCCTTCATTTGAGGGTCTCCTTGAAGGCATTTAGACTTGGGAGTGCTGTTGGTACTTTCCTGCCTCAGAGGTGATGGCTGTTTGCCAGGCATGTCCCTTGAAGAATATTGTTTGGCTTTAAGGTGGCTTTGAAATGTTTGGCAGAGGAACCAGCTGTGGCAGAACACGGACAAAGAGAAATGGAGATTGTCCTATGAGGCCCTCCAGGCCTCTGGTGCCCAAACCCAATAAAAAAAGAGGTGCAAGCCATCGAAGAGTGGCTTAACCTGCACCGAAGCATCTTCAGTCAGGGGCTTTCAAATGAGAATTGCAGAATTGGAACCAATGTTTTCTTAAACCCTGATTAATGGAATGCTTGGGAGATGATATGTTCCGGGAATTCGAATAAACTCACTTGGCACTTATTATTTACTACATTTATTCAACAATTGTTTATTCAGCATGTTCCATAGGCCAGATATTGTGCCAGGCCCTAGGGACCCAACTTGGAACAAGAAAGACTTGGTTCCTGCCCTTTTGGGACTTCCCCTTTAGGTCTGCCTCATCAATTTTCTTCTCATTTTTGTGTCTTGATCTTTACAATTCGAGTTCCTGGTCCTTGATGGAAAGAAAGGGTTAATGTCTCCTATTTTCTTGCATCCATCACAGTGTGTAAGGCATGGTAATACCTTACTGGAGTGTTTAGTAAATACTTTTGCTGTCTCTAGATTGGCAATTTGTGTGATATTTAAACTTGTGAAGCCTTAGTTTTCTCTTCTGTGAAACAGGGATAATAGTATCTACCCTGCAGGATGCTGGTGAAGAGTGAATGACATGATGTGTGTCAAGTTCTCATCAGAGAACTTAGCAAAGGGTAAGCTATGCACTTGGGAGCTACTAGTGTTATTCATGGTAGAAGCTGTGGAGGTGTCAGAGGGAAAGGAAGTGGTAGTGGGTGGGTAATGTCTAGAAGCTTCTGTTCTGGTTAATTCAATTGGAATCTTTCTACAATATTTTGAACTTCTTTCTTCTTGTAGTAAGCATAGTCACTTTCAAAGAATCAAACACTGTTTGGATGGCTGAAGACAACCTGAAAGACTTTAGGGTCACGATTTGAAACATACCTTCTCCATATGCAGGCCGTGATTGTAGAAGGTGTACCTGGAAGGAGTGAGTGTGTGTGTGGGCATTGTAAGATAAATCCTGTGACTAAGCTTCCAGTTAAAATTCCAGTTTTGGGTTCCAGTTACTGAAAAGCCTCTTGAACTTTCTCACGTCTCTTCTTTTCAGTGGTACAGATATCCTTTCAGAGGTAGTGCTCTCATTCTCCTCTTGTGGAAGAACGCCCGGAGGCCATCAGGCTGCACCTCAGTGAGAGGAAACTGCAGCATAGGATTTGTCTGGGAAGGCCTGTGACATGTCAGTGCCATGTTCCTCCAAAGTAGCAGCTTCGATGGCAGTATAGGGTGTGGATCAGAGCCTGTGTGCTGGAGTTCAACCTGAGCCCGAATCTTGGCTTTGCAATTTATTAGCTTTGTGACCTTCGGCATGTCTCTAAATCTTACACACACACACACACATATTTACTTATCTTACTACAGTTTTTAGCATTAAGCACATAAAGCATGAAGAGAGATTAGCACCAGAATGTAACTAGGTTCTATTAACAATAAGTAATAAATGTAACAAATACGTATTTGTTGCATGAATGCATGAATGACCACTTACTACAGTTACTCTTTCAACAGTATTGCCAAGGCTAAACCTGCTTTTGCAGCTCCTCCTCCTTTAAGTTGCTTTTCGCAGGTGGTGAACTTTCTTATGACTATCTTCAACAGTAGCACACTTCGACTCTTTATGGGCTGACCTGAGTTTTGGAAACACCCAGCAGTAATTTGATGCCAAGACTAGTGTTAAAGATGAATCTTTGGTAATTTCGGATCAGAAATGATGTATGCCAGTAAGGGAATTATACTGTTGAACCAATAGATCTCCACCCGGATTCAAAGGAAGAGCTGGGAATGTTCTCAAGCCGACTCTCCCAAAGTGATGGATTGAAATGGGATGGAATTCATTTTGATGTGCAGTTGAAAAATCAGTCACACTTCAGGTCTTACTCTAGCTTCTGTGCCCTGGAAGGACCTTTCCTAACAGTGAGGTTTTACTTTTGGTGATATGAAAAGCAGAGGGCTAAGATCCCAGGCTGCTGAGTAAGACCTGGTTTGGAATCCTGCCTCTGCCACTTCCTAGCTATAAGGCCTAGGACTGTTACTTACAGCTTCTACTGTGTACTTTCTTCTCTGTAAAATTGTGTTTTTTTTTTTTTTTTTTCCCTGAGGGTTGCAGGAAAAAATGTGCTTGGTGCATAATATTTCATGTTAAGTTTATTTCTCCCTGTTACATTACTTTAGCTTTCTTTTCATATATATTTGGGACTCTAACCTTCCTTGGCTCCTCAAGTCCTCGAGAAAAATGGTCCGAGAAATGAATTCCTCAGTCTGTTACTGTTTTTACCCTCCCTTCTCACGAATATTCGTACTTAAAAGATGGTGTCTAGAAAGTGCATTGCTGAAGCTAGAAGAATATTCTCCATCTCGAGCATAACAAGGCTGACATTTGAGGTCAGGGAGATCATGGGACCACACACTCCCCACGCCACTGGAAGAGACCACTCGGTTGGCACAAAGATTCAGCTTCCCGGAATCTGCCCCCCACTTCTCACCCTCTCCTTAGGGTAGTCGCCTATGACGGTGGATGATTCCGTTGCTTACAAAGGCACTATTAAGAAGTGGCGCCCCTAAGAACAATTCATTGCAAATGGATGGCACATTTGTTCTCATGGCACGACTTTCAAAAGCAAATTAATTATAAACTGGTTGCAATTTAATTCAGTTTGTCTGGATTATGTGTTTGCAAGGCCTACGAGTACATTTGGCATGGTTGCTGGCACATTTGGATTTTAATGTCTTTGACAAGCTGTAGCTTCCTTGGCCTAGGTAAACTGCCTAACTGCCATACTGTCATTTAAGTAGATTATGCCAGAGTGACTCCTTAGCTTCAGGGTGGGTCTTCAGTTTGCAGTCCCCTTGCCCCCACCCCATCAGCCTTGCATTGATCTACACTTTTACCGAGAAACTAGAAGCTGTGTACAGAATAATACCCTGAGAAAATGAGGGTTAATCACCTAAAAAAGTTTATTTGCATCAGCACAATAATACACAAGCACATAAGACTTTCGGTTCCCCAAACCCAAGAAGTGGTTTAACAAGGTTGCGTGAAGTTTGACATCCTGCAGTACATATCAATGTAAAAAGCAGGTTGGGAAAAATACAGTGAAATCCCCCCTTTTGTCCTGAATTGTGCATATTTTTCTCTAATTATGACTGGTGACTTTGTTTCCCACCCCACCCCCACCCCCCAAAGCCTGTGCTCTCAGCTTGCTTCTGAAACACAATTATACAACCATGGGTTAAAAATGCAGTAAAGTCACAGGCTAAACTTTCCTTTGACTTTTGGCCTCCTGAAGGCATCTAACTGGCTTATCCACTCCCCACAGCCTTGAGAATCTCCACCCCTTATAAAACCCTCAAGCTGTGGTGGCCCTTGAGTAGGTGGAGTGGTAGCAGACTAAGGGAAAAAATGGAAAACATCTTAAAAGGCAACATCTTATCTTCCCACACCATGATTTGACCCTTTTTCCCACATCTTCCCCCTCCCTCTCCCTCTGCCCTTTTCTGCCAAAGGGGACTGTATAATCACATTTTCTGAGGTTAGGAGAGTACATGACTAAACGGGCCTGACTGAGATTTGAACTTGTGACTTTAAGCAGTGACTTTTATGAAAGAGGCCCAAGCTCTCTGGCTGGACAGGTTGAAGCCCTCAGTCTCTGGGGTTCTGCTTACCTCTTCCTGCCAGGATGGTTCCTGGCATTTATTTCTCTATGACGCTTGCGAAATCATGGCCTGTCATAATGGTAAATAAAACGTGTTGGAATTAATATGAAGAAGAAAGGAGCAATTACAACTGCTTAAAACAGTCTTAAAATATACTTATGCAGAGGTTTGCCACGTAAACACACAATTAAAGCAGGAATTTGTGATGGATGCAAGAGTTTGACGGTCCCAGACATATTGTTTACTGGTGTAGTTAGCAGATGGATAAGTCAACTGATCCCAGATGTGCAGTTTATAAATATAAACTCATGTCCTACTAGTGATGTATGTCTGCAAGTAGCAACAGATTACTTTCTATTTAACTCTTGACTATTTGCTGAAGGTAGCTTTGTAATACTCACTTGCTTTTTGGAAAAGAAAAAAAAAAAAAAGGATTTTTAACTGGTTTCCTCTTTCAGAAGTGGTAACCAAATATCTAGAAAAGGGTACTTTTGTGCAGGAGTCATTTTAAAGGACAGATTCAAATAGGTTTACTTTTTTCTTTTAAGTTCAGATATCTAAGCCTTTTATCCCTAGCCACAGTTTTCAGATATTTGCAGCTAATTAATTCTTAGGCAATTGAATCTGAATTGAATTACTTTTCCCTTTTAAGCACATGAAGCAACTTTTAGGTAAGAAAAAAATGAAAACAGCTTTTTTTGCACATAATTCTCACAACTAATGAAAAGTAATATTGCCTTTTCTTTCAAATAATGCAATAACAAAACACTGAGTGAGAACATTGCATTGTATTGTTCTATTTGCTGTTTAAATAATTTAGCTGCAAAAATCTGAAGGCTGCTTTAGCTGTAATTAATTATTCATTAATGACATGCTAATTGCATAATACCTTTGAATATTTAACAAAATGCAAAAGCCAGGCTCTGAAGTTATGTTTTTAGTGCAAGGAGAAAAAATTCTTTAGTCCATCACTGTATCAGGGGCACAAAAGGAGTCATTTTTCAGATGTGAGGTACAGTAGTAGTAGTGGCCTACTTTCCATTCCCCATCTCAGTCACCCTTTGTGCAGCAGAATATAATGTCCTTATCTGGACTTAACAATTGACAGGGTGGTAAATCCCTTGACTTTTGTCCAAATGATTTCTCCACAAAAATGGGTTAATTATCGCCTTTCCCTGGCTTTTTGACTAACAAAAGGCCCTGGATCTCTTTTTTCCTTTCTTTCCTATTTACTGTAAGGAGCCCTTTGAAATGTGATCCTTTAATCGGCAACACCTTCTACTGGGGGAATACTGAGAAGCCTGCCTGGCTCTTGCCCTGAGCTCAGGTTGCTGTGTGAACATTACTGTGGTTAAGAGATATGACCTTTATTATGCTAAAGCCATCCTGGACTTTCAGGATGAAAAACTCCTGAGTGCTTGGTAGTCAACTTTTTGTTTCTGCTAATAAAAGAAGGGCGGGTTTTTAACAGTGTCATTTAGTGGGTGGGATGGCTGAGGAGTTGCAGTTTTGAAATGGCTTAGTTGTGTTTCATTAATTCCCCTGCAAGGCTTGGAGTGTGCATCTTTCTGTGCCCCATCTCTGTTTCTGGGCTTCAAAGCTACTCATTGTCCCTGACCTATAAGTCAGGGACAGTCTTCGGAGAGGATAAGCAGCAAACAGGGACTGGCTTTTTTTTTTTTTTTTTTTTTTTTTTCTTTTTTCTTCTCTCTTTTTATTTGTCTCTATCACCATTTTGGTCCAAGTTAGGGACTCCTCCACTCCTAACTTAGTACGCAGCCATGAGCCACAGCAGTTTGTCCTTGTGGTTGAGAATAGATTTCATGCACTAGGGCTTACTTACTGAATCGTATTTTGCATTTGACTCTCATTACTATTAATGGCATTTGTGGACGCACATTGGCGGGAAGAGGGCCCCATTGAATCTGTGCATTATCAGAGAGATGGGGAGTTAACATACTCCACTTCTGGTCCAAGATGGATTTTACTGTACGGTGGAAATAGCAACTAAATGAGAAATCACCATTGTGAACATGCACCTGCCAGGAAGAAAAAGAATGGAGTAGAAGCGGGGCAGTCACTAAAGTTGACTCCAAGTTCCCCCTTTGGCTTTTGCATTTTCTCATGTGGGAAATGTGACATCTGCTTGTAGCTGTTGTTCGACATGGCCACCTTTAATAGGAACTCTGTTTATCGAATGCCTGGCATTGCAGGCCCACGCAGCCAAACGTGTGTCAGGGTCAAACGTGTTTGTAGTTGATTTAGGAAGTCATAGCCTGCTAAGTGAAAAGCGAAATAATGAAAAAGTGGGGTATGATTCAGCGTCACTTGAATTAAAGAGCTAAGGGATTGCAAAATGGCAAACCATGGATTGGGTCTAGCCCACGGTCAGATGCATTTTGCTTGGCTTAAGCAATTAGTTTGAACTCATATTTAAAAATTGGGAGATTTTATATAAACATCCAAATTTACGTGTTCTCTTGATCAGTCAAAAGATTTAGCTGCATTGGGCACATGGCCACAGCTGGCTGAAGCTGAGCACACTGGGCTTGCCTTCCTCCTGGGCACCACAGTGGCCTGGCTCTGTAGGCATTTGAGTTTTCCATCTTGGGGTAGTGGGGATTTGAGGTGGGACTGACTGGGGGATAGAGTGACCAGGGAAGGCTGCCTTTTGTATGGATTCCACCATATCAACTCAACAGACTCCCATGGTACTCGGCCATGATGAGATTTCAGATGGTTTCTATCCCTCATTTTCAGCCTTCTCCTTTCTCAGATTAAAAGATGTCACACAAGAAAGTTGTCTCCCAGGCCACTGGGGAAAGGCTTCTCTTGCTTTCTGCATGGTCCTCTGATCAGTGCCAATGTCACCAACTTTTGAATATTTAAAGAATTTGCGCATTTCTTTTCAGACCTCAAGATAATGTTTATTAAACACCTCATGTGTACAGGACACTACACTGGGCTGGGCACTTCTCATACGAGTCAGCTTCTTCAGAGTCTCCTAAAGTCTGGATGGACTCCAGCAGATGTCAGTGGACAGACTTGTACTGCCATAGGAGAGTTCTCACCGGACTAAAGTCTTGCTGGGAAATGGCTAGTGACTGTGTACCTTTAGTCTGCCCTGAGTACCTTTTCTGGGGTGTGTTCACTAAGGATTAATGATGATGTTACATCAATCCCTGGTTCTTCCGAAATCCTGAAGTGAATAACATCCAAAGGAAGTAGGCCAGAATGCCAAGAGAAGGCAGTTCTGAGTGTTAATTAGAGACCTCTGGGCCAGGAAATAGAAAAGCATTGGCAATCCATTTCTCCTAAGTCTACTGCCTCCGTGGAAGCTAGCCTGAAACCTTTCATTTTACTTAGCAGTATTAGGGAAACATCTGTGAACAGACACCATATACCACTGGGAATTGCACTTAAAAGTGATACAACATGAATCTGTCAACTGAAAAATACTGCTGTGGGGAGCATGACTTATAAACCGTGTGAATGCGTGAACTCTTCTTCCCAGAGGTTTGGATCGAGCTAGGGAGCGGTGGTTACCAGGAGAGAATGTGTTCTCTTGGTGTGAATTAGGGGATGAGTGTTCAACATGTGATAACCAGATCATGGGAATTCTGGTTTAAATACGGATACAGTGCATTTGACTTTGAGCACATTTGAAGCTAATGGTTGGAAAGACTCCTCTAGTGAACATCTTTTGAACACATACAATGGGGAAGGGCATGTTTGTTGAGAGGAGCATACATAAACTTGTGAAACAAAGCCTCAAATTTGCCACCATGTCCAGATTGGTCATATGAGGTCACTTTTTTTTTTGTTGTTTTCTTCTAGAAAATTATCTTACTTGTTGAGATGGTCTCTTTTGGGAAAAACCTGAATATAACTTCTCTAATGTGATCTAGTCTTGCTGTTGAAAAATGTTTTGAAAGAGCAAGAAGAATGGAAAATGGGTACTCCATCATGGTACCCATAGGAGCTATGGTAATAAAAAGTTAAATCTGCTCAGATGCTTTTGTGGATTGATAAGGGACAAGTGATTATGGATTAGGCTATTGATATTCATCCAAATCAAGAATAAGTTGGGGGACTTGTACAGAACTGTAAGGAGGGTGAGAAAAGGTATAAGATAAGGGATTAAGCTGCTATTTTCTCACTCACAGACAAAATCACAAATGCCTGGTATAAAAAAGGAGGGTCCTTGCAATAAAATGGCATTTCCACAAAATATTCCATGACCTATCCTGTTGCAAATGTGCCTTTTACAATTGCAGGGTGATAAAATGCCACGTTCCAACTCTGAAGTACAATTAAGGGCTTGTGTGATATGGTAGGCAGCCATTCTGTACTTGAGAGTTTTCATTGTATAATTAAAATAAACTGAGGGGCAGGAGGCAGGAAATGAAGGGGGAGGAAGGTCTGGGCGAAGCATATTCAGACATGACATTTTCTGATGTCGATAACCTTCAAGAGCTTGGCTTCTCTATCCATGAAGACAAGAATGTCACATATCAGTCAAAGGCAGAACTGCAGGGCAGGGCTCAAGACTGAAGTGGAAGGGCCTGTTCTGATTAGCTCTGAGCGAACTTCTACTAGCCTCCCTTTAGGCTTCGATTGTGCTTTTTTTGTATCAATGCTGTTCCCATCCAGATTTCTGATGAAGTTCTGAGACTGGGGAAAGATATCAGGTAGCGCAGAATTTTCTCTTCCTTTTCAAGCCTGGATTCTAGGTCATGTTTAATCCCAGTGGAATAGGTTAAAAATAACACCAAGAAGCAAACTCAGAAAGCGAACCATTTTAAGCGGTTTTGGATCTTACTCAGTACACTTGTGTGATCCCCCCTGCTCCAATCCTAGACATTTTATTTTATTTTTTTAAAGCATTGTAGCATACATTCCTCCATGAGGGGCTTTGTTGCTCTATTTATATCGCGTAGTAAACCAGCTTCCTGTCCTTTGGCTAAGCAGAACCTGCCACCGGTTTGCCCGCAGACCTCCCCAGATGTCACAGACAGGCAGATGTGTGAGGATCCCAGATCACTCTGTGCCCAGAAGGGACTGAGAGTTCCAGCCTGGGAGAAAGTTGGTGTTGTCGTGCCGCCCTCCTCCTCCCCCAGCACACAGATGCATAACTGGACCGTCTCTGCCGCTCCGTGGTCGTCTGTCACTTTTGGTTCATGCATAATTCTTAAGAGGTGCATCCACCTTCTAGGAACAGGGAATTTGCTCTTCATGAGGATGGTTGCAAGTTCTTCATGCTAAAATTTTTCATGTTATAGTTTTGGAGGAAGATATGGAGAGAACTCGTGCTTTACAAGCAAAAGCTGGACTTGGAGTAAGGATGCTCTAATTGTATAGTGTGGGGCTTTTTAAAAAGCTGTTCCACATTTCCACCATTCACCACACCCTGTTTCTACATATGAGGAGGTGATTCTCATCCCAACTCTTTGCTTTAATGTTTCGCTTTGTTCTGGCATGATTACTCACCCGTTACAATTTCTGTTGGCCGCAATCCCTCTGCTTACCTCCCAAACTCCAGACTTATAGATTGTCACAGTGTAGATTAGAGAGGACCTTCATAACTGATGAATTTAGAACAAATTTTGCCTGTGCTGCTTGTTCAAATCGATTGGTAGTGACTGCCTGCAGTGCTTTGTTGAGAACTATATGAAGGCAGATCTGGGCCCAGGGGAAAAGAGTACGCTGATAAAGTAATGATGTCTTTCCCTGGTAGAAGAGGGCGTAGCGGGAGGTGAGTGTCAGGTATTTTCCATCCTAATTTTGCCAAATCCTTTTATTTTCTATAGATTTGGAGAGGGATGACCATACGTGACTTGACTGGCCAGGAATTATAGCAGTTGTTTTGGGTAGAATATGTAGTCCTTTCTTCCCAACCATTCTGTTTCCCATTTCTGCAGAGATTTCAGGGATGGCTCTAAGTTTTCCCAGGAATACAGGCTACAGCTTAGGAAAGGCATCAGCATGCTCTGATGTAAAACCTACTCCGCTTACCTTCTGATTCTAGAACCCAAAATGATTCTGCAACTTAGATAGGAGATCTTGTGTGCTGAGTTCGAGAAGGTCCTGTTCAGTTTAAAAGCTTTTTCTGTAGGGATTTGTATGAGATCAACAATACCACTTATAACATGTATCTCAGCCAGAACTAACTACTTAACCTCTATAATTAATTGTCTTATAGAGATTTATCCAGATAGATTGTAAGCTCCACAGAGCAGTTGCTTGTCTCTCTGGTTCATGGCTGTGTCCTGAGCCTAGCACAGTGCTTTGCAATAAATACTAGCTAAATGAATCACATGAACGGATATCAGGAAACTTTTGGACTCTGGACATCAACACTAAAAGATCACTAAAAACTGTCTAGTTAGGATTCTGGCCACTCTTTGATAATGTGACCCCTTGAAAGACAGGAGCTTCAATTCTTTCAGTTGACTGCCCTGGATTCATCTTTGACTCATGATTAGTTTTTACAGGCACTTACCTAGAGCATTCTTTATTTCTTTTTCCTTTTTTCTCCCTCCCTTCCTTCCTTGCTCCTGCCTTCTTTTCTTTCCCTGTCCCCTTTCCATTTCTTCTTCTCCTCCCTCTTTTTAAAAATATTATCGTAAAGTCCCTTTCCTTGCTTTTGCCACTTCTACCCTTTTCATCTGGAGAGCAGAGACCTTCTAGCTGGCCATTGTACTTCAGTATTCTTCCCTTATAGTCTATTAACACCCCCTGGTCTGAGCGTCCTTAAAGGCCTCTTTACCATGCCACTCCTTCAGAAACCCCCAGTGGTTCCTTGTTTCCTTGCATATGAAATTAAAACCTCTGTTTAGAATTCATGACAATTGGTAATCCGGTCTCACTTACTCAATCCTAGTGTCTGTTGAAGCTAAACAACAGCATATTGTATTAATGACTCATTTATTGGAGGCTTATCATGTGTCAGACACTGCTAAGTGCTTTTCCCCGATGGGGTTATAGGTATTCTTATCACCCCAAAATTATAAATGAAGTTACTGAGGCTTAGAGAGGTAAAGTATCTTGCCTAAGGTTACGCGACTCATCCATGGGAGAGCTAGAATTTGAACGCAGGCAGTTTGATTCCTAAGCCCTTGACAACAAGAGTTCATAGCTTTATGTTGGGGATGCTTGTGTATTACCAGAGAGGTATCTCATAAATACAGAGACACAGTGCTAAATTTGGTGATATCAAAGGACACTGCTTCTCAATGGGAAGAATGCATTTTATGAGGCACTGAATGTATATATAAATATGTATGTATGTATGTATTATTTAAGAGAGTACAAAAACAAAAACAAAACCAAAAACCAAAAAAAAAAAAAAGAGCAGTTTTTCAGAGCAATCCTCTACTTGATATTAATATCTGAAATTTTACCTATGCTTTTCTTCTTTTTTTCAATATTAGTAATAAAAATAGTCCATATTTGTAAAATGCATCTTTTCTCTAATAGTCATCAGCTTTTTGTTTCTGCAAAAAATTCTTAAGAATTATCAGCTGGAAACTATTTGCATATATATATATCTTCTAGACTCTTAGCATATCTTTGGATCCTTGGGAAGAGCAGCTGAGCTCGGATAATTTGGTGGAAACCCCCTGGTGATGTATGTGCACATGTGTCCCTAGGTGTGGGTGTTTGTGTGTGTATGTGTAGCGTGTGTGTATGTGTGGAGGCAGAGGAGGAAGAGGACAGAGAGGCAGGATGGATAAGTGCCCTCCCTAAGGACTCGCAGTATTACTGGGCTCTGACGATATCTGGTTATGTTTCATAGGTGGTTTGACCTCCGAATATCCAAATTCATGCCACAAGAAGTCATGCTTGAGAGGAGTTGTACTGTGTCTGTACTTGTTCCGGATGTGACCTGTCCGGTCTTGATTGCATGGTTCCAAACCTTCACATCATTATTCTTCCAAAATGTGTGTGTCCGGAAAGACACACTCTCTCATTCGTAGAAAACCTGCGGATTTAGGGCTTGAATGGATTACAAAAAGCCCCAATTGCCATATGTTCATCCTTTTTGTTTTCTGTCCACCACAATACAGCCGGTTTTAGGCAGCAACAGATGATTATTTTCAGTTTTGTCTTTTCTGGAGGCTAAGAGCTTCACCCCAATGATCTTCAAGGTGGTTGACATTTTCAATTAAACTCTGCTCAGTCAGACAGACATAATTTCTCATAAAAAACTGTCTGGAGCTGTCTCCTGCCCAAATGTAACACAAATAATGATTTATAATAATAATTGGTTTCAACTAAAACACGGGCCATCCTTTCAGCTGGTGTGGCTTTATACCAGGGATAGTCCACCGAGAAGTGCCATCCATTGGGGATTTTCTTGTGGGAGTCCATCACCCTGTTTGACCAGGGGAAGGAAGGGGATGGTGAGTGGCTTGAAGACTAGCCATGTGGGAAGAGCCTGTTACACCTCCTACCATTATAGAACGCTGGGCTGAGGGTGCCCCATTAATGAACTTCCTGTCCTCTTTGTCTTCCCGAGAATGCTCCAAGAAATAGAGTAACAAAATAGCATAGCAAAATGGTTTAGATCCTGGACTCTGGAGTCAGAAGAACCTAGGTTCAAATCCTGGCTCCACCAATTACCAGCAGCCTGGCCTTGAGGAAGTCATTTTACCTCTCCTAAGTTTTTGTTTCCTGATCCTTCACATTGGGCTACTAACACTTTAGCTTCAGAGGATTAAAGGGAGAATGTATTCAAATGACTTAGAATCATGTAAGTTCTGTAAATCTTTGTAGATGCTCTTGCAGTTACAGCCTCTGGACTTATCACCATTTGCTGTGGGACCTCCTGTTCTTGGGCAAATACTACCCTTTTGATTAAAGTAAGTGTGTGGGATGATAAACACTCTGGGTATAGTCTCCAGGTTGTGCTCTCCTCTCTGGGGGTCAGTCAGTCTGCAGGTGCCATCACTACCCACTCCATGCTATGTGGTTCTCTTACCAGCAAAGCCTGCATTCGGCAATTCTGCTAAGCAGAAATGAGTGCAAGGGAAACCCCTCCCAGAATGCATTGGGGCAAGGCAAGGGGCTACAGCTGCCTGCTGGGTAAATGAAGCACTAGGCTCTGGAGTTGGAAGGAAAGCAGAAGAGCACCTGAGCAAAGTCCTTAATGAGGAGAGTGATAGGAGGGTTTAAGAGTGTCTTCCTTGACACTGCTTCGGAACTCCAAGTTAGAATATTGAGACTCCGTAATCCAGGGCTTTTGTTAGCTGGATTGCCATGTCCCTGAAAGGGGCCCATGCCTCTGTGGTTCTAAGAAGAACAGATTTCCATAATGGCAGTTTTGTAGACACTTTTTGAGGCCAAGAGACTACTCTTCCCCTCACGAAGGCAGACATGGTTGACTGTTCATGAATACAGAATGCTCACTGATTGAGTGGTCGAAAAGCAGAAGACTGTAGATTTTCTCATAAATTGTAGTACAAACGCCCACTTCTCCCCAATCAGACCAAACAACCAAGTCTGATTATGTCACTCCACTATGTATACAATAAAGCCTAAACTTCACACTTAAGATACTTTGTGATCAAGATGTTTTCCCCACAATTAAATTTTAGTTTAATTCCATTATTGAGCTAAAGGTACCATGGCTTTCCATATTTTATATGCCTATGTTTTCTCCCTCTCTAGTCCATAGGCCCTTGAACATTGGTTTCTGGGTCATCTTCGTATTTTCCTGAACATCCAGCCCTTGTCCTGCTCATGTTAAGTACTCAGATACCTGTTGAGCTCCAGGTAGAAACACCATTTAATCTGCTGTGTCTTGATTCATTTAGTGAATAAATGAACACCCTGTGTGCCAGGTACTGAAGTTAGAGCAGAGAATAAGATGGACACAGCTCCTGTCCTCTTGTGGACTGCTGAGAAAGTTAGACAACTAAACATATACATTAAAGGCTTCCGCAGATCTAAGTCCCAGATGCTGTAGATGCCAATGTGGAGGGTGGGGTGGGGGAGGAGGTATAGCCCAATCTCTGGAATATCAGGAAAGACTTCCGGAAGCTAAGGCTAGATCCTCAAAGAAGAGGAAGGGTTAGTAAGGAAGGCGGGAGAGCCTGAGATAGTTTGGGAGAGAGTGAAGAGCAAGGACAAGTCCTGGATGAGGAGGGAACTCAGCTTGTTAGGAAACCTAAATAACTTACAATGCTGGAGTGTTTGGGGGAGGGGCTGGGGTGAGGGTGAAAGGTAAGGCTGTAGAGGTCAGCAGAGGCTACGATCTGGAAGGCTGTCTCCTGAAAGCAAAAGGGAGCCATTTGATTAATTAAAAGAATATATTACAATATCAAAATTATATATTGGTTTCTCAGGATCTCATAGTAAGGATAAGTTTCTTTTGAATTGAAAAGGGTCTCAAAAAATCAAATCAAAACAAAACAAAACAAAACAAAACAAAACAAAACAAAAATATCGTGGTTCCAGGAGCACAGACATTTGAGCCAGAGTTAAAATGACGACTTCAAAGTTGGTGTTGCCTTAAAGTCTGAACATGCCAGGTCCATGGCAAGATATTATCCTCTTGGCTCTTACTGGCAGCAAGGAGCCACGGAAGGTCTCTTGAAGTGAATGGGAATGTTTCTTGAGTGGTGTAATGAGAAAGCACAATGGCCAAGGGGGCTTGGGGGGACCATGCTTTAGGCTTTTGCCAGTGGGTGCCTATGAAATACATCTTGATGGTCATTGAAATACAGAGCCCTGAAGTCTTGTGAGGTCACCTTTCTTCCCACCCCCTGCCCAGAGGGATTATTCCTCAAACTCTTCTTTCTCAGCTCTTTTTCCAGTGGCTTTATGCACCTCAAGTGGTGGGGCTTCCACTGCCTCCCTTGGGAAGCCATTCTGCACTGGAATAGAGCCTGCTCTTAAGAAGATTGCCCTGATAGTCAGCCCAAGTTTTCCTTTCTGTAATTACATCCTATTCCTTTCTGCTCCACCCCTTTGCCTGAACCTGAGCAATTCTTTCCCTTCATTGGTGTGCCTACACTCTTACTCTGGGAGAATATTTGATCCTCGGTCTTTTTTGTCATCCCTGAGCTTTGCTTATTCCAGGCTGGTGCCTTGGGATCACTTATGAGCAGCTCCTGCTGCCATTCTCTTTAATCCTTGTGGCTTCCCTTCTCTGATTTCTGTTCAATTTGCCTATTTCTTTCAGGGATGCTGAAGGGCCCAGAATGACTCCTAGACTTTCTAATTGTATTGTTTATTAGTTTTTTATATGGAAGACCTTCTCAACGATGCTAAACCAGGCTTGGTGGAAAATAAAAATCCCTTTGAAAGACAGAGCTGATGCAAACTCCCGATGTTGGGGCTCTGGGCACTTCAGAGAAAAATATTTGACTCCATGGAGAAGTACTCCCAACCAGGCCTCTGATATTCGTGTGCCTGCACTTCATTGTACCATTGAGGGCAAAGGAGGCATGGATTTAAGCCATGGAAGGATTGGAATGATCTCTCCACTTTTTTGGGGTGAGAGTTATTCTGTTGTGTAAATGTATTCCAATCAAGAAATGGCTAATTATAGTGATGGGATGTGTGATCATTTTTAACGGAGTTGCTAAAGGGAAGAAAATAAAAGTGTTAGTTTGTTTTTTTGTATATACTGCCCCTTTTAGGGGGGTGGATCTAGTTTTTCTCCTGCTTATCTTTTTTTTCTCTGTAACTGTTTGCATAAATGTGTGTGTGTTTCTCAGAGTGCAGCCAGGGTCCGAGAGCCTGCAGCAGTGGGTAGTGGATGCTTCACCAGCTGGCCCGCCAGCTCGCTTACTTCCTCTGGGAGCGGGACAGCAGCACCTGTGCCCATGGCTCCCGGGAGGTTCGATGGGCAGGTGCATGGCCGTGCTGCCGCAAGCACATTTGTGTCATGTCTCTGGAATAAGGCCTCGGCTCCTTGGTGCCCACGGGCTGTTCTTTCCGAGTTCACCTTGACTGTCCCCTTGGAGCTCAGCCTCTGACCAGCTGCTGCTCCAAGCTCCCTTTGGCAAACCCCTCATTCTCATCCTCCCTTGGACAGAGTTGTAGGATGAGGGTCAGGGAGCCAGATGAAGGGCATGCTCCTGCCTAGGCACCTTCTTTGAGGCAGAGCAAAACTGACTCACCACTTCACAAAGACATACACCACTGTAGGTTTTTCTTTTTGATTTATGATGTTAAAAATATAGTGTTGTGAAGAGCCAGCCTGCCTGAATTGAATCCTGGCTCTACCACTTTGTTATTGAATCATGGGTAAATTACTTAACCTCTAAGAGTCTCTTTCTACTTCTGTAAATTGGGTATAATAGTATCTACCTTGTAGAGTTATTATTGTTTTTTTTTTTTTTTTTTTTTTTTTTT
>JAKSZT010004015.1:15847647-16163986 GCA_026826555.1 Tolypeutes matacus
TTTTTTTTTTTTTTTTTTACCGGGAGGTCCCGGGGATTGAACCCGGGTCCCTCCATATGGGAGACGGACGCCCAACCAGTTGAACCACATCCGACCCCCTGTAGAGTTATTATGAGTATTGTCATCTAGCTCAGGGCTAGGCTCTTAACTTTTACTTCTGCTTCCTCTAACGACGACATTTAGTAAACAATATGTGCCAGGCACTTTGCATCCCATTTGATCTTCACAACAACCTTTTGAGGTATAGGTCCCAATTTACAGGTAAGGACACCAAGGATTTGGGAGGTAAAGGAACTTGCAGGAATTCAAATTCGATGCCAAAATCTTCCATCTTTCCAACTATTCAACACTGCCCATTGCCAGGCCTGTCTGAGAGTGGAAATTTAAATGGTTTATTTGAACTATGGAAGGACTTTGAACTTGAGAGTTGGGAAAAGAAGAAGGAAAAGGTCAGTCCCAGGATCTCTTGTTCTGGAAGCTTCTATTTCCCTCTGTCCTCCACATTACTTCCCCTCTTGTTTCTATAAAGTAGCATGGATTCTAATCTTTTAGGAAGCTCTGAGAAGCCAATCCAGTCTGGCAATAGTGGTGTTGTTCCCCCACTATTGGACAATATACTGTGTATAATATGCTGGCATTGCAGGGAGTGAAGGAAGGAAGGATGGAAAGAAAGGAAGGAGGAAGCTAATATGCACTTAAATGACACATGGCGGTGAAGAGCAAGTCTGCTTCCATAAGATGTCCAGGAGAGTCTTCTCATCTTTTTTGGTAATCATACTACATATACACTGGACATCCAACACACACACTTATTTGCCCATGTGTATTGGACATGGTGGAATCCTCTTGTGGCTCCATATTATGGCTTTTGGGTATCCTATTTTCATTAGTATGATAGACAATGAGTAAGGGTGATTTTTTTTTTTTTTTTTTTTTTGTGATTCCATGAAAGAGAATAAACACAAGCAATTAAAACTCTGTGAATTGGAAAGTTTGAGATTGTGAGATTAGTCAATTATATAAAGTCACCAGTCTGTGTTCCCTGTGTTTTAGTACAAGAACTAGAGAACTCATTGATTCAATAAATTATTTTGCATTGGTAGTGTCCTTAAGTTTTTTGTTCAAGAGAGTACTCAGTTCTTTTTTTCTTTTAGTATATATAAAACTTTTAATAGGAAATCAAATACAGAATATGAAATACTGGCAGTCAATTTTTTGTACAGATACTTCAATACTCTAAATTATGGATAATATATTCACTTACTTTCTAAGTAAAGCATATGTAACTAGAGATGCTAAATTCTATTACTCTTTGACTAAATCCTCTAATGAACAAAATGTTGGTAAAAACTCAAAAAACAACAGCAATAACAAAACAGCCTCTGTGACATAACTATGACTTGCCCTTCCATGTAGGTTTAAAGCAAAGGAGGTGCCTTATTTCTTGAAAGGTTTGTGCTTCAACTTGATTCCTCCAGCTTTTTTTCTTTGGTGGTATGAGAAGATCCAGTATATTTGTTTTTGTGTATTTACTTTGAAATGATAACAAAAACCCAAACAACTACAATGGACACTGCTATGTCTCCATTACCATGTAAGGTCACCTAGCCTTTCAACCCCCTTTGAGAAAAGACACACGCAAGCACAGACCATTGTTCTCAGAGAGGTTAAGTAACCTGCTTGAAGTGACAGAGCTAGTAAGCATCAGCACCAGAGCTCAAGTCTAGATCTGTTTGTCCTCAGCTCTTTCTTTCACATCATGGTTTTGAGAAAGATAAAACAGAAATAAACATAACAAATAAAAAATATGAGCACTTTGATGAGTACTTCTTTTTTTTTCTTTTTACTTTCCCTTAGGGAGAAATCTAGATGATTTTTCTTAGCATTTCAGAAGCCCACGTGAATCCTGATGTATTAAGAATGTGATTGGGAAATGTTAAACAAACACTCAATTGATCCCCTGATCTCCAGCTGACAAGGCGGCTTGCTTTGTGTACCTCTTTCTGTGTCTTCATTTTTGTTGTAATTATGCGATCCTTCAGAAGGAGGGTAGTTGCCCGTTATGGTACATTGTCTTTTTATTTGCAGTCAACTGCCCCTCTTTTCTTTTGTGGAAAACATTTTTAAGCATTCTTTTGGAAAAATAGTCCTCAGTGAATAGGTTTAGTTGAAAGTCCAAATATTTTCCCCTCTGTACCTTGAATATTTATTTTCGAAATTAAAATAATACTCAGTTTGTATACATTGACAATTTGTCACTGGTTAGAAAAAAAAATGGAAGTCTTGTCCACATATGGCTTGAGTCAGATGCAAACTCACTTAACCTAACTGAGAAGTGCCTTCAGAAATTCTGAGGAATCAGAGACAAGAGTGCCCAGTCACTCTGTAAAAGAAGTCAATGAAACCTTTAAGGAAAATATCCACCAACGAGGATCCCAGATAGTGTTATGAAGCCCTGTGGGATTTCAAATGTTGTGTGTGTGCCTCATATGCATCTGCAGGAAGCTTTATATCAACCAAGATTACTACTATGCTTATGAAATGTGGAGAGCATCTTCTAAAGGAGTGCTCTGGGAGTGCAGTTCAGAGAATCTCATAGCAGTAGTTCCCAGCATTTCAATATTCTCAGAGCTCCACGTGGCTGAATAGTTATGAAGTTAATAGAGGAAAAATGTTTGGACTGATTATGTTATAAATTATATAGTGGTTTAATTATAGATTGTACCATTATATAAACGTCCTAATAACATCTGAGTATGTTCTAAAAATAATGTTCAACTATTTTTTTAACCTTACTGCCTTTAAATGAAAAATTTTTATAAAGTATAAATTACCATGTATTAAAATTACGTTTCATTCCATTTTCTGAAGATAACCGCTGTTCACATTTTGGTATCTGTTTTCTACTCTTTTTAATGTGCACATAAATAGATGTGTTGAAATCTACGAATGTGGGGACATATCATATATATATATACATAATGCCTAATATTACATCTTTAGCCCTCTCCTTTGCTGTTGTTATTTCTATTAATATGTATTCCTTGAACACGTTTTTAATGACAGCATATTATTACATCATGTGGGTATATCATCATTTATTTAACCAATCTGCCAAAGTTAGACATTTAAGTTTTAAATTTTTCATTACTGCAAGTAATGCTTTGATGAGCATCTCTGATTTTCTTACGATAGATTCCTAGAAGTGCAATTATGGGATCAGAGGATATGAATGTTTTTAAACTCTTGATGCAATACCTAAGTGCTTTCCAGAGTAGTTGTGCCGGTTTATGCTCATCTAACTCTTGGACCTTCACAGGCACTGAATGCTGTAATGCGTTTACATTTTTGCCATTTTATTAAGTAACATTTGGGTGAGTCCAAAAGTTAAGGTGGAAAACCACAAGAGAAACACAAATTTAAATCCCAGGAAATAATTCAAAATTGGCAAAGGCATCCTGCCTGTTCTAGTATGTTCCTTCCCCTAATTCATAGATGAACATCAGCTCCTTCTATGAAGTGACCTTAACCCGTCACAGACTTCTAGAATATTAGCTGTCCCTCTCAATTTATGTTCTTGTGTTTCATTAATGCACATTAGATCGAGATTTAGAGCTTTTTTTTTTTTTTTTTTTTTTTTTTTACCATTTTAATGCTAAAATTTTCATTTAAGCATCGGTAATTTTAGCATTAAAATGTACATTTAGTATAATGTTCAACATTAATATCATTAATACTCCTGAAACATTTTAATGTTCTTCTTCTCAACCCTCCAGTAGAAAGCTGGTATACTCTTATACTTCCGATATGATGCCAGAGCACTTTGGGCTACCTCTATAACTGGATGGGAACAACAAATTAAGTCAAAGTTTTATTTTCTCCGCAACACTGAATGCCCAATTTTCCTGAGATGTTTTAGGGAATAGACTAGTAATTTTAGTGGAAACAGTCTTTGACACTGTCCTGGAAAACTCCATCAGGTCATCTGCTCCAGCTTCCTGCTCCGTGATCAAACCAACCCCACCCAGGGAATGAGTGGAAGGAAAGCAATGTTCGTTTCTGTGCTCTTTATCCAGACACATCTGTTAAGACAACTATCTGAAGATGCTCCCCAAACTCTTGTTTATCCTGATCTGAGGCTGGATAGTCAGTAAAGAACTATAGAATAGGTCATCCAGGGTGTTTAGTTTGCTGTGAGTTAGCACCATTGTTGGCAGACTAGTGACTCAGTACTCGAGGCCAGAATGGATTTCCTTTGGCATGAAAAACAAGTGAACTTTAGAAATGAGCAGCCTTGTGAGAGATTATCACTGTTGTCTAAATCCAGGTAATACGTGATCCTGGACCTGTTACCACGATGAAGAGTTTGCTGTGCACAGCTCTATTTGTCTCCTCGAATGGAGGCAAAGAGAAACATTGTACAACTTTTAAATTTGTGCCAGGCTTAAAAACGGGCTGTTAACTGAACAACGTAAGAAAATCAAGGAAGAATATTTCGAATTGCAGGGTGGTATGACTTGATGAGAAAATGAGGAATGGAAGTTACCCCTGCTCTGCCTCTAACCCGGACTAAATTACCTGGCTCAGTTTTCCCTATCTGTCAAATGGAATCATTCTCATGTTTGCTCCCTTTCAGCCTCTCAGAAATGTGAAAAGGTTTTTAGGAGTCTTGTGAAGGAGGCAACATGGAAATTTGCAATGTGATAATTAATTTCCTAATGTGGGTCATACAGTCATAACTGTGTTCTGGAGGCTAGAATCCTTTTAAAGGAAAAGGTGTCTAAAATGCCCCCGTTCTAGTTCAAATCAAATGCCAAATTGTAGTGACGCAGCCTCTGCTGTTGGGTGCTGGGGCCGCCGAGGAGTGTAGCAAACTGGGTGGCGGCTTCACGTTGGTGCAGCAGCAAAGATGCAGGGAAGCATCTTTTCACCCTTCGGCTTTGATTTCGGTTTTCCTTGATTAGCTATTTGCATGCTCATTTTTGTCCCTTTTCTTATTGGCAGGGCCTGTTAATTACCAAACAGGGGAGACTTAAAAACAGTAACAGATTGAGCCTTGTTTGCTAAAGTTTTGTTTTAGGTCCAGTAATTTGATTTGGCAGCAAGAGGGGAAAATAATGCAACAGATACACCTGACTAACTTGCATTTCGTATTTCTAGCATTCAAAAGTACAATGCTTATGGTAATGAATTTTATCTATTACGAGGGAAAACAATCACCTTTGATGACATTATAGAATAAACACATTTAACAGCATGCTGAATTGCTGAAGTATCATTTTCAACGACCTCATTAGTGTCACTTAATTAAAACTTCCTGCCCTTGACTTTGATGCTGGTACAGGCAAAAACACAGAGGGAATTGAACAAACAACAACAAAAAAAACGGGTGGGGGGTGACTTTTCTAGTGATAAATCGCAGAGGTTGCTAATGAAACCAAATTATGTACCTTTTTCCTGCAACTCCGATAAAATAATATGAAACATGCAGCAACTTTGCATCAAACAAATTAATCAGCTGTCAGCAGATTTGCCTTATAATAATCTCTTGCACTTATTGATCATTTAAAAAAAATGGGAGGGGGGCTTTTTTTTTCTCTGTACACAAGCATTGGGTTGGTGATAATTAAAGCCTCAGCTTCAGAAATGCCATAATAACCGTTAATTAGCAGGATGCTATTTTCAACATAATTTGCTAATTAGGCAGTGAGCTGGTATAGTGTATATACCTAATTATGAAGGGTCTTGTGCTGTAGACACATGTGACTGGAGTGTAAATGACACCATTATAGGGGTCCTAGCAGATTTTATAAAATATAGTTTGTTCAGAAGTGTTTAGTTCTGTAGGGACTTTTTGGTATAGGGAATATTGCTCTCACTGTGTTGCATGAGTTTCAAAAGAGGAAACATTATACAGACATATACCATCCCTTTTATCTGGACCTTGGACAGTCAGGGATATTAATTCTTAAGGGGCTTTGATCCCCAGTGCCTGATGCAAGGGTCGATCATTTAGGCACACAAGTTGTGAGCACTGCACTAGTGGAGAATTATTCTCTATCTGCCTGCCACACGCAATTTGTAGACCAGGGTGCTGTAAATCTTTTAATACTCAATGTCTACCACATCTTGATTTTCCTGCCACACACTGATAAACGATAACATGTATCTCCCTGCCTTTTGGCTTCTTTCTCCCATGTTCCCCTCCATGTCATAGAGAAAATCTAGACTTTAAAAAAAATGACTGTTTACCTCTGCCTGTGTTTTCTTCTGTCCATTCTCTAACTCTTTGAAAAAAATTTTTTTTAAAGAGAGAAAAGATAAAGCATGAAAAGTGAGGCTGAGCTCCCATGCAAAAAATCTTAAATTATATGCATATTAGCAATATTTATGAGTTTAAACTTGGCTTTTCAGCAGAGTCTAAGCAGAGTGAGATCATCTGCAGATAAATAAACTGGCTTCCTGGATCATAATAGCTGATTTCTTTTAAATGTTTTACCTTGTTTCAAATAAAACTATATTTCTTTATTCCCTTTAAAAGAAATGAAAACTTAATTCAATAATAAATGAGCTTCAGAGCAGCACAAGAGTCACTTAACTTAAATCTTTTTTGTAGAGGTTCCCACTTAAGCAGCTTGAAAGACAGTAAATCACGCCGGAGAACGGACATCCCAATTTCATTGCTGTGCTGTAGAGAGCTGAATTAATGGCCTTCTCCTTAGAATGTATGGATGCGCTTTCCAGCTGCTGAGCCTGACAGTGTTATAGCTCAATTAATGTGATTTTGATGTAATTGCAGATAGGGAACGTCATGCCTAAAAATTATCTTTTTTCATAAGAATTACATTTTATCATCCAGATATGGGAAGGGACCTTTTTCAAGGCTGAAAATGCTATGTAACAGAACTTCTATTTTTATTTTGCAATACTGTATTTCTAAAGGGGGGAGAGACTAATGAATCAACATAGTTCTTATTGAGCACTTCCTATGTGCCCTGCACTGTGCTAAGCCTTTTACATCAACATATTTCATCTTCACAAGTCTATGAAGAAGGTCCTATTATTATCCTCATTTTACAGAGGAAGAAAGTGAGTCACAGGGAGATCAAGCTAGTAAGGGGCACACCTGGGATTTGAATCCCCATGTGTCTGACACACATAATGACACCTTAGTCATTGTGAGGGGTGCTTCTGTAAATTGTCATCAGAGGTCTCTGGCAGAAGACAATAGGATCCAGAAATGTCTAAGTGCTTAGACCAGCTTCTTAGAACACCATTATGTAGTGTTGTGAGAAATCGGTTCCAGAGTCAGCCTGCCTGGGTTTGAAGTCCAGATCTGCTATGTGTAACTTTAGGCAAGTTTTTTAAGCACTCTGAGCCCAAGTTTCCTCAACGGTAAAGAGGGAATAATCATGGTAGCTCCCTCATGTAATTATTCCAAAGATTAAATGAGAGAATCCATGTAACGTGCTCAGAATATTGCCTGGAATGTAGTAAATGATCAGTAAGTGATGGTTATGATTACCGTTAGCTAAGTACGAACCAGCAGTGCTCATCAGTCTCAAGTACAATATCCTTTGCCTCATCTTGTCTATTGGGTTCAGGCTGCCGCTGGGAACTTGGCTGCCAATGTTTCCTGGGAAGGCCCTAGAGTGGCATTTAGCTTAATATGGACTGTGCCTCCTGGTATTGATGTAAGAAGCCATTTCTTATTTGGAGCCCACTTTAATTCCTGCATTATTAGATTGGATAGCGGTGCTAACTTGGACGATGATAAACTGTGCACTTGTCGGTGTGTACAGCATTATACTTCATTCAGGCTGGGCTCACATGCTGGAGGAAAGCCCTGCATTCAAAGGACCATGTGGGGTTCCAGGAGAAGGAAGAAGGACAAAAGGGGGACTGCCCTCATGGGGTTTATGAACTAAAACAAAGTTCAGGAACTCTCTTGAGTTCATTATAGGGACTCCAGTAAAGGAAAGAACACAGAGGAAGATGATGACGATGGTAACTGACATTTGATGCACATTTACTATTTGCCAGGCACTCTGCTAAATTATCTCATTCAATGCTCACAGCATCACTACAAGATAAGATCTAGAGTTATTCTCATTTTACAGTTTAGGAAAACGAGGACCAAAGAAGTTAAGTAACGTGTCCAAGGTAACACAGCTTGTAAATCTTACTGTACAACCTCTCATCTTAGCTACTGACCTATAATACACAGATGGGGGAAGCCACTACAAGTTAACCCAGAGGAAGGGGTGAAGTAGGCAGGGTCAAGAGATCTGGATTACTTTTACTTATCATCTTTCCTTGCATCAACAAAGAAGACTTGCTTTTCTACAGGCTCATCACTTCGTAAATAATAATGTCCTCTGTGGTTGTATTGATTGAGTTGCAATTAATAAATTATAAAGTCTCTGTGGACAATTTATTAAACAATCTATAAAGACAAATAATGAACAATAAATCCTGGGCATTTTCCTTGCTGTGGGTCAATAATTTAATTTAACCATGATAGTTATTTCTAATAATACACTGGATTGAAACATTTTAATATATAATAATAATCCTAATTTGTATGGCAATGTCATTAATTCTTGTTGGTAACTTTGGAAACAATATGTAAAAATTAATTTTAAGTTTTGACACTACATGGGATACATTTATATAACAAAAAAGCTGCATCATTTTCTTACTTGAATAAAAATGAGCTAGAGCGCCTGGTATAATTATTGAAATGCCAAAAAATCTGCACAAGTAGATTTCATTATTTTCATAGGAAAATAGTTATGGAGAGGGATTTTTTTATTAGTAAAATAGCTCTTACCTTAAAGGCACATTTTCATGGTGGAAGTATAAATAAAATGTATTAAACAAGCATTCCTTGAGTTTATGATTTTGCCTTCTGCTAAACCTCCAACTTTGAAGCTTATTGAATGAGATTCCTCTTAGACTCTTTGGATCCATTTTCTTATTTCTTCACATCTCTATCCCATCAAACTTCGTTCCTAGGCAGATGGTGGGTAGGGGTAGTAGCATCTTGGGCCATATCTGTGCCCAGGTACTAGTGCTTTGATTTCTAGCTGAGAATATTTTCTCCTCTTTGCAAACAATGAGTCCATTAATTAGGATTAGGTTAGGTTACAAATAATACCCTCTCATCCCAACCCCACCATACCACCACCAAATAACAGTAGCTTAAATAAGACAGAAGTTTATTTCTTCCTCCTGTTTAAGAAGTCTGGAGAAAGTCAGTCTGGGGCCTGTTGGTGCTTCAGGGTGTTGGGTCCCTGGCTTCAATTTTGCTGCTTTGTTATGCATAGCTTCAATTCCCAAGGTCATCTAATGGTCAAAGATGGCTGCTGGGGCTCCAGCCTTTACTCTTACTTCACAGCCAGCAGGGTGAGGAAGGGGAGAAGAGGTGCATGCCCCTTCCTTTAAAAAGACTTGAGGAAGTTATACTTATCACATCTCACATCCCATTGATCAGAACTTAGTCACTTGGCCATAAGGGAGACATGGAAATGCAGGCAGCTCTGTGATCAAATAAAACCCAGGGGTTCTATTACTAATAGGCTCTGCCACGGTCTGTCTTATATTTTAAGAATCAGAGATTCTTTGTGAAGCTGATGAAAGCTGTGAAACCTCTCACCTGAGAAATACTCACAGGTAGAAGTACATGTGGAATTTGGGAGAGCTCAATGACTTCTTGAAGCCCAGGTGTTTGTGAACCCCAAGTGAAGAAACCCTGGTTTTAATTCACTTATTCTTTCCTCCATTTACCCAATTATGCATCCTGCATCCAGTTAACAGACTTTTTTTTTGAGTACTCACCATGTATTTGCTTTATTCCTGACAATAGAGAGGTGAACAAGACAGACCAGGTCCCTGTTCTGATAGCACTTGCATTCCAGGGAGAGAGAGAAATGAAAAAGCTAAAAGTGGGTAGATGCTTTGAGGAAAATAAAGGAGGTTGATGGTCAAGGGTGGGACTTACTTTGCTTTGGGTTGTCAGGGCATCCTTTCGGGAGAGGTGACTTAGGGGCTGAAATCTGACAGGTGAGCCAGAGCTGGCCATGCAGCAGTGCTAGGGGACAGGGAGGCACATTTCCCACAGTGGGAGTAGCATGTGCTCAGGCCCTGAGAAGGGAAAGCGTTTAGTATATTTCAGTAACAGAAGGAAAGCTGGGGAAGAGTGGCATGCGAAAGACTTAAAGAAGTGGGCAGGAGCTAGACCAGGGAAAGGGGTTTGGATTTCATTCTAAGAGTAGTGGGAAACCATTGGGAGAGGAAGTTAAAGTTGGGGGAAAGGGAAGATGGGCACATTCATCATTTCTAAAGATCACTCTGGATGCCATGAAGGAGAATGGCAAATGAGACAGGCCAGTGATCTGGATCGTTCTGCTGTAGCTGGTATAGGAAGTGAGGAATCACCTTCCGCTTCTCATCTCTGTGTTGAACAAGTGAAGACTTTCTGTCAAGTGGCATCTAGAGATTTGTGCTCTGCCCCAGTGCCTTATGATGTAACTTTAGCAACAGACTGAAAGGCTTGCCTGTTATAGAGACATGACGTAAGCCGCATGTAAAACTACGTTTCTCTCTGCAGCGCCTGTGCGTGAAGAAGGTAGTGAGCCCTCACATTGCAAAGGCAGGACTGCACGTGAAATGAAGCTACCGCCCCTGAAACAATCTGTCTTCTCGGCACATTGTTTGTTAACCCATAGTGGGGCCGAGCTGATGCTGATGGGCTACTGGGCCCCAACGTGAACCCAGGAGGGGAAATTTGGGGGGATTAAAAAGTTAGATAATTAAAGAACATATGATTTTATCTTGCAGCTCTCACAAGGAACAGTGCTTTGTGAATGACACATCTAGACTGTGGAGAGAGTCTTAAGTGATTAAAACAAGTGATTAAAACAGCAGATCTCTGTGTGAACTTCATTTCTAGTGTGATCATTTGAATGATGCTGAAACCAAAAGAAAGAGGCGGTGTCGTTAAACAATGATGAGGTTTGGCTTTGGAGCTCAGAGACATTTGTGATCCTTTGGTAGTTCATGAAATGTGATTGCCTTAAATTCAGAATTTTAGACCTTAGGATCTGAAAGAGACCTTAAAATGAACTAGTTCAGTCTCTGGTTTTACACATGGGGAAAATCTGAGGCCCCGAGAAGTTATGACTTGTCCAGGAGCAGACTTCAAGGAGCTAATAGTAGATGCTTTTGGTATAATGTGGCTGTCTTTAGAGCCCCTTATTCCCCACTCCCAGCCAAACACTGTTATTTCTTATTCAATATTGCAGAAGCTCAGTAGAGCTGCACTGCTTAATCAAACTAAATTTCCTGTTTTGAAATCAAATTGGCTGAGTGATCTGAGACTCACTTTCCAAAGTAAGGGAAATTTCCTTAAAGTCTTTTGAAAGCTGCACATTTTCTCTCAGGAATAACTGAAAGGTGGATTTATTTTCACCATTTTCGTCATTAAATACGGGCTGAAAATGTCAGAGAAATTTTAATCTGTAATTTATTTTGTGATAAGGGGAGAGAGATGGGGAAGATTTTAGGAATAAGGCAGGGTTGGACATTTACTTTGTTAGAATGTGAAGGTTTGTAGGCATCTTTGAAAATCACACACCCCCCCCCCACACATACACCCTGCATTAGGAAGGTGTTTCAGTATTTTTTAATTTTAGAGGTGTGGGAAGAAATTGACAAAAAAGAATTCTCTGATTCTGAGCAGTCCAGCTCTGCTCTGATGGAGAGGTTCCCAACTCTTCCCGGGGCTTCACTCCTCTGTTGGAAAGGCCTGGGGCTCCATGGAGAGGCCTTCTGCAGTCAGATGGCCCCTCCCCCTAATATACAACCTAATCGGCTAATTGTGGGTCCAGCCAGCCACTTGGGCTGCAATTAGCCACTTACTTCTTACTTTGCAGATAGAAGTGCCCACTTGAACACTCAAAAAGTCCGTTGTGAATTCAGTTATTTATGTGTCCAATTTCACCTGGACAAAGAGTAGCTAGGGAAAAAAGGAAAATAAAATAAATGATAGTCCTTGAAATAAAATCCCTCTGAAATCTGGGGCAGGCTTTCTCACTTCTGAAGTGATTAAATAGGAGCAGATAGTTCTCTCTCTCTCTCTTTTAAATGTATATTACACATAATACACACAAATAGCCCATTAACTGGAGAATTTTTTTTCTCCTAGTGTCCTTAATGTAGAGCCACCTGCAGGTTTTCAGCTTCTTAACTTTCTGTAATCTACTTTTCCAAACCCCTAGATAGGCTGTATATCATTTAATTGGCTACTGTACTTTTATGTATAAAATTAATGTGCTAATTTCTGGAGTGATACATTAATTCTCTTTGTTACCCACAAAATTTTGGAGTATTGCAAGACCAGTTTTAACTGTCTTTTCTCAGTGACTATCTTCTAGCAAACTGGGAGAGCTGTTGTTTTCATTTACCCTTTTGATGTGGTCGGTTATTGTTAGCTTGGGCCAGGGAGACCTACCTGGGTGATGACAGATGCAGACACTCTGCCACCAGCTTTCCTTCGAAGTGAACAATAGCAACCAAGGAAAATCATTGACAGGGTACTGCTTTGGGGGGAATTCCAGGAAAGAGAAGATGTGACCTCTGTTACTCCACAGTGTCAAGGACAGATGGGAAGGAGGTATGAATCAATACATGTCAGCGGCACAGATGGTATAGCCACGCAGTGTCCACATCCTGATTTTCAGGCCCAGAAACTGAAATTAATAATGCCTTCATTATAGGCAGTGGCTGCCAAGCAGCTGAGAGAACCCAGGACAACTCGGGAGACTGTCTGAGCAAGATGTTTGAAACAGGAGTGCTGTCTCTCTCTCTCTCTCAGAAGTTTAGGAATGCTGTGGATCATAAAGGGAAAAGGAATCACTTTTTGATGCTGGGTTTTACAGATTAAACAAACCAAAGACAGGGAGACTGCAGCTGTTTCCTGCTTTGCACTTTTTCTTTTCTTTTTTTTTTAAACACCAGGGCATCTTTTCCCAGGTCAGGGCCTGTGCCATCGGGAGAGGATTGACTCCATTGTGCCAATTATTGGGCTCCGGCTGTTGAAGATCCCAAATTAGGGTTGGAAGTTGAGTGTAAAATAAAAATAAGCAACCACAAACCACCAAAACAAGTATTGGCACATCTCTACAAGCTCCAGCTCGTAATGATGAATTCAGTATTCATCGCATGGACTAATTAATGCACGATAACACATCCCAGTGCAATTTGCAAGTCACAGATTGCATTAGGTGATACAAATGACTCATTTGTGAACCTGAAGGATGACCTTTGGCAGGACTATCTGCTGACCTCAAAAATATTAAAGAAAGGTTATTTCACCTTGCCATTGTCTCCAAATGCCAAAATAGCCCAATTAAAAACCTTGACTTGGAACCATAGGAGCAGATGCGAATCCTAAAGGGCATTAATTATTTTCAGTGTCAGCTGGTTGTATAACCGAGGCCAAATGAGAGTTTGGAAAGCTATTAAGGCACTGTCTTACATGTGCCGGGTCTAAGATTTGAATTAAGAATAAGGTGTAGGTTCCATCCATTTAGGCAAGCTGTATACAATTTGTGCTATGATTTAAGGGCTAACATAGGTGAAATGGAGCTCATCATCCTCGCTGGGGTCCTTCCCTCTGCAATCATGCATTTCCCAAGTCTATTTGCAGAATCATCATTAGTTGCCATATTGGGAGGTCAAGAGCATAAACATGTGTTCAGTATTAGTTTGCTCCCATGCGGACTTTTTCTTTCTCTCCACAAGCCTAAGTACTACAATGATCCTGTAGTGTTTTCCCCTAAATGTGGTGACAGATGAAGATATGTACCCAAGCTAGGATCCCATATGGCTATTTTCTACATTTGTTTTAACAACGCACAGATTTTTAGGCAAATGAAAACATGAGGACCTCTGTGTCGGTGGGGTTCTCTCCGGTTCTCTTATTTCTTCCTCCAGGTGTGTTTCAGTGTGTCACACCAATGGAATAACTTGCATTAAAAGGAGAAGGGGCAAGCAGGGCCACTGGATGTAATGGCTCAAAAGAATTTCAGTGGCTTTGGGAGAGGATTTGCCTGCTGCTCGTGGCTTTCCCGTCCCCGACCTTCACAGGGGACGTGGACTGTCAAGGCCCACAATGTGCTCAGGTGGTACAAAAGCAAAGTGCTTGAAAGCAGGTAAAAGTATGCACATTTCCATGCAAAGATTGCCTCCCTCTAGTTGAGGTTTAAGATTCTGGTTTATCTTCATCTCCAGCTCAAAGAATGGGAAAGAGAGATGCCACACCTGGGAGAAGACAGAATGTGTGGCAGAAACCCTGGGGCTGTGGCCACAGGACAGTCCTGAATGTGAATCCTAGTTTGGCGATTTAGTGGTTGTATAAACTTGGGCATGTAACTTGGCTCTTAATGTCCTCAGTGATTTAAGAAGAAGAATAATACATTCGAAGATTGTTGAGGAGATCAAATGAGCTTTACTTATATAGAGATGCTAATACATGTAGCTTAAGAGGTGCCAGGAAATCATGGCTATTGCTATTTTCATTATGGAGAAATTATAGAATGTTCTCAAAGATCTGATTTTTTCCCCTCTGGATTTTTCTCTGCACTTTGGGTGGGGGTGGGGGTGTTGAGGGTATCGGATGCCTCAAATAAAGTTAGATTTAGGTTCCGTCCCAGTGAGGCTATGTATATGGCTGCAGAAACACAGCTTAGAAATCAGAGTGCTTTCTTTAACTTCCTGTTCAATTGAGTAGCCTTGGGAAGTTGCTTAATCTTGATGATCTCCATGTTCTTATCTGTAAAATACAGATAGCAATTCCTACCACAATATGTTTTTATGAGGATTAAATGAGATAATGGATGCTTATGCTGCTTGGAATTTGGTAGGTGTTTGATAAATGAATGATGTCCTATTATTATTTTTCCCAGAACAGTCCTATCATTTGTTCCCACATATGCTATTAAAAGCGCTATCAATAAGCCTTTGATTAAGAGATGATGCAGTTCCATTTAAAGTCTTCTTCTGAGGCAGTTCATTGGTGTTTTATTTTGAAAGATAAATGCCTGTTTTTTAATACATTGATGATTTGCAAATTGTCATTCTCAAGGTTTGCTACCCCATTTTGGTATCTTTATATTTCTCCCTTTTTTTGCTAGCACGTTATTTGGTGATATCCCACTTTACAGATTAAAGTATAGCAGGTATGGAGAGTGTTCTCATTGGCCCCTCAGATAGGGTTGATCTTGTCTCTGAGATAAGAACCCTCTCCAGGGTTTTCCCCTCTGGATACTTGGACCATTGTTACCTGAATAACACTGAATAACATTTTCCCCATATAGGTTGCTATTATTCTAAGCTGCCATTAAAAAAAAAATCTATGTTCATTATAAGAGCCTCATAAACTCCAGCAGCTAATGAAAGCTCTTTGGGAGGTGGCCACCCATGTCAGCATTGGAGGTATCTTGCACATCCTTGCAGGCCCAGCAAGTGGTAAACAGATGGAGTCTGAATCCAAAGCTGAATTACCAAGAAAAAAATTCTGTTCTTTCACAAAATGAGATTTTTCATGGCCATTTGCAGAGAATTTTAGGCCAAGGCATATTGGGAGAGCCGGTTCCATGGACAACATATGCATTAGTGGAAATGCCATACAAACTCTATCAGCAGCTGGTTTACATATACAGGCCCACCCTGGATTTAAATTCGGAAAACGTACAGATTTTTAAATGTATTTGCTGACTTGACACTAGAGGGTAACTTGCTATTGGGCAGTGGCTTATCTTAATTTTGGTATAATGCCTTGACCAGCACACATGTTGCTGTTCTGGGAATTTGGTAAATAAGTCATAACCTCACCGTTACACCATTCTCTTTAATAAGGATTCTGTTTAAAGGAAGGGTGGGTATGAAGGGTGTGGGAGGATGGGCAAGATGTATTGAATTAGGTAATTACTAAGATAACCTTATCATGAAGTGGTTTGACTGTAAAAAGTGTTACGCCGAGTGCACAGTAAATGAGTAAATCTCAGTTTTCCAGTCCACCTCCCTTTTCTCTCTTATTAGTGCTCTTTGTACCTCCTCATAACCCTGCTGGTGATCTGTCCTTCGATGACTGGTTCTCAAGTTTTAGCTCTCAGCACAATCACCTGGGAAGCTAGTGAAAAATGCACATGATTGGACTTCACCCCCCAGAGTCTGTTTCTAGAAAGGCCAGGAATCTGCATTTGTAACAGATACCCTCCCGGAGATTCTGGCATAGATGGTCCTTGAGCCCTGTTTTGAGAACCACTGACCCCCAGAGACCCTGAGGTGTGAAAAAATATTTTGGGAGCGATTGACAACTGACACGTGGTGATCTTGACAAACCTACTTCACCATAAGCAAGGTGGAATGGCACAAGAATGGGTAGAGTGAAGGAGCTTCCAGTGGTTTGAAGACTTTTTAACTGTGGTTATTATCAGTGGAGTCCTTCAAAAAATTCTTATGTAGAACTCTTTCCTGAAGTCAGGCACAGAACCTCCAGATTAAACCTAACCCAAGTGCAGCAGCTCTGGCTGTAGAGGAAATGGCAGGGACTTGCTCTCTCTTTCTTCCCCATCTCTGCCAGCCCCAGGGGCAACTCTGCAAGGTTCTTGGAATTCAGTTCCCTGTTTCTTCTCAAAGTGACCCATGATGATGGAATGGGTCCCTTGTAGAGGAAAGATCTAGTTCTAGCTAAAGGCCTGAATTCTAGCTCCAGCCTTGCCTCGATCTGGCTGCCTGGCCTTAGGGAAATCAGTTCACCTCCCTGAGCTTCCATTTCTCCCTTGATGGAAAAAAGGGGTTTGAATCAGATCAGTTTTTCTGGGAGTTCAGTCATTCACTGATTACCTTTGTGACGTTTGCTGTAGATAAGTAACACTTGAAGAATTATTTACTCCATATTTGTCTTTATACTAGGAGAAATCTATGTACTATTTCTTACCTAAATATTCACTTAGGTTTAGAGCTAAGCAATACTAATTGTGAAATCAAGAATGTGATATGCTATAGTTTCTCTTTGTCTAATACACACAAAAATATACAACTACAAAAAAAAAGAGAACCACTCCAAACCAGTGGTATGTGTGTGCAGTCCTTGAGGAACATGGAGCTGGATGATCCCTGAAAGACCTCCCTGCTCAGTGAGGTTCGTAGCCAGGTAGGTCTCTCTTGTTTTCACCTTGGGGATTTGTAGATGGGGGTTTGTTATAGAGAGAACCAAAGAAATCCTCTGGGAGCTACAGCATATGAAAGTCTAGTGGGAATGGGGATGAAAAATTGCTTGTATTGCTGGGAAGAATGAGGGAGCTTGAAGGTTGGAATTTATGTACAAAGCATCTAAATGGCTCAAAGAGAGTTTTTAATATTAATTTCGTGGAGACATAGGGCCACCAGCTGCTTAATTTTATTTAGGGCTAATAGGGAGCTTAATAACCATGACCATCATTGGTTTCTTGTTTGTTTCTTTTATTGAGTGTCAAAGAGCTAAAAGCTTTTATTGCACATCTCCCAGGGCCAAAGTTGGCTATTTAGGACAGTGATAATGCAGGGCACTAGAGCAGAGTCCAAGGAAAGAGGCTAGCCCTGTGCTGAGAACAGCATTTATCATGTTTTGAAAACTGAACTCGAAATATATGGATTTCGAGAGACACTTTGTGGGAGGCAGAGGATGCTAAAGGGTTGCTTGCGGCACACATTGAAGAATGAAAGACAATACTTATGATCTGCTTATTCCGCGAGAGGGAGAAACAATGGTTCCAAATATATGCCCGTTGAGCTGGCTTGGAAAATGGCACATGGACAACTTTTCAGTCATGGTGGTCCAGAGCAAAGAAATAAAAATGTAATTGAAAAGTGAGGGAAACTACAGCACAATTAAATATGCCCAGCATCTAAACATAGTTGCAAAATGGAAATCTGCCTACAATACATTTTGGGGTGGGTAGCTTCCAGAGACAGACCCGGGATCAAATTCTGAAGCTGCCACTTTCTGGTTGTGATTCCTTGAGCAAGGTACCTAAGCTTTCTGAGGCTCGGTTTCTTTCACGGGCCAAATGGGTATAATCACCTGGACTTTCAGAGCCATCTTAAGTTTTTAACGCCTTCAAGAACTTTGCACAATGCCTGGCACATGAGATAATTTTTCAGTAAATGGAAGGTGTTATTTTTATCATTGCCATTTTCATTATTATGCGATGGGTATATTTTATTTAATTCTTCTATCAAATCCAATGAGGGAAGTGGCGTAGGTGGCCCATAGGGAAGGAATTGAGATCGCTATGTGTCTGGTCTTTTCCCAGAGGGGCTCATTGTGTGTTTCTGTAATGATGCACTCTTATGTCAGTATTGTTCTTGAAAAATTAGTCCTTCAACATCTTGGGATAACCATGATGGGGTCACTTGTTATGGCCAGATGAATTCTGAGTACGATATCAGGGATAAGGAGTCTTGAATAGATGATTTCCATACTTGGAATGAAAGCGCGTCTCCGTGATGGGTGTAGGAGACATAGAGAATAGGGGCTGTTTCTTTTCTATTTTGCCAGCATAAACTGAACTTGGAGCCTCTTTTGTCAGCAAGGAGGTCACCCACACTCATCAGGAGCCACAGGTGTCGAAGGCATGTAAGAGCAGGGTCTGGCAGGACACCATTTACGAGGAAAGCCAGACCCTTGCTCTTCAGACTCCCACCTGAAATCCCTCAAGACACTTTCTTACAGGCAAGTGGGTGGGAAAGCCCCCGTGGAGACCCAACCTTGTTACACCTGGCACTTTTGCATTGAGTTTTGTCATCAATTACTGGAATAGATAAAGTAAGTTTATTTTATAGCTTCTTTCCTTGTCTTTAATCACTCTGGCTTCATCTTAATTAACAAGAACAAAAAGAATGCCACGATTCTCTTGTAACATTAACCCTCTTCTCTACCTTTCTGCCTTCCTCAGAAATCATACTGGGCATCTCATTCTTTAAGGGCCACACTATCTCCGTACTGTTTATGCCGTAACTAAGAGCTGCACATGGGGCTTGAAGGAGTCCCCTTCCCCAATTGCTTTATATAAATGTCCATTTAATACCAGTTCAAAAGCTGTTGTTCCCAGCCTATCTGAAGGAAGAAACAAAGAAGGGAAACAGAGACAGCCCACTGCTAGTGTCCTGCGTCTGTGATGCATTACCATAAACTTTTTTCCACATGGTTTTGCATTGTTTCTTCTTACATTTATTCTCTGTCCATTGTTCCCTTTTGTTCCAGCAACAGCTGGAAATGGTAAATTGGTGTTTTGAGCCAACGTTTTCCTTTGCCCTGGCATTTCTAAACATTGATTTTCCTATGAGCCAGAAATACCGCAAAAACCCCTTCTGAAAGCTCAGCATCCCATGGCTGCCCATCGCCCTCTGATGCTGTCCCTTTAAATGAGGCCCCCAGAGTTCACTTTCTGAAGTTCATTAGCTTGTGTTATCAATAATTTAGATAATACTCCGGTGGAGTCTGAGTGCCTGGCCCGCCCCATTTTCACTGTCAGTTTTCTCATACCCTAGCAGTCCAGTGAACTTGATAAGTGTCCCATCATCCTGTTAATCAAATTACTTATGAACTAAAATTGACAGTTTTCATTAATTATAAAGGATTATTCTAATTGCAATTCAAATTTATTCATTTAGAACAGACGGCATTCAGTAATATTTCAGGAAATTTGCATATTAAATGGAGAGGGTCGTCCATTAAGTATGGTAATGTATGCATATTTCCTTATTTTTAACTTCTAGGCCATATGCACTGCTGCTACTTCAGCAGGTGAAAAACCAGAACGTGCTTAATTTGTTCAACAAACACAGGGGCCAGAGCACATCTTTTGGCACTCGGCACTGGCACCCTTCTACGTTTATTCCTTCTGCTTTTCCTTCCCCATCTCCTACCACCCCGCAAGCAGCCAAAACGACGGTTGATCTTCCGAAGAAACTTTTTTGATAAACCTGGGCGCTTTTTTTTTTTCTCTCCCCTCTCTCTCCTTTTCTTTTTCTTAAATGTAGGCACAGCTGGTAAGGGTTGATTGAAATGTTTTGCCATAGAAGCTGTGTTCATTAATTTCTTCAAGATGCTGAAGTAGGCATTAAGGTTGCCGGCTGGAGTCCTTCCCTGTGACATGTGGAACAGCGAGGGGCCTAATAGTCAGCCTTGTAACATCAACTGGTTACCCCCCTCGTGCGGCATGAACCTTTCCCCTCCAGTGAAAAATGAACCTGTCTGAGACAAAAGCACAAACCATGCATGCAATGAGACAGTGCCATTATTCACACCCATATAGGCTGTTTTCAGAGATCATTAAAAATCATATCTCCATGATATTAATAAGCACCTTCCCTGATCCAGGTCTCGGGTAACAGGAAGGTATATTTAGAGCTGTCCCCACCACCCAGCTAATCTGAGATCATGAATCTGGCAGGAAAAAAAAAAATGCATGTAAGATAAAGGCTAACAAGCTGATGTGGTGGGAGACACTTGGCTTTTTAAACAGCTGGTATGTCCCGACATCCATTGCACCAGCCCTAGTAGGGGACAAAAGGGTGTGGGCCCCTGGTTGTTTCCGGTGAGTTTTACCTACGATCCTCAGAGATTATTGATATCTGGTCTTAATGGTTTGGATAAAGCATCTGCCAGCTCATGGATCTCCAAAAACTCACATTGAATAACTGGTTGCTCATTTAGTCTGGTTTTAAGTAACTTGTTTTTCATTTTCTGCAGTTCAACTAAAAGCTTTGTTGTTTTACATACAGATATTTTATTTGCTGAGCATATTTATTTCAGTCTGTTTGTATAGCACTAGCGCTGTCATGGCCATATGTTATTGATTGAAAAGCCTACACGAACTCAAATTCTGAATAGGTGCTGTGTCCTTGGTGGGTGTCTGAGAGGAAGAGACTGAGGGCCCGCTAGCTGCTTTGCCAAACCCATACTGAGGGCCCTTTCCACTGCTCTCCCTCCTCCCGGGCAATAAGTAAATCAGAGCGGCTGTAGAGCCTGGTTAACGCTTCAGTTGTTTACACCACCTCTCCCCAAATCTCAATGGGAGCACACAGTACCCTGCTTCCTTCTTGTTGGGGTACAGTCATTCCCGCTAGAATTACTAGGAATGATGCCGAGAGAACAGACCACCAAAGGCTATTTTAGAAAACACTGATGGAAAATTCTCTGAAATCATTCAAGCCCACTGGCGTGTAAGTCAAGGGAAATTTCCCCCCTGTGTAACATCTTTTCTTCTCCTGAGTTTGGCTTTAAAACCATGAAAGCCCTGGTCTTAATCCTGTGTCTGATGAGAGTTAATTTTCAATGCAAGTTTTTAAAAATTTAATTGTCACTGATTACTGACATGCAATAGTAAAATAATATAAAAGAATGCCACAAATGATTAAAGTGAAACTTAACATGTGCATTTAAAAAAATCCCATAACTCTACTTTTGTTATGGGAAATATTAAGTTGCATAATGTGACCCAGTGGTGCAGGATAATTGCTTAAGAAGCAGTACTGTACAGATATTTTGTATATTATATCCTCATGTGCAGTATTTCTGGTGATTGACTCCTCAGCAGAGGGAGGCACTTCTGGGTGCATGTTGATTATATCAGAATGTGGCTTGCAAATGATTCCAGGAATGGAGAGTGGACCCAGATAGACCAGGTATCCTCTAGAAAGACTCCAGGGGGAGAGGAGGGTTGCTCTTGCAGCTGTAGTCTGTGCCATCTGCAAGAATATCTGCTAGGTCTTGGGTCACCTATCATGTGCTGCATATTATGTGCTGGGGCTGACAGGGAAAGGGAAGCATGGGAATGCAAGTGATGTAAAAGACATGGTAAGGAACTAATGAAGCAGAGTTAAACATGGCAGTGGGAGCTAATTTCTCTGAGTTCATTTTTTTTTTTCCATCTGTAAAATGGAGCTAACATTGCCCTGGCTTCTTCACGGGGCTGTTGTGAAGATCCCCTGAGACCCAACAGTTTCCCAAACCCTTCTGTTCATCAGAATGATTAGTAGTTAAAAGTACCCATTTCTGGGCCCTTCTGCCAAGAGATTACAATTCTGTAGTTCTAGAGTGGGGCCTGAGAATCTGTGTACTTCAATATTTACAAGTGAATTCTATGATCCAGCAAATTTGGAAGGCTCTGATACTCTATATGTTAAGTGCTCTTCAAATTGCAATACTTTTAGGGAGATAAAATGTGCACAGAAAGTAATTGGAAAATAGCTCAAGATGGTTCCTATAAATATCATCAATTTTAATTGGCAAACTTCTGGATTATAGGAAGTCAAAGCATTAATTCCATTCTGGAATTTAAATTCTGGCTCTGGTAAGTTGCTAGAATCCGTTGATGAAAACAGTGGATGTCTGAAATTTGCAGTGTTCATGCAGAAAGGGCATCTCTGTGTGTCTGTCCAGAAGGACCCCTGGGGAGAAGCAGTTACTCCCCACTAAGTCATGCATAGCCCAGACTAGTTAGATGAGCCCTGAAGCAACAGCAGGTGCTTTTCAACCAAGTGCTGTAGGTCACTCTGTGAATGTTCTTTATAGTTTAATAGACTCTGGAGGTGGAACTGTCATTACTCACCCACTGTAGAAATGAACTTGGAGAAATGGAAGAGAGAGCAGTTTCCTGTCTATGAAAGCATATGGAAATGGTGATAGAATTCAGGTATGGCTGTATTTATTAACCATTTTTTAAGCAGAACCACTTCATACTATGTCAGTGTAGAATAAATTGGATAACAATGGGATGAGAGTATCATCTAATCTAATCTCAGTGTCACCTAATAGTTACATTTTGGCTGCCAAGTTGGGCACGTGGAGTGGGTGCTGAGATTTCCAGCTCCCAGTGGTTCCAGCTAAGGTTGAAGCAGGAACATTAGGTTTACTCTCCTACCTGGAGCACTCCCCAGGCCTGGGCCACATGGGATGGGGTGAGCGAGGATAGCTTTATTCTGATTTGCTCACACTGTATGTTGTCACTGCTGAAAATGCCTTGTTTCCTCAGGTAGCCGTGGTTATGGATTGTAGTTTGGCTTTAGGTGATATGGAATAAAAAGAAGATGGGTCTCCTTTCCCTCCCTTTCCCTTCCTTTCCCTCTGTTCCCCTTTCCCTGTTCCCTTTCCCTCTTTCCCCTTTTCCCCTTTCCCACCTCTTCACTCTGAGGATTATAAGCAATCCTTCATCAAACACTTTTTCGTAGTCATCTCTTGGTAACTGATGAACTGCCAGGCTGGTTAAAGACTGAAAAGTTGAGTCTCTGACCTTTTGGAACTGACAGTTTAAGTTGGTACTACTGAGTTAGGCATAAAACACACTAGGACAAATGAGCAAGTGTTGAACATTAAATGAGTAATTAAAAGAAGGGCCAACACTGTGGGAGATGTTTGTGTGGGATGTGGTGGGAGGTGTGGGAGGTGGGCAATATGGGAATCCCAGTGGGTTCCCTGTAATATTTTAGGTAATCTAAGCACCTCTTAAAATATATGTATATATATATATATAAATAACATTTTTGTAAGCAAATACACATATATGCATATATATTTATATATCATTTTACAAATGTTTGTATGTATTGTGAGAATTTTGATTTTTACCCATAATAATAAAAAAAAAAAATAATAAAAGAAGGGCCAAACATCTTGTACAGAAAGGGTGTTGCATTTAGTTTTAGCATTTGGTGATTTAATGAAAGAAAGATTTGTAGAAGTTCCCTGGTCATATGTGTGATTCACTGAGGAAAGTTTTCTGGGAGTTTTTGAAATTTTAGGATGTGCTTAGATGGCTAAAGATAGAAGAGGGTCTATGGTGTGTAGGAAAAGGAAATTCTCTGCTGGTCTATAAGCAACTCCCTCCCTCCCCTTCAAACACATGAGGACAGTAGTGTTTCCTTTTGGGGCCACAAATTGGACTTTACAATTTCTTACTGAATTCACTGCACCAAGCTTCAACAACCCCCCTCCTTTGTCCTGAGAGTATTCTAGTATTTTCAAGATCCTGCACCAGTTACTGTGGTGTGGTTCTAGAGAAGAGAGGGCTCAGAATCTCCAGGTCTTTTCCATAAACTGTGAGGCTATTGGTTCTGAGAAATATTTATGAATGGGGAAAAATTACCAGGTATTTCTAAGATTAGTCCGAGACACGTGTCAATTTTTTCACAAGCAGAGGAAATCAGTCTAAATAAAATACAGAGTTTTTAAAAATCACCTCTGCTGCAGAGATTAAACATCCTGTTTCATTACTGTAAGATGTAATTTCACCAAAGGAATTGAAACTCACAGGCTTCCTTGAAGCATTTTCAAAGCAAGAGGTGTGTCTAGGATTTAATGGTATCCTCCCCTGCCTCCCTCCCACACCCTTGTGCTGCTTTAGTTCCACGATGTACTAAGTGCCATTATTGGAAATTCAATGTGTCTTTTTCTAAGGGAAATATTGACAGTAAGTTATGCTTTTGTGAAAAATAACTCAACATGTGAAGGGCATTTTTAAAAAAATCATCATTATGTTAGGTGCTGATATAGTGTTTTTCCTCTTTGGCACTGTCACTGCTTGGGTGGGTGGTCCCCCTTGTTCTGGTTGAAATGGTGAATTCTTATCCCCATTTTACAGACTATGACATTGAGTCCAGAGAATGGCAAATAAATTGTTTCTAGCTAGTGTTGCAGCCAGTAATAAGACGTCAGACTTCCTTCACAGTTCAATTAGGATGGCAAAGCCTCTTCATTTCAAATGTATGCAATTGGGAAAACAGGAAGTATACATCTGATTATAATAGAATCCCTAATATTTGCTCTTCTGTTCTGACTCCCTGCTTTTTACCTGATCTGCAACTGTTAAAACCCTCATAATAAGTGACACTTATTCTGGAAAGTATTGTGTCAGGAGAGGGGTGACTCCTTCCTGACCCCACATACCCCACCTACTCACTATCAGTGTGCCCTGAAGCATGAGTTGTTTTTTTATTGCCATTTTTAGAAGTGCTTTTTTTATTTTTTAAAATATATTTTTATTATAGAAGTTGTGAACTTACAAAACAATCCTGCACATGTGTGAAATTCCCATAAAACACCTCTTCACCAACACACCACACCACTGTGGAACATTTCTTACAGATTATGAGATAATATCATCAGACTGTTACCACTAACTATGGTGTATAGCATACATTTGGCACACTTTTTTCTTAGCCCCCTGTTATTAATGCAGTACATCTTTGGCATTGATGCAAGAATATTTCAGTATTGCTGTTAAATAGAGTCCATAGGTTACATTAGTTGTATTTTTCCCACAAAGCATGAGTTTTGATTACCCTTAACTTCTTATGTATAACTTCAAATGGTCCAAAAATGATCTGATTCTTTTCAGTATCCAACCAAGGTTCTCTGTGGGCATTAGTTAAGCTGGGTTATTTTTTCCACATAAGCTCTTGTTGCTTGGCATTTGTTTTTAGGTCTTCTAAAACAAAACAACAAAACAACAAAACAAAACAAAACAAAAAACACTGTGACCTTAATCTGAGCATATTTTGGGGCTTCATCAGAGAAGAATTTCAAACATTCGGTGCAATTTGCAACACATCCATACAGTCCACATCTTACATTTCCGTTGTTCTGTTTTGCTGCCACCTAGGAGCTTCATTTTCCCATCATTTCCCCGTGTGCTATAATATTAATGTTTTTCCCTGCTGGCTTCCCAGCCCAGGGGTCACAGCTCGTGTTTCACAACACAAGACACCCAGCCATAAATCTCCTTTAAATAATACAGACGGCAGGAGGGTCACTGTCGAGTGAGCCAGTCGGTTTGAACAAAGTGGCATTGATGCATGGCGAGCGGAGCAGCTTGACCATGGGCCCTGCTGGACAGGTAAGGTGTGGAGCAGCTTTTATTTAGGAGGAAGGAGGCGTGCGCTCTGTGCGGGTCTGGAGAGCCAACCCGTTCTCAGTATGAGTGGGCTGCCAATCACCGAGTCTCTCTGAGAATAATCACACCACCTCTTCCCGGCACCGGCTGGAACACCTGATTAACATAATTTGTGTTTGGAGGTGCCAACGCATCTCACTGGTTATAAATCCGCATTTCTTGAAGCCTCTTAGCCATGTTTAAAACCAAGTTGGGAACTGCCAGGGTGGAAGTAACAAAGGACACCTGATCGGAATATGCAATGCGTTCTTGGTGACTCTGTTTTCCTACTGCAGGACCCAGAGTGCTTAATTTAAGGGCATGGGGAGAACAACAACAACAAAAAAACAACAACGGTGAAATGCAAACTTGTAGCTGGGGTTGAGTTAATGGGAGCCTTGTCTGTGGAGGTACTTGATAAGATTGGGGAGGAACCAAATGAGGGCTTAGCTAGGGATTTGTTTTTCTAGACAAAAATTATAAGAACTAACTGACACCTGCAAGCCAAGGTATCGTGATAGAATAATATATCTGCGATTACACCTTTTCATGAGCAAAGATAATATATGTGCAAGTCTATATAGACATACATAGAATGTGGACAAATGTGCAAAAGACTTAGCATGTACACAAAGATACACCGTCTATTTACATATATCCAAATAGTTTGGGAAATAATTGCTAAGCGTATAAGGCAATGTGTGATATAAGTAAAGATGGGGATGGTGAGAGAAGCCACAAAGTTTCCACTGACACTATTTTTCAGGATTGACTTATTGGCTCTTGGCTGCCAGATTCCAGTTCGGTAATTTTTGTCTGCCAGAACTTGGTAATGGGGTGTTGGGGAGGATATTGATCTCATTTTGTTAGGATTTTTTAAGACTCTTTTTCTGCAACTATTAGTTATACTTTTTAAACGTTAATGTGGCTTCTTAATTTCTTAATTATTTAGCTTATTACAGTGGTGTGGGGGGAGGTTTCCATTAAAATGAATTCCAGAATCTACTGCATACCTTATAAATGCACTGGAAACAAATGAGTGTATGTTAGCTCAAGGGATTATCTTGCTGGCTTTGGTTGGTTACACCTCTGGGCATTTGTTATGTTTGATATTTTTTGACATTAATTGCAACTGTAATGTATTAATTACTCAAAAGATAGCATTTTTAGGTTGTGGTGGTGGAGAACTGACTCTGTTCCTATTCATTAAAAGCAATAAATAAAATCGACTACTCAACAGTTCATCTCATGGAACCAGGAAACATGAGAGCAGAAAGGTTTGGTATCATATGAAGATCCCAAATTTTTGCTTATGTTCACAAAATTTTGCTTTTTCAATTTATGCATCTTTTACACAGGGCATCTCAGTGATGAGTAGATGTGCTACCAAATTATTCTAAATGATGATTGAGTATTAACATTTTGTACTCTAAAATACAAATGTATTTTCCTATATTTGAAAGCTGTGTGCGTAATTCCATTCTTTTTTTTTTTACATTTCTCAATTAAATGTAATGGATACATATAATTTTTTTTTTTGAATCAAACAATTTATTACACAATATATTTGGTTCATAGTAACGCATTCATACAGTATTTGTCCTTTTGTGTCTGGCTTGCTTCACTCAACATAATGTCCTCCAGGTTCATCCATGTTGCCATATGCTTTATGACTTCAATTCTTCTTACAGCTGCACATTCTTTTTTACTTCATTAATAAATGCATGTCTTCAATTCTTTGAAAAAGCCACTTTTAAAAAATTTCTGACTTTATTTTGGTGGCCTTTTCAACCATCCTGCAAGTCTGGGATGTGCACATTTCCTCCCTTGCCATCATGTTTATCCTGCTGTTTGTGGGTCTGGGTTCCCATTCGACTGGTTGCTTAGTGAAGACAGGGACGATGCCTGTCTGGTTCACCATTGCACCTCCAGTTTCTACCACAGTTATTAGTAAGGCGACCAACTGTTCTGGTGGACCAAGGACTTTTCTGGTTTTAGCCCAGAATCCTGACCCCAGGAAACCACCGAGTCCCAGGTAACCCTATTTGGCACATAGATGCTCATCAGTATTTTTCTGAATGATTGAATCCCTCTTCTTAGAGAGGTTATGGGGTTTTGTGAGTGGAAGAGCTATAGGCTATAGTTGCTATCAGCTGTTTAAAGTTAGCCAGCATCATATGTTTATAGGATCTTGAGGGCAGGGGCTGTGTCATTTTATTTCTTTGAATTTCTCATGGTGCCTTAGCAAAACTTTTAAGATAGAAGTCAATCATGTAATAAACTGAATATAATCAAATAGCAAATTATTCTGTAGAATACATCCGATTCTACTCCTTCCTGGCATTATAAAGTTGGGCAAATTACTTGCTCTATTATCTTCCTCCATTATACTCATTTGCAAGTTGGAGATGATAATATTCCTTGCCTCACAGAGTTGGTGCCAGGATGCCATCGATAAAGTCCTTAGCACGGTGTCTGCTCTGTGATAAGTGCTGGGTGCATGTAAGCTATATCTCTTTCTCGTTCTCCTTCTGGGTGTCCACACCCTCCCCTTCCTTCTCCAACACATAAATACTGAGCTGTCTAGGTAGATAACGTCTTTTTAGTGGCATGTCTTGTTAAATTAAATTTTGGGTTGTTTTTGTGTACAATAGATGGCCTGAGAAAAGGATACTTGTGTGTGTGTGTGTGTGTGTATGATTGGTTTTGAAAATGCTGCATTCATTTTACCCCAGAAACTATTTGACTTTTTTCCTCATTGCCGGGCTAGAAAAGACAGACCTGCATCCAAGTGAGTGATCAGCTACAGGTGGAGAGTAGAATTTCCCCCTAAGCTGTTCTGGTGCAGAATGTACGTAAAACGACCCCCAGACTGGCAAAGAGGGAAGCTTTGGATGGAGGCACAGTATTATATACACTGGTTCTACCTTTACCTCCTCACTCCCAACTTTTCCCCTCTTTACTCTGTGCTACTTTGCCCATGATGGCAAAGCTGGGACCTGAGCATGCTAATGGCAAAGGGTTTACTCTGCTAACCTCAAGGAGACTAAAAGTATACTTGAGTGAGATGAAAAAATAAATCAGGAGCCAATTATAAATAGCTCCTGTTGATGAAGGCATGTGCTTCATGGAAATAATCTCATAAAAATGACTGCTTTATTTTGCTCCCCTCCTTTATGCCCTGTATCCTTCCTGCTACTCACAAAATGGGAAAAGGGAAAAGGCTTTCCTCTACAGGTTCCCTGTTTTCTCCATTTTCCCTGGCAGCAAAAAGCAGGACGGGGAGGATGTGTCATTGGAACCCTTTAGAACTTCAGTCATTAAATCCCCTTTGCCCCGCCCCAGCCATGCATATTTCAATAATGAGCAAGAAAAATTGTTTTTATGGTAGTTTAATAAAAGCAGAAGACAAATGTTGCCCCTGTGCAAAGGAACTGAATTACACACTTCATGAACCGAATTAGTACCACTATATTTGGCTTTGTTTAAAAGGTGATATGCATTTATGGGCCCATTTTTCAGCAAGATAAATATGATACAGGCCAAGATTTCCCTGAAGTAAATATTGTAAATAATAAAAGACTCTGCCAAGGAAAGCTGAGAAATGACTTAATCTTCACCCAGTTATGCTGCGATGCCAAAATACCACTGACCAAACTCTCGAACACACTGCCCATTTAATCAACTCATCTCACGATTAAGAGAGTGCAGGGCCCTTTAATTTTCCAATAATAGTCAATATTCCTCAATTCTGGCTTTTTTTTTTAATATTCACAGAGGAGCTAGGGTGTTTTATGGCATAAGCAAATTTGATTACCAAGTAACAAAATATATTATGAGGGCATTCGGGAGTCACACGGCAGCAATGTTTATGTGAATAGGTGGAAATGGGAGATTTTTTTGCTGAAAGTCAAAGCTATCACTCTAAGCCTAAGTCTGCAATCCTCATTTAGTTGCAGCTTTTTCCAGTTTGATTTCAGCTAAAGTTTTCTGCCATCACAATGGGTTGAATGTAATTCTTCCTTCACTGCAGCTTTGCTTGTGAGAAGTTGGAGTGATACAGAGAATGCACTGGAGTACTGTGGTGAATAGGAGAGTCCATAGTGCTGGCATGAGTCTTCTTAAAAGCCATCCAGCTGGCTCTGGGAGATTGTTCCAGCACTGTTCCTGTACAGGGTCACATTGTTGGCTTAGTGCTGGGGAATAGGCAAAGTGAAACACCTCTTGAACCAGGTAGTAATGTAAATCAGTTGAATATGGTCATTTGAGGAATGCATTAGGGAGTGGTGGGGACTGGGGTGAACTGGTGAGTGCATCCTTGTTTAAAAGGGTTCTCTCTGCTAAGCCCCAGCTAATTATTGCCATGCAGGAATGTGGACCTACTACTGCTTGGATGTCTTAATTTTTCAAGAAATCTTGGGAAAGCTTGATTTTTCTGTGAAAGCTCTCAATTTATAGAGGCTGACAAAGAAACAAAACAAAAAATTCTATATCACAAATAAAGCCCACAGGCTTCGAGTTTGAGATTTCTACTTTGAATTAGGGCTTGAAGCAGGAGAAAATGAATACCCCATGATGTATAGTGTTTAGCCCTGTGGCAGAGATGAAGATGGTAGTCCACATGGTTGGGTACTTGCTGTGAGCCAGACTCTGTCCTAAGTGCTGCAGGTGGTTCCCTCATTCGATCTTCCCGAACCTCTCAAGGAGCCCCTGCTAGTAGGTACTATTACTTCTCCCCTTTTATGGTTGGGGAAATTGAAGCCAAAACAGAGGTAGCGTTTGAACTCATATCTGCCCAGCTACAGAACCTGTGCTCTTAGCCACCACAACACAGTTCCCTCACGTTGATTTGGTCATGTAGCACAACATAGAGTCAATGGTCAAAAACCAACAGACTTGGGTTTTGGCTCTGCAGCTGACCCTTTTACTGCTATACAGGATCTTTCTCCTGAGTGCTCTGAGCCCCCGTTTCTCACCTTATAAAGTGGAGCTCCTACTACCTTCTTGATGTACCTCACAGGTTGTGAGGAAGGATTAAACCAGGAGTATGTACAGAAAAGCATGGAAAATTATGAAGTCCTCCGTCCACACAAGCGGGAGGAATATTGCTCCCAATTAATCAGAGGACACAGAGAGGTGAGATTGTGAAGCCACTGATTGTCTTTGGATCAAATGCAATTAAAAAACAATCCCTTCTTGATTCTTCAGCTCAATAAAATGTCTATTTGTAGAAGTGGCTTAAAACTGAACTCACTTTGAAAATTAATCAGCCACCATTAATGGCTGGAAAGTTAGCAGACTGCATTTATTTTAAATGAAAAAGAGCGGGAGAGAAAGAGATCCAGCCCCTGAACAGAAGTTAGCCCAAACCCTGGTTGTTGTCTGCCAGGCCTGTGACAGGGAAGACAGAGTGTGAAGGCACCCTGCTGCCAGGGCCTTCCATACCCTCTAATAAAGGGATTCCCCTTAGGAGAAGCCAGACCGAGAAAGGCCATTGCTGGCTTGACTTGGAACTGTTAACTGATGCTGGCTAGGAAGGGAAACTCATCCTGACCTAGATGCCATGAGCATTTGAAGAGGAAAAGAGAGAAGGGGCACATAGAAGGGTTGCGGAAAAGAGCCCAAGGATGATGCAGAAAGCTGTTTATGCATGTAGGCGGTGAATAATCTTCTTATTTATAAATGAATGAGCTGACCTGGGGAAGGGGAGCTTTGTGGATTATAATCACAATCCAGTGTGACAGAGAAGCAGGCCCACTGACTGGACTGGCTGTCAAAGTCTTGCAGATTTCACCATACACCCCTCCTCATACTCGGGTCTGCAGAAGCTTTGGTTGATATATCAACCTAATGGTGGTGCTAATTTGTCCTCTGGACGTTTGTTAACTGAATACCCTGGCTATTTTAACTTATAAGGTCAAAGGGATGTGGTGTAGGAGCTTTATATTGTTTCAGAAAATCCCTTCTGTATGTTATAGATGCCATTATTTCCTTTCCAGCCTTCTCTCTCTTTTCCCTGCCCATTCACTCCTCCCCACAGAATCTCTCACTATACCTTCCATGGAACCTTCCCCATATCTGGGCTTTGGATCAGACCACCCTCCATTCAGAACTCTTGCATCCTCTTCTCATGCTTGGGGAGCATGATAACATCTGAACTCCAACTACTAGAAGACTTTTGGGCCTCACCCTGCTCTGATCACCTCATTTTCAAGTCAGCTTATGACTTATGTCCTTACTCTGTAATCAAAATGTAATTAATTTGATGTGCTGTGTGGTCCTCTCTCTAATTTGGGGGACTCCTTCTTGTTGACTTCCTAAGAATTTCTTCTTCTTTTCCATAGCATTAAATATATATATAGACAAGGATGCCATACTCTCAGTAAATGGGAGGCAATATACTGATAGGATGAGAGCATGGGTTTAGAATTGGAAACTTGATTTTGAATCTTCTCTTTACCAGTTGCTATCTGTATAAACCTGGGGAAGTTATCTTCTCTAAGCCTCCATTTTTATCTGTAAAAGGGTGGGTGGGGAGGTTGGAAATGGCTGTTGCTCAAGCGATTGGGCTCCCGGGTCTACCATATGGGAGGCCCTGGGTTCAATTCCCGGGGCCACCTTGTGAAGGCAAGCTGGCCACCCGCGCCGTGGAGAGCTGGCGTAGCAAGATGACCCAACAAAGGGAGATGCAGAAGAGAGACAGTGAGAGATGCAGCAGGCCAGGAAGATGAGGTGGCTTAAGCAATTGAGTGTCTCTGTCCCACACCGGAGGTCTTGGGATCAGTTCCCAGTGCCTCCTAAAGAGGAAGAAAAAAGATGAGAAGAAAAAAGACAAGCAGACACGGAAGAACACACAGTGAATGGACACAGAGAGCAGACAGTGAGTGCAAAACAACAATGGGGTGGGGGAGATAAAAAAATAAAAAAGGGGGGGAGGGGTTAAAGAATACCTACATTAGAGACTTGATGTAAGGATTAAATGAGATAATGTCCATTACCTAGCATATACCTTGGTAAGCTCTTAAGAAGCGCTAGTTATGATTATTATAATGGGAGATGCTTGTTGACTGACTGAATTAATCACCTAACACCCTGGCACTTGGTGCTCAATAAGTTTTAGAGGTTGAATGAATGAATGAACCAATGAATTAATGAATTCACACAGGCCAGAAGACACAGGTATATTCACAGGTATATTTATTTTAAATGAAAAAGAGCGGGAGATTGTTTATTGTTGACTGCATAATGAGTGACAAATGGGGATATAGCTGTGAACAAGACAAATGATATCCCTGCTGTCATGAGCTAAAATCCTAGTGGAGGCAGGCAGATAACCTTGTTAACAAATAAATAATCAAGGTGTTTTTCAGAGGGTAATTTTAGTGGGCTCTAGGTGAATATGAAAACTATTAAGAGCACTGGTTGTATTTATCATATAGTCAACCCAGAGAAGACCAGAAAGTCATTTCAAATGTTTGATGGGGTGTTATGTATGAGAGAGAGAAAGGCTTGTTCTGTGTCGCTCCAGAGAGGAGGAATTAGGTCCAAGTGGCGGAAGTTAACAAGGAAGCTGAATTTGACTCTAGTTCATTAAGACATGTCTGGCCCAGTAGTCCAAAAATAGCACAGACTACCTTGAGGGCAGTGAGTTCCTCATCAGTAGAGGAGTACAAGCAGAATCTGGGGGACATTCTAGCACCATTTGTAAGCTTTCTTTGGATAAGCCTAAGGTGCTGTCCAGGGTAAAGATTCTAGAATTCTCTATTATCCAGTTGATGATGAAGATATCTTTCAACTTCTTTTTTTTTTTTTTAAAGATTTATTTTTATTTATTCATCTCCCCCTTGCTGCTTGTGCTCACTGTGTCTATTTGCTTTCTGTTTTTCTGTGTCTGCTTGTCTCCCTTTGCTGCGTCATCTTGCTACTCCGGCTCACCGCACCATGCAGGCTGGCTTGCCTTCACCAGGAAGCCCTGAGAAACGAACCCAGGGCCTCCCACATGGTAAACAGGAGCCCAACCAATTGAGCCACAAGCCTCTTCCCTCAACTTCTTTTTAATATGTGATAAGTAGCATCTGGAGAGATGTTGCGGTGGACTGGAGAGAACACAGGCTTTGGGACCAGATAGAACATGGGTCAAATCCCAGGTCTTCTCCTTACTATTTAATTTTTCTCAACTTTACTTTCCTCCTCTACAGAATGGGTAGAATCATAGGGCTGGTGGAAGATTAAATTAACAAAGGCATGTAAAGTCTCTAGTATAGCTCCTGGTGCCCAAAAGCTACTGTTGTAGTTGATATTGTTGTTTTGTTACTGTTATTGCCAAAACGTGGGCTATCGCCTAGTGCTTTGCTTTAGGGGACCCTCCCTGCTGAGGCAGTGGCTGAGAAGTAAGTCCAGAAAGCAGCCCTCTGGCAGGTGGGGAAACTGCCTTCAGGGTCATATACAAGCTACCAATCCCCAGAACTCACCATTTCATCGCCAAAGCAGAGCTTTCCAGACAGCTCTCCCTCATCCCTTGACTTTTCTCATTTCTCCCCCTTCTGAGTTGCCTTCAGTGTTAACTGAAATCTGATTTCACTGGAAAAGAAAAACACAGGAGTGGAAAGTGATGGAGGGGCAAGGACACAATGTGATTTGTTCCCCAACCCCTCCCCTCCGTCCCCAGCCCACCATCCCAGCTCTGCATGGGGGTAGCCCTGATGAGACATTCATATATGTCTTTTGGATCCAGGTACTTTGTGTTAACTATAACCCCAGAGGGGAAAAAAAAGCACGTAAGACCTACTTCTTAGATAAGAACCTGCCAATTCTTCGGGTCCAAAGTACCTTGAGCTGAAAAATGCCCTGTGGAGGAAGGAGGAGGCTCACAAGCAGGAGAAGCAGAAGACATATCTGGAGGGAGCCCCCAAGCTGGAACCTGAGGGCTTGACCATCTGCCAGATGGCCAGATGCTGCTGCTGGAAGCCTCTTGCCTCCCGGCTTGTCATCTGGGTCCGATGATGCCAGCCAAAAAGAAGGGCCATAGAGCGGGAGGGCAGTGAGCCATCCATCTTCTCCCACCCACGGTTTTTAATTATGCCACCTTGGGGGTGGGGAGGGTTAAAAAGTTTGCCCATGATACTGCCCCTTCCTCATGGAAAAGGCCATCCTAAAAATATGGCTCTGACCACCCAGAAAGTATAGAAAATTATTGCATTCAGTCCCCTCTCTACTCCTTTGGTCTAAATAGAATAGGTGGAGAGGTACAGGTGTAGAGTTGTTCTGGGAACTGCTGTCTTTTGTCAACTTGGGGGTGTATTGAGTTTCTAGCCAACCACATTGGTAGTTCCATTATGGGATTTCCCGTATTGCAAGTGCTCTTCCTATTAACAGCTTTGGTGTCTTATTTTGGCCAAAGCAGATCATTAGGATTCAGAGGGACACCCTCTTCTTTTCCTGTTGCAGAAGCAATCAAGAGTCCGTGCATACGGCACTTATAAAAGGAAAATGATCAAAACCACACACACAAAAAGGGCTATTAAATTCCAGATGAGATGACTGCTTCATGTGCTTCCCACCATTCAGGAATGCCTTTCTGCCTTGTAATTGCCCACTGACAGGTAGACTTATACAAGCAACAAGGTAAATGGGGTAGGATTATCTCTAACATGGTCATATATGTTTTATGCTAAATCTGGAGGATTCCAGGATCGTTTGAGCCATAGCCTATGTGAGGGAAAGGTTGCATTCTATTTTTATATTAGTTTATATGTCTTAACTTATAAATAACTGCAATATTTTCTGGGCGTATGCAAGACAGAAACTGTTTTAATTTAAAAGGGGCATCAGAATAGTTTAACATGTAATTTTTAACCTCACTTTAATTATTTAGATAAATTATTGTTTAACTCAGGGAATAGGGGAATGTTATCTGTATTCAACATACTTGGGAAATTATATGTGTAAGTCTGAAATCTTAGGCTACCAATAGTTCCTCTGTATTCATTATGAGAAAGGCTCAGGCATCAGGTGCTGATATCTTGTAATCACTGCTCTTTGTAAGCAGGTTGTGGTGTCCCTGTGGGAAGGGAACTGTTTTAAGGTTCATCTCAAGACTTTTCTTTTTGCAGGGCTGGTAGGGCTACCACCTAGTTTCTCACTGCCCTGTGACATGAGTCCTTCCTAAAGCTTCGTTGTTAGATTGTGTTGCAACTTCTGCCGCCTAGAGTTGCTTAGGAATAGGAAAACTAGGTTCCTGAAAGATAAAAAATAAACCCCCCAAAACCAACACTAAATACTCCTCTGCTTAGCGTGGGGATGGCAGCCCTACTGACTACAATACCCCCAGTGGAAAGTCTGAGGTTTTGAAAATAGCGGAAGTGTGGGCAATGAAATGCAATGTTAATTTATGCTCAAAAATGTCTTCTATATGATTAAGACTGACAAAGGTCCTATTTAGAAATACCTCTGATATTGGATAGTTTGGAAAATATAAAAACTACATTATGAAAATGTTTATCCCAAGATTGGGGCAAATGCTTCAAGGCTCAGTGGTAGAAAGAATGTCTGATTCTGGCTAGTGGTTCATCACATGTGCTTCAGAGATGTGGACACACTTGACTACAATGAGTAATTTCTGAGAAAGTAGAGTAAGAGGCAGTAACTTTTCTGCCAGTGTCATAAATCAGCAATGATGTGGAACAGTTGTCAATGCAAATATTGGTAAAAGGAGAGCAGCTAGAAATACCAAAAAAGACGAAAGGCTATTCAGGCTTGAGATGGATTTCTCCAGTGTTTGGTAGCTGATTTTATACTTTCTATAATAATAACACCATTTTTGATATTTAAATTTTTTTTTTCAAAAACCAAGGATAAAGTAAAAACAGTAAAAGTGTAGAATCTTCTCGGGAACTGGACTCTGGCAAAATATTCCCTTTTACACGGTTTTGGTCTTGGCAATGACCTTACAATGGCTAATAGTAATAGCTAGCATTTGTTGAGCTCCCCAGACACCTTGCCTAGTGCTTTTCATGCATTGTTTCATTCCCTCCTCACAAAGCCCAATGGAGATATTACTATCCTCATTCTCTATTGTTGAAGATCACATAACTCCTCATTGGTGGAGACAAGCTTTCCCAAGCTAATCTTGTAAGAGGAAGATGAAAATGACTTGGCCAAAATAACCGTGGAGAAGGTGGCAGAGTGTGGGGTCAAGCCTGGGACTTTCAGTCCAGTGCTCTTCCCACCTTAGGATGGTGTCTCCTCTGAACTTCTGCATTGCCAATTTGAGCACTTTGTTTCCTAATTGAGTATATATTTTAACTCTTCTCTTCAACTAGATGAGAGTTGAAACAATTTTGCTTGTCCTACAGTACTGAGTGTCTAATGGAGCCTCAATAAATATGAATAGACTGCTCAAAACGTCTCCAGTTAAATGTGCCTCGGGCTGAATTTGAGGGACCCAAGTTCTAGTCATAATTCCATTACTGCCTGGCTGTATGACTTGGGGCATGTCTCTGAAACTTTTTTTGGGCCACCTGGGAATAGGTTGGGTGGAGAGGGAAAAATCCATGTTTCTCCTGATCTTCCAAGAGGAGAAACAAATTATCAAAAGAAGAAAATCTTTGAGTTCTTTTGACGAAAGTTGATAGTACTAAGAAGGATTTAAAAAAGCTATAGGAGTCATTTTGACTATGAAGTCACTTTTGATGGAATAATGAAGGAAGGTGGCAAGATCATGGGAAATAAAGCAACCACCCATGTGAATTTACCCTATCAGAGAAACAAGAACTTTGGAATCATATAGTCATGGGTTTGAGTCATAGACTGCCACTTATTAGCTTTGTGGTCTTGAGCAAGTTACTTAAGCCCCATAATCTTTGAATTCTTCATTAGGAAATTGCAGATGATATCATCCTCTTAAAACAAGATGAAATAAATGAAAGAATTATGAAAAACAATTGGCACATGATACATTAAAAGTCTTAAAAAATGATAGCCAGGGGGCAGATGTGGCTCAAGTGGTTGGACGTCCTTCTGCCATATGGAGGGACCCAGGTTCACTCCCCGGGACCTCCTGGTAAAATAATAATAAAAAAAAATAGAAGGCATGCAGGCGAGTCACTGGCCGGCATGCATGTGTGCGTGGTGAGCCAGGCCCCGCCGAGCCATGCAGCAAGATGATGATGCAGCAAGGGAGAGACACAGGAGAGAGCCAAAACAAGATGTGCCGGAAACCAGGAACTGAGCTGGTGCAGGTGGCAGAGTGCCTCTCTCCCACATTGGAGGTCCCTAGTATTGAATTCCGGTGAAGACTGGAGGAGAAGGATGAGAAGAGAAGGCAGGAAACAGACACAGAGGATCACCCAGCAAATGGACACAGACAGCAAGTGGGGGCGGCGGGGGGGAGGGTTATAAATCTTTAAAAAAAAAAAAAAAGATAGCCATTACTGTTATTATTGAATGAAATATATATTGAATATTTAGTCTTTCAGAGATGTGTATAAAGACTACGGAGATACGAGAAAATATAAGGCAGGGCCCTTGCCCTCTGGGCACTTACTATCTAACCTGTAATAGTTGAAGAATTAAAAATGAAACTTGCCATCCATATAGCAAATAGCATTCAACAGTAGCTAGTTCAATGAAATGAAACAGTAGCTATCCAGTCTCCACATAGGGATAGTACCTAGAACTAGAAAATTGTTTGTTCTCAAGTGGTTAGGGAATATTTTGATTGAAAGTGATTTGAAACTCGCCTTCTGTGAAGGGTTTCCAATCCGTGTAATTTTCTTCTTTTATTGTCTTTGTGTCTATAAGATCTTTCTTTGTTCAACCTGCTTTTACCCTTAATTTTTTTCTCTCTCTTGCTATCTGTTGTGAAAAATAATTTGGAACTTCTCTCTTCTTTCCCACCTTCTTTTAACCCCCTCCTCTTCTTTCCTTCTCTTCTTATGCAGCATCAAGAAAGTATTTCAGGAGAAGGAATGCTTATGGCTATCTCAGGAGTTTTAGTTTTAGAACTTGGAAGTTGCATTTCAACAGCTGGTTGGGGAACTCAGACTTCAGATATGTTTAAGAGTTGGGAGTGGTTTCTACCTATGTCCCAAGGGGCTCACAGGTGAGGTGGTTCAGACTGGTAAACTTCAGAATCTCCTTTGGCTGGGTCACTCCCCCTGCCTGCCCCCCCCCATTTGAATTGGCCACCCTCTTTCCCTCAGGAAATGTCTTGTTTATTGGTGGTCCCCCGCTGTCCTCAGGTCCTGGCCTGGGCAGGTGACCGTCCTTCTCTAAGCCCTCTCCAAATTTGCATATTGGGCATACTACTTGGGATTTTTGTGAGTATTAAATAATGCAGACAAAATGCTTAGGGCACAAAATAAGCACTCAGTAAATGTTAGCTGATGCTATTAATTTTAACATCATCATCATCATTATAGAAAACCCAAACAAATATTAGTTTTTACTGCTTTTGTATTCTTCCAAAGGGCTATGTAGTGTGTTCTGCTCATGGTGAGTGCTCAATAAATAATGTTGGCGGACAACATATCCTAGCTGGCATCTGACTTATTATTGATGTTTATAGTACCTATAAAGGAAAATGATAATCCACTCTTCTCAATTGGCGAATGAGGGAATCTCAACTAGATTAATATAGACTGAAATAGATTTAGGTACTCATTATTATTCTCTGTTTATCCCATTTAATGTTCCTATTCATAGATTTCATTGATGAAATATAGTGAAATATACTGATATGCAATATGTGAGATTGTGTAATATATGTGCTATATTATGTTTCTAAAATCTAAAGCATTCTGAATTCTGAAACATATTTGGCCCCTGAGAGGGGTTCAGACAAGGAATTTTGGACTTAGAGATGTGGAGGAATTGGTGCTTTATAATGATTTTACACGTGCTGGCCCATCAGATTGTTTTAATTATCCTTCCAAATAGGTAACACATTCCTAAAACTCCGTTTTACGGATGAGGACATGAAAACTCAAAGAAGTTAGATGAGCTGCACATGTGACACAGTAAAGGCTGAGTTCTGTGTTTTTTTTTCTACCACACACCCTGCTTTTCTTTGAGATGTTGAAAGACCTAACAATCCTATCTTAAGAGCATGGAGAAGGTAATAGCTGCTTTGGATTTTAAAGGATGGGCCCCTCTCTAGGTGCCACAAACAACCACAGGAAGGGAGGGGGCTTGGAGAAAACCTAGCTCTTGCCAGAACATAACCCAGGAGAGTTTCAAGAGGTATGAGCAGGAAGGGAGGAGAAAATAGAATAAATCTGAAACAATATTGACATATTAGAAGAATTTTGCCTTTTTATTTCTCTGCCCTCTACTCAGTATTTTCTCATGTTTTTAAATATAGAAGATTTTAAAGAAACAAAGGTAAAAAAATAAATACCCTTTTCCCTAACTCAAGGTTGGAAAATGAACAGAAATCAGATTTGATTCAAATAATGCACATTTTCCCAGCATTCTATTTTTGCATCAGAACTGCAAAGAGAATTTAAAAGATTGTTTCATTACGCAATAAACAATCTGTGGTACCTGTCACTTTTGCCAGAAACTTGGAACCAGTATTTTATAGAGCATGTTAATTTTTTATTATAGTGACTTTTTAAAAAAAGTGACAAAAGCATACCAGGTATTACTTTTTAAAAAAATTTTTTTATAGTGACTTCTTTTCCTTCAGTCATGTGTGGGACTTTCAGTATTTTGGCCAGAACTGCTTAAAATACATTTTAAATACATCTCCCCCCACCCCCCATGACATAAGCTTCTATTATTTTAAATGTTTTGATGGAGCTCTTTGAAGAACAGCAAATCTCTAACATTTCTCAGATAATATTGTCCTACACCTGGAACACAAGAACCATTTTGAAACGGTAATTTGGTCCCTGAAGGGCCGTTCATCCTTGCCCTGCCTGCCTGTCCTTGCTGAACTGTCTTAGAATAAAGGCCCAGGATAAATGGGGCTGGATTTATGCAGAGTAATTTAAAGCCTCCCGCCTAGTCTTGCTTTTCTTGTGGGGAATGTACTTGGAAATGTGTTTTAAGTCTGAAGCATCCCTTGAACACCTGATTTTGTTTTCTTCCTTTCCTTTTGTGGAACCTTTATATTAGAATGATGATGAACGTTGGCCTTGGCAAAGGATTAAGTGAGCAGATTCTTCCAGTAATAAATCTAAAGACATATTAAAAGCAAGGAAAAGGGATTTCCCCAGTGTTTTGGGGGGATTTATAAGTGCCAAAGGCTAAACAACTTACAAGAGAAGTAAGATTGCTCTGTTTTCCAACCTGGACATGTTCTAATATTGTGACATAGCGTAGAATTAAGCTGGCTTACTAAGTAGAAACATGTAGTGTAATTGAAAATGCACAATACGGAGAGGAATTCTCAATACGGCAATGTCCTGTTGTAAAGATTACACTGATTTATAAGGAATGTCTTAACTCCTAATCCTACCCATGCAAGACCGTGGAGGCGAGACGAGTAGAGTCTTTTATAACCAGGGAAAGAAGAAAGAGCTTAATAATATATATTCCCAAAATTGAATACAAAATTTGAATTGGTGGTTGAGCAGACCATTCATTTCTTTTAAAACAACGTAACAACGAAAACATTTTTATTACATTTTGACATGTGGATTTTCAAAGAAGTTCAGGCATCCTGTATTTCAGAAATGATGGGAATAGTCAAATCATGGAGGAGTAATGAAAATGAATGGTGTGTGTGGGAGGAGGATAAATATTGTAGGACATAAACTGTTTAGAAAAGATCAGCAAAGAAGAAAAGTGTGAGGTGGGTGGAAATAAAACTGAAGGAATAACCTTATGTATAAAATAAGGGTTAGAAAAAACCGAGGCAAAAGGGGACCTTGGAATAAATGCTGAGGGAGCAAAATCATTATGGCTTGAAATTAAGGATAATAAAGTATAGAAATTGAGTGCACCTTTTTTTTTTTTTTTTTTTTGGTAAAGCATCTTATCCTGAAAAGTCATATCTAAAGGTCTGATCAGAATGGGGAATTTTGAGAGCTTATTTATGCACCAAAAAAACAAATTACAGCTCTGGCCAAGCTCCAGGTGGTCTGTTTATCCCTCCACCCCATCTTTTCCCCCTTTTCCTCTGCAAAATGGGAAAAAAAATATTTATCACTCAGGCTGAATTAGATGGCATACAAATGAAAGAAACGTTGTTAGACAGAATGTTAAATTTATCAGGAAGAACTATAAGTGTATGTGTATGCATGTATGTGTAGGAGTACAATTGGGGAGAGATACGGGGAAGATAAAAATCCTTCAAAGTCACGGTGATTGTGTATGAAATCAATAAGGATTCTGTTGAACTTTTGGATGAACAGTAACCAGTTGACACAAACATATGTACAACACACACACATACATATATTTGCCAATATTGACCTTTGTTTTATTTGGTTTTCAGTGAGATAAAAAGACTGAAAAACAAAATCCTAAAAAAATGTTCCTAGTCCATAAGAATTGGAAGACTATGGATTCAGAGGGGGGAGTTGAATATTCAAGACTTTGCCCAGGTGAATTTCCTTAGATGGCTAAGTTCTGTGTATGTGTGTGCATGTGTGTGTGTGTGTATAGTATACACACATACACATAGACATATATCCAGGGACATGCATAGTCTCACATGCATGCACACACACATGTTCTTCAGCTGGCTATAAGAAGGAGAAATATCAGAGAAATAAAGATTAGCCCAAAGGTGAGACCTAGGAAAGTGGTGGTTCAGGAAACATCAAGTCTTTAGCACAGGCTCGACTTCAATTCCAAAGGAAATAACAGGGAAGAGCTGCTTAGGAGATTGATTTTTCACATGCAGAGAAGTGAGCATTAGGGGGAAAATACATATTTATCAATAAGAAGAGAAGAGGATTTTGCTACCTCAAGAGAAGGATGAGCTCCTTCCCACAGTTACAGGGAAGCGGTTACTATTGAAATGAATTTTCATTGCTCAGGGACGGCTGCACTTAGTTTTCTAACATCGGAAGTTGGCAAAATACAAGAATGGTGTTTTCAAGCCAAAATAAAGCAGTGGCAAGGAGACACTGGGCTTTAAAAAATTCCACTCCAATCCTCCCCGACCCCCCAGTAGAAACTATGATTGTGTTAAAAAACAAACAAAAAACCAGCCTTTGCAGTGGGAAATTGTGAAGTTTATTTCCCCTTGACTTTAGAGTAGCTTGCAATACTTCTGTGGAAAAGAGACTTATGTACAGGTTTGTTTTGTGGATTAGCTTCCTGAGTGGACAGAAAATCTGTCTTTCGTTCAAGAATCTAGGTGTTTTATTTATCCTTAACAATTCTGGCAGGGGAAAGAAAATTTATAGTCGCCCTTTGGATGTCCGTAATAAGATAAACATAATCTGGGCTGATACCACAAGGCAGTAAATCATGTCATGAAGACTTGGCTAAAAGGAGGGCAGAGCTAATGCCATCAAAGCTGATTAAGTTTTATTTAAAAACATTAAATAGAAAATCTACATCTTCAAGAGTGAGCCATCCCCAGGTAAAAAGAAAATGGCATAATCTCAGCTGCAGTATATAACACTCTTGTATATTTGACACCAGGCTAAGCAGAAGGGTGGCGGGAGTGGGGGAAGGACCAAAAACAAAGGCAGCAGACAAAATGAAAAGTATAAATAGAAGTATTGAATTTACAGTAACCTGGAGGAAATTACTATAATGCTGCTTTTAGTTCTTGTCTCCATTTGTCATAATGAGAAAGCAATGACCAAAGTGTGCAAGGTAGTGCTATAGGAGTCCCATGGTTTGGACAGGAAAAACATCTGTGTCTTTAGAAAAGTAAAGCACTGAGGCCTGTTGATATGTTTACATGGTTCTGAGAGACATATAAAAAGGGCTGATGGTCATTTGTTTTGGTGTCAAAAGTGAGGGTGAGAGCTTTTAAATGAAGGAGTAAATGGGAACGATCTTTGGCTTTCCTTGTAGGAAAGCATAATTACCATCCTGAATAGAGAGAGACTTTGTGGCCAGAAATGCCTGAATGAAACAATACAAAATTTAAAAAGCATAACATCTAGGAAAAAAATTGTTTGACCCTTTGTAATATCTCTTATGTGGCAGCTTTTGCCTTACAAAATGCTTTCACATCTATTATATGATGGGAATATATATATATTATATTATGGGATGTTATTAGAAATAAAGATAGTTTTGGTAGTGGTGTCAGCCAGTCTTTCTCAGTGGGATACTTTCTTGTAGGAAAACCCTAATATAGTTAGTTGGAATTTAATGACAAAGATGTGGCAAGACGAAGGCAGGAAAGGAAGAGAATTATTCCATTTATTGGTGGGGGAAGTAGAGGGAAGAAAATTCTACTTGTATTGGTTGGTAGAAGAACAAATCTATTGTAAGGGAGGAGAGAAGGAAAAAAATCTGGTGGGGCGATTGAGAGGAAGTAGAAAGAAGAGAATTTTAGGCCCCTAGTAGGAGTGTACTGGTGAGCATTTGTAGGGGTGTAGAAGAATTTTATTATTGAAGGGGTGAAGGGGGACTAGCAGGAATGAGCAGAAGCAAATTCCTCTAGAGGCACTCATCTAAACCTTTTGGTGGTTCTTTTTCCAACTGCAGGCTTTTCTCCTCTATCCAAAATATAGCAATACTAGTTCTATGGTCTTTAATATAATTTGTCAATTTATATTGGGATCTGGTGGTGATGTAAATTTTAAATTGAAAAGATACAGTCACAGAAAATGATTTTTGCCAACTTACTGAATGAATTTAGCACATTTGGTGTGAAAGCTTTCTGTAGCTATGTAGTTTTATTACATTTATGACTATAGAATAGGTTCATATTCTTGCCCCTTAGGAAGCACAACTTTCTTTGAAAACAATTTGGCCCCGTCACATTTTACTCACCATAATACACACTAGCCATAGTCAATACTACGATATTTTGATTTTAACTCTAACATTGATTCCACACTCGACACATACATGCACTGACACATACACAAAGAAAAGAAGAAAAACGATGAAGAAAGAATTGTAAGAGCCTCTTTTATGTCTTCACCAACTGGGAAAAATAGGAAAAGAAGTCAGTAGTAGTAACCATCATTGTATGTTGCCTTTTGTGGCTCCCTTTCCTGATCAAATAAATAATTTGTAAGGTTTTGATGACAAAAAGATGTGACTTCTGCTGCGCTCTCACCTGCCAGCTCTACTCCATGTAGTCTGATTTAGAGATAAAATAGAGAAAGCTTCCCGTCTCTCATTTCCCCTAGAAAGGGAGAGCCCAGCAGTGAGGTTAATCATTTGAAATTCGCAACTCATATTGAGGAAAAACAGAAATAATTCTTCACCTTGGACATTGGAAATTTGCTGGCAAACTTTTCAGAGCTCAAGGTTAGACATTTCCCCTTTTGAATGATAAACACAAAATATTTATATTGTTTCATAACCTGATCTCCCACTGAAGTCAATCCTACTAGGCTACATAAAATGGAGTGGAGTGGAAATCACTTATCGGATATCGGCTCAGGGTGAAAAGAAATAGAGGAGTATAAAAGGAGCTTCCAATCACTGAGAAGCTGGTTGGAAATGAAAGTAGAATCTGCCCAAGAAGGTGGTGGTCATTAAAAAAACAGCAACTTCCCTGTAAGCTTTTCTCAGGAGTTGTCTGAAAATATTTATAAGGACAACAATCTAAGATATCAAATATGAAAATTATGTTAAAACCACATCTATATAAGCAGGACATTCCATAGATGAGCCTTAGCATGAAACTCAGTAATTTTAGGACTGGGCACTTTGCAACAATATTAAAGGTACACATCATTAAAGCAATGTCTGCTTCTAAAGAAACTGTAAAGTGAAACCTATTTTAAAGATCTAAGGAGTTTAAACTAACTTTGGTGGTTATTTCTAGGATCACAGAATTTGTGAGTTCTTGGTAAAGAAAAGATGTGTCTTGGGCTTTGAGAAAAGATGTGTCTTGGGCTTTGCTGGTATCGTTCTGCAGATATCTATGTACCTGTTGGGTTTTGTTGACCGTAATTTCCATGTCAAAATGGGACATATGGTCTTATAAATTTTAATGTAGTTATACGACAACTCAACAGAAGCCATTAATTTGTTCAGGCATGGGGAAAAAAAGTGTTTATTAGTACCAAATTGTTTTTGCCAGTCAATGTGCCAGAAAGAGACTATTTGAAATTGTGATTTCAGAAAATCTAGGTTTCTACATCTACAGTGGCCCTTTCTGTAATGTAAAGTTTTTTTTGTTGTATAATTAAAACAAATATTCTTTTTCTCAAAGTAGCTATGCCTGTGTTTAAATATTAATTTCCTAGTAGTTAAACAACATTGCCTTATTTATATAGGTATTGGGCCAGGATTAAGACTTTTTTTTTTTTTTTTTTAAAGAGAAACATAAATATCATTACTTATAATTTAATTTAATCATTTAAGGTAGACAGAAGGCTCTAGGATTGGAGTCCCCCTTGGTGAACACCCTCCGTTATCCCCAAATCCATACAGAAATGCTTTAATCTCAGGAATATATTTGTGAATCTTTTGGACTTGAATGTACCAATGCAAAACAAATGCCCGTCCTAACTTGGAATGCTATACCTCAGAAGTAGCATGACATTTGTCAGTTATTGATGAGTATTGCTGGAAGACGCTGAGTGCCTGGCTTCAGACCAGCACTTGATTTGCCAATGCAAGGCATGTCTGTTGGGTTTCTAAAGCTGGTGGTTTAGCCGCTGCTAAGCTCTTGCTTTGGTCCACATTGCTTTTCCAGCACAACATGCTGATGACAGAAATACCTCAAATTATGGCTTTTCTTCTAAAAGTCTGCATAGATATCGCTTGTAGTCTCACAGATAATCTGGAAGGCAGCCATTGATGAGTCCCTTTTAGGGATTACAACAGGAGATTTGGGTAAAGGTAGCAGCACACCTTCCCATTCACACTGGGCGTTGCCAGCTAGGCCAGGTGCCTTAGCCTGTTTGCTTTCCTCCTTCTGCCTAACCTTCTTCAAACTGTGTTTGGAGTGGGGGTTGGGGAAGTCGCGGGGACAGCACAAGGGGAGGAGCGATTTCAATAGGTACTTTGTATTGTAGACCCTCTTCATTCCATCACATATTTCCTGACATTTTATTATGCTAGGAAGAGAAAAAATAAAGATGTAGAATATCACAGCAGAGAATAATGGCTACGAACGTAGACTTTGGAGGTTGGCAGATCTAGACTGGAGACCCAGTTCTGTCATTCACTACTATTGTGACGTTTAAGTGACTCATCCCGACTTGATGGACCTTGTTTTCTCATCTTTGGAGGAACCAATGTCTAACCCATGGTATAGTTATAAGGATTTGGTTTGCAGGTGTGAACAAAGTGGTAGTAGAGTGCCTGACCCATAACAGGTGCTCAATACACATCAGATATGAGGATGATGATGGTGAAGGGGATGATGATTGTGTGTGCCAAGTTGATAACCCTGAGCCAACAGCGCTGCCCGCCAGCCAGCTTGGTCAGCCCAAAACTTGGATGTCATCCTCCAGTCTGTCATCAGGTCTCGTCTGTGTTACCACTTCTGCATTTCTTGCCTTGGCCCAGTGCACGTTTTCTCACAGGCCCTCCTTATTTCCCATCCCAATAACTGCAGTATGCTTCTGACTGTTCCCCTGACTTTGGTCCGTGCTTGTAGTTGGGTTTGGGGAAGTCAGGAAGGCAGCACAAGGGGAGGAGTGATTTCAGCAGGTACTGTTTTAATTTGACCTCCACATGGCAGCCAGAGAGCTGGTTCTAAATGTAAGCTCCTCATTTAAACCCTTCCATGCCTACCCACTGTCTTATGGATGAATTTCAGATGCGTAAACAGGTCATGCATATCTTTGATGATTAGGCGCTGGCTTACCTCTCTCCACCACACTCCCTAATACAGTCACAGAACTTGTCTTGAGCCACATGCACTGACCCTTCTGCTGTTACAGGAGGGGGCTGTTGACTCTCAGGTTGGTGGGTCTTTGCACATGATGGACCTACTCCCTGGAGCACCTTCATCTTCATTTGTGAGATAACATAGCAGAGATGTTGAGAGCATGGGCTCAGAGCTGGACCACCTGCATCTGAATACTGGTTCCCACCCCTCAGGAGCTGGGTGACTTTGGATAAGTTACTTAATCTTTCTGTGCCTAAGTTCCTCACCTTAATTATGGATAATAGTGTGACCTATTCTTCTTGTCAATAGGCATAAATGAATTATTAGGCATAAATTCTTTGAAAGTTTGGCTATCATAATTACTAGAATGCTATTATTAATATTAGTAATATAATAATAATTATGAGGATTGCTCCTGCTAATGTTTCAGAACTCCACTTAGGATTGAAGTCATTCATGGCAGTTTCTCTGACACCCGCAGCCCCCCAGGCTGAATTGCGTGTGCCTCCTGTGTACTCCCGTCATGCCCCGTGTACTGCCAAGCACACTTCACACACAGCATTGGAACTGTTTGCTTGCATTTCCCCCCCTCCTGAGAGGCACCCTTGTGTCCTTCTCATTTTTATATCTCTAGCAACTAGCACAGTACTTGGCAAGTAGTGAGTGCTAAATAGATGCTTAATGAATGCATTATCCTCATTTTACAGATAAGAAAAGTGAGATTAAAGAATTTGAGAAGCTTATGAAAGTGTTTAAAGAACTTGCTAAACCCAGATTTCTCATTTACAGAAAGGGAAAAAAAAAAAAAGGTATAATCACACATCTGGTAGAGTCTAGAATAAACTGAGATATCTCTGATTTCCTACCCCTCATTTATTCCACTACACCTCACTTACCGTAATTTACTGAGATGACTTTTTCAATATTTGAAATGAATGAGACTTGATTTCGTATCATTGTAGCATTCTATTCTAAGCAGCCACAATAAACCTCTGCAAATTCTAGAGCAGTGACTTAAGCATTTTGGAGAGAACATTAACAAATAACAGTGTTGTGCTAGAAACTTCAAAAGGTGCAGGATGCTGTGTCCCTGTTATCACAGGTTTATACCAGAGGAAAGAAGGAGATGTGTGTGTGTGTGTGTGTGTGTGTGTGAGAGAGTGCACAGCTTCCAAGAATACATCTCCATCCCCAAGTCAGCGCCGAGTTTGCCATGTGCTACCTAACTTTTTACTCTGCTTAGGAGTCAGATTGGATTCTGGTTAGCTGTATATATGGCTAGTTTACTAGACTGTGTGAGCTCCTCCAGGACAGGGGCCATTCCATATCAATTCTCGTATCATCTGCAGTTCTTTGCCCACTGCCAGAGTGAAGTGGTTCTGAGCAGTGCGGAGAGGCACAGGGTGTGGCTTATCAGCTGTGGGACATGAACAAGCTGCATGTCTGCCTAAGCCTCAGCTTCCCCATTTGTAAAATGGGGCTAATTACTCTTACGGGACTAGAGTGAGGATTGGATGCAGTAATGTATGTAAGACTCTCAGCATAGTGCTGACACTGAGTCAGGGCCACTGTTGATGGAATGTTTGTCAGTCGACTGTTTGTCAGTCGACTGTTAATATAGGAGATGCTCAGTAAGGTTTGCTGAAAGTGTCATTATCCATGCTTGGAGCCTGGCGATGGAAATATTGATACTGATGTGTGTGTATGTACACATAAACAAATGCATATATACATATTCTTATATACACACACGTGCAGACAAACATTTAAAAAATGAATGTCCCCTTCCTTGTGACAGCCTCCTTTCTCTTTTTTCAACATTACATATATATTTTAAAGAAAAAAAAAGTTCAGTAGGATGAATGTTAGTGGTTGTGGGCATTCTATGAGTTTGGGGATTGCTTCAATTCCATAAAGTAATTATAAAACAAAAGGAGTGAAGGAGGAAACAAAGGCTGAGGAATAGAAAGCGAGACATTTTTGCCCCCTCTTTTTTTTTTTTAAGGCCTGTCTCTTTACCCACAGATAAATGAATGTCTAACAGCCATGCAGACCCATACCTGCCCAGGAGGGCGCCGTAACATCTCTGGGTGTCCATGTAGCTCTAGGTACTCAATGATGTATGATGCAACCATGCCTCTGGCTCCATGACTATCCCTGCGTTATGGAAACTGCCTGTTGGAGAAGGTATGTCGAAAGAACTCCGAAGTCAATTGCATCTCTATGAATTATTGCCCTGTTTGCCATCACTTTCCTGTCCTTTTTATAAGGGTTCATTGTTGTGATAAGGTTGGATAAGATTTTTTTCTTCTTCAAGAAACTCCGGGTATTTTTATCTTGTGTTGTCACAAAAGTGTCCTCTCACCTCTTTCCAGCTTGGGTGTTTAAATGCTCTGGGCATTTTAATGCTCCAGGCCTTGGATTTGCTCGTTGGAGGACCAGGCTTCTTGCACACTGCAACCCGGAATATGTGGCAGGCTCTGGGGACTCAAGCTCATTTTAAGTAGAAAACACTCATTTTTCCTGCGACAATGAGCATGACATTCCCATGCTGGCATCCAGTACCGTCTTGCTGCTGTTATACCAAATGGAGAGTTGTTACTAAATGAACATTTCTTGCTCTTGTGTAAATAGATAGATTAATGGCATTAAGTGAAAGCCAAGCCTGCCTGAAATGTTAACTTCCTTATGGGGTTTTGAGTTTCTCTTATTTTTGATAAATGGACCAATCTGGCAATAAAATCCTTGCACAGTAGGTTAATAATGTCATAGCTGAACTGTGAAATAGTAATGTGTGTACCATCTCTCAGCAAACAATAATCCTTGAAGCCTGATAAATCTATTTTCAGCCCAATTGCATGTTCATTGTTACCCAGGACTCCTTCTCTGCAAATACAAAGCAGTTTTGTCACATGCCTTCTTAAGCTGAAGCATCGGGGAAAGTCAAAGTCACACAGGCCTGTGAAGGCAGAGGGACAGGTTTGTTTTCAGCTCTCCTCTGCCCTTAGTGTCTAAGAACTGTCCCCAGAACCCTTGAAGTGCTGGTATGGATGCTTCCAGTCCTTCCTGAGCCCAAAGCACTGATGTGCTGCTGGATGGAGGGCAAGACTGGGGCCAAGGAAGGAAAATTCCCCCTAGACCCATCTGTTTTCAACCACTTATTAGCAGGCTAGGTTTGCTGCTATTTACCCCAAATCCCTGATGACAAGAGAGGCGATGGGGAGACTTCTGTACACTGACTTCCTGGAGACCTGGGAATACAGAATCTGGCAAATGTCTGTGGGTTTCAGACAGCCCTCAGCACACACAGACTTGTGTGCAGAACACTTCAGCACTGCGCACCATAAACAAAAGGCAGCCAAGTACCCTCCTTGTAGTAAAACAGAGTGGGAAAACACGGCTCCCTTACTGTGGCCGGTCGCGGGCGACTCCGGTGTAAAATTTGCACTGTGTAGGTAAAAGAGAGAACTGTATCCAAAATCGTGGTTGATTTTGAGGGGATTATTTAAGCGTCAGAATCTAAGTAGCTTGGGGCAGTGCACATAAACTTGACAAACAGGCTACTTTAGTCCTGTCTGACTGTATCAGCATAATAGGGCAATGAAGCTTTTATTCATTCAAAGAAAGGTTGAGTTTGATTGGCAGGGCAGCCTGCCTGAACGCGAGTGGCTCTTTTCCCCAACACTTCACTGCTATCAATTACCGTTTTGAATACGAAGTGTTTCTAATGTAAAATAATGCCAACCTCTGCCTCTGTCCTCAGGCCAGAAAGCTTCTTTGTCTTATTTATTCCCAGTCTGTGACTGCTCTGAACCTTCCTCCCTCTTGTTTTTTTTGCCCCCCCTTCTTCTTTTCTTTCAGTATCTAAATGATGTAACATTGCCAACAGAAGTGAGGTTCATGCAGAAAACATTCCTGTTCTTTATTTTAATCAATACCCTCCTGGGTGAATGACATTTCCACCTTAGTGATTAAAAATCAGAAGACCTGGGGATGTCCATGCTTGTGAATCACTCTGGGTTCCAGGAACAAAGGAGGCCTTTTTGCTTTTTGTGATTTTCCCTTCGTACAACAAACAACTGGGCTCTGAAGTTGATTTCATTTAACAGTCAACTTCTGTTTAGAAAAAGGTGCACAACTGAACTGAATGCTGTTCTTATTTAAATCGTCAAGTGATTTGCTTTAGCTGCCATCTGTTGGCCAGTTAGCTATTTTAATTTGATGCTGGGGACATTACCTGACTTTATATATTGCATTTTGATCTGCATCATGTTTGAGAAATGTCTGAAAATGACTCTAAGGAAGAGAACTTTGAAGGATTCTGTTGAACAAATATGTGCATATGTTAATGCAGCACTGGGCACACAAGTGTGGGAAAATACAAGTCTATGTCTATATAACATGAGTCTTGCCTAATAATATTTATGGCTAGATTGATAAAAATTCCTTCAAAATTTTCTTTCCTCTGCATTTCCAACTGGCTGTCCTCATTTAAAAAACATTAACTTTGAGCTTTCCTGATATCCTTATCCGTTTTTCTAAAGCTGTGATTTCTCTGTTTATCAAGTTTATAACCTTTCTGAGCAGGGTTTGGACCGTGGGGTCAGCATGGTGGAGTGTCCACGTGGACCTGAGGGCTGAAGGTGGATGACTGAACCCCCCCCCCCACTTTTTCAGACCACCCAGAGTTTGATAGAACTTGCTAAGTTTGTATAGACAGTCTCCTAAAAGAGGCAGTGGGGCAGCTTGGGAAGCGCGCAGGGCAATGAGTCACCAGGCCTGGTTTCTTAGGGTGGCTGGGCTTCCTGTCACTAATTAGCTTATTTGTGTGATTTCAGGCAAGTCATTTAACCCGTCTGTGCTTCCATCTCCTCCTGTGTAAAACCAGGTGATCTCCAAATGCCCTTCCTGCTCTGATGTTCTAGAAAGCCTGGTTCAGGGGAGAGAAAGAGAGAGAGAGAGACAGACAGACAGACAGACATGTGGCCCAATCCTTGCCCTCAAGTATTTCACAATTTTATTGAGATCACAGGAATTACCAATTAATATTCACAACACATCAACAGAACTGGTGCTAATCAAATGCTGGATTATCTTCCTCTCTGCTTTTTTTCCCCCTCCTCACCCTCACTAATAAATTTAAACTTCTTACAACTTTTGAACATGATTTTATTATTTTCAAATTTGCCTTCCACATGATGCTCTTTTCTATATAACCTCTTCCTCTGATTCTGTGATATTTGTTCTCTGTCTTTCTTTTCTCACATCCATTAGCATGTAGGCAGGAATACACAGGAGCATTTCCACTTGAACTTTCCTCACTCTTGGGACAGCCTCTTTGCCAAACTCACCTTGACAAGTGTACTCTCCCTTGAGCATATGTGCTAACAAGCTCAGTTTACGTTTTCCCCATTGTGATCAATGATAACATTTAAGTACCCAGTTATATACTGTACAGAACCAATTATTTATGCACAAAACATTCAGGCAACAGACTTGGCACAACAGATAATATTAAGACTAAGAAGACGATAAGGAATCAGGAATGAGTCAATAATGGGGTATAGACTGGAGAGAAAAAACTAGGAGTTTTAGCTCAAAATTGGAATGGTGGGAATCTACATTTTTCTTCCATTTATTGGACTTCAGGAATATGTGAGGATATTTTGACTGGCTAAAAGGAGAAATTTAGATGTACCTTTTGTGTTTGAATCACACCTCCCATGCCAGCTAAATGTGCGACTTGGGGCAAATTACTTGACATCTCTGAGCTTCAGTTTCCTCCCTGAAAAGTGAAGGCAGTAAGAGTATATCCCTACACCACAGGCTTGTTGTGAGGAGTCAATGAGAAAATGCCTATAAAGCCTTTAGCATGGCGTCAGGAAGACAGTAAGGATTTGGTGAATGTTTTCTATTGTTGTCATTGTTATGTGGAAGTCATAACACCAGAAACTTGTGTCTTAATTGGAGATATTCTTGCATAGGGGCAGAAAACGGAGACACCAACTTAGGCTTGGGAAGCTTTGCAATTAAAAATCACTCCAGGGAAGTGGCTGTGGCTCAATCAGTAGGGCTCCCGCTTACCATATGGGAGGCCCCGGGTTCGGTTCCCGGGGCCTCCTGGTGAAGGCAAGCCCGCCCGCGCGGCGTGGTTAGCTGACCCAGTGAGCACAAGTAGCAAGGGGGGGATAAATGAATAAATAAATAAAATCTAAAAAAAAAAAAAAAAAATCACTCCAACCTATCCAATAAACTTCCCTCTCTCCTCCCCTCCCCCATTTCTTATGCTCATATACATTTTTTTGCTGGTAATTATAAATACAGCTCTGCCTCACCTCAACGCAGTTCAATATTCTCACCGCTGTTAGTTTCAGAATCACAGCTGATTTCTTACTAAGCGACAATTCTTTTTGGGTCGTGCCTCTGCAAACTCTATTTGTTATTTGTTTTCTGTTTGCAAGTTGCCTCTGATTGCAACTTAATTTAAACATCACCCATGAACCATGGCAAGTTCCCTCTGGAAGCGGATCCTGACTGAGTTGCCATTGGGTTTGACTCCAAAGAGCAGTAACATGGGGTTATGTTCTTTTCCATTGTGACTCAGGAGTAGTTGGCACATACACTCTACTTCTTGCTGGTTTTATAGGCCGGAAGCTATTATTTCCATAGCAAGATATGGCAAACGGAAAGGACTTCTTCCCTAATTATTATAATGAGGCTTCCTGAGCATTATTGGAAAGGGACTCCACGGAAAGTGTGTATCGTCACAGAACTGTGTACTGTCAGCATAGCATTAGATCTAAAACCATAATACCAATTGGAAATGTGTATGTATGTGTGTGTGCCTCTGTGTCTGTGTGTCTTTGCTTATGAACAATTGTCATAACTCCAAACATGTCTCCAAAATGTCTCTTTAAAGGCAGACCAGCCTAATAATAGTCTTTATTTTTTATGAAGTAATAATATTTTTGAACAGTCAGCTGAATGTCTCCTAAGTTGCCTGGGTGCCTAAAGGGCTTAGAAAGTTCTTCCATGGAGATAAATAAGCTGTCAATTCATGATGAAGAAAATCAAACTCATGGTGTTGATCTTGGCAGGGAGGCCCGTATAAGTATGAGAGAAATTTTTGCCGAGATGTAACACAGCCCATGTGTTAGCAGTTAGCACTCCAGTGCCACAGTATGCCTCTGCTAGCCTTTTCAGAAGATAAACATGGTTGTCAAAATAAGGAAAAGAAAAGATTAACCCGTTCAGGTGCATGTAAATAATAAATGACACCCTGCCTCCCTAGAGTACACACAAAGCAGGCAAGGGTCCAGAGAGTGATTTTTATTCAGTTACCTTCTCAGGCTTAGGCTTGGAAATGTGGGATGGAGGCTGGGAAGTGAAACCTGGGAGCAGTGGAAAAAGGAGGTGGAGAAGGAAGAGGCTTCAAGGAGATGCAAGCTGAAAGCCAATTCATTTACTTAGTTCCTGACACTTTTACAATTTAATCAGGTATTTCTCTGACTTTGTGGTCTAAACCCATGCAGATTTTGGAGCGAGCACCTGAAAGAAAAGAGCAAACAGAATCATTCTGTTTATACTTGAAACTAGTGCACTAGTGTAAAAAGACCTGTAAGTGTTATTCTCCCGGTATTAAAATCCAGTGCTGGGCATGAGCAGAGAAAGAGAGAGGGCTAATCATGCCATTTAAAAAATCATCATTGTATTAATAAACTCAAAAGGGCCCTATTAAAACACAACATTAGCCTGCCCGTCCGTTGCTGTGTAGATGGCGTCCCACTTTGCTGCCTGGGGATTTACAGGTTCTAAAGGTATTTTCATGCCTCCAAATCCAACATGAGGGGTGCGCCCAGTGGAGCGATGGCCCAGAACTTTTAAAACTGAAAATTAGGGGAATGTCAAACATTCTTTGAAGAGATATTGCTTTTCTTGAAGTTACCATGGTGTAGGTTGTGTAGCATTTTTTTTTTTTCCTTCACTGGTCCTACAAAGCAGCAGTCACTGTAAAACGGAAAACATTATTGGGTCTCACATCTCAGAAATCTCCTGTATAAATCAATGGCTCCATGTCATAAAAGTGTGCAATAACCGAGACTTAAGGAGAGAATCCTGATGGCGCTTCTCTGGGTTAAAAGTGGAGAATGGTAGACGGGAAGGGCCATGGGGTGAGGTTAGGAGATCCTCTACCTTCTTTAAGCCTCATTTTCTGACAATAATGGCACCTGCCTACTAGAGATGGTGGTGGGGGAGAGGAGACTGTGTCTGCAAAGTACTGTGTGTGCTTTATTGCTAGCTCTCCCTAAATATTAGCAGTTGTTACTGATTTTTTATTGTTGCTGTTATTATTATTATCATTATTGGTCCTAATAATTTAAGTAGTCATGTGATACTAATCATTCAAGGAGTCATGTGATACTAAATGTGCAATGGGACAGTTTTTGTCCTCTAAACTTTCTCAAACGAAGGGGTTAGAGAAGACGTATATAGGGTTCCTTCCTCTAATAAGATCCTGGGGTTGTAAAGGTCCATTCTTTTGGTGTAATCAAGTGAAAAATGCACATCTTTATACCAAAAGTATCATAAATTTAGAGTTCTTGTGGGAAGGAACTGGGAAAAGTTTTACAAGTTTTAGGTTGTAATTAAGAAAGTGGATTATGCTAAAATTGACTCTATGAATGCATTAATGTTTTCCTAACCACATTGGTATTATCTGGGTATGTGTAAATAAGAGGCTGGTGAAAAAGATGAATACTAATCCCTGCAAAATTCAAATGAATATTAACTCTTATTCAAATAGTACAAGTGCAGTGCACAGGGAAATCAAGACATGAATTCATATGATTTCATTTTTTTTTCAGCTGGGCACATCCTTTGGCTACAGAAGCAGCTTAGGAATTATAGTATTGCTCATTTCCATCTACTGTATGACATCTGGGCTGCTCCTTTAAATATAGTAGCTTGTTTGCTCAGGTTTATGGCTTAGTGATATTTGTTTTGTCTTATAAATGCAGTGAAAGCAGGGATTACAGGTATTCCTCAAGGAATAATTAGAAATAAAAGGTTATTTATACCAGGGACATTTTTGAGTAGGATGTGTTCTTGATGGGAGTCGTAAAGACGTGATACCAGTTTCAGTTTCAAATTTGATGCATTGGAACTCTATACTTTTTTAGAGTCCATTTGGAGGGGTTAAAAAAAAAAACCCTTGGAATTCACTGCACAAGTTTGTGTTGAAAAATGGCTTGTCCTTTTTCCTCTGTTTCAAGCTCTTCACTCCTTCATTTCTCTGTGTTTGGCTTTTAAAAAATAAATTCAAGAAAGGAAAAATATCTAACTACCAGCGCTGTTTCCATAAAAATAAAGGTGTCCCAGGGATCAAAGAGAAGTCTCGTCTTGGAATACAATTTGGCCAAAACTGCCTGGTGAGTGTGTATGTGTGTGTGTGCATCTATCCATGATTCATTCTGAGGGCTGTTTTAGCCTTCATAAAATATTCATGCTAGTTGTGCATGGTTCTATAATTGCCATCTCAGGCCTTGAATTATTTATAGGTTGTACTGTTCACATAGTCTCATTTACTGATAGAGAAGATAACACCATACAAGAGGATCCCAAACACTCTGAGGCCTGTTACTTTGCATTAAGTAGTGGAATTATATTACTGTAGGTGTAAAACGCTGGCCTTTTTTTCCTCCTTTCCCTTTAATATATCATTTTTGTATTTATAATATGCTAATTGTCAGGATGCTGTTAAGCTTCATAATTCCTGCCGAGTTTTACAGAAATCAAGATGTGGATGAAATGACTTAGCTCTTGATCCCAGAGTGATTGTTCTAAAAAAAAAAAAACCCTGTCTTTACACACAGCATAATTTATTGAAATGATGTATGACTCTACATGCATACCTGAGCCCTTTTGTTTTGTACTATTGATCAGTTTGTATGTCTCAGTGTTAACCAACACGTGGTTGGGTTAGGTAGACATTTACCAAGGAGGCTTTCAAGCTTGCTGTCCCTAATTAAATACTGATTTTCAGTTTAGTTGTGTGACAGTTTCCCTGCACCTGTTTGTTTTGCTTCCTAATTCTCTTTTCCCTTTTCTGCCAACTTGATCTTTATTCCATATGAATTATACTGTTGGGAAATTTATTCTGGGCTGGAAATATACTGTAGTTATATCTTCCCTAACTCTTTTTTGATATTATTTAGTTTCAAAAGTATATGCTAGTGTTAATCAAGATCAAAAGCCAGATTCACCACAGAATTTACTTTTCTGGTATTTTACTATCATTTTTCCATGTTTAAAGAGGAAAAACAGAAAAATTCATGGCAGCTCATCATTTACTGCTGATATATTTTAGCTCTCCCCTGTACCAGTGGAAACTCATGAATTTTCTGCCAGCCTAGAAACTTCTGTACAATAATTTAACAACCTCTTTCTCACTGCTCCCACTTCTGACCATTTCCCCCTTTAACCTTCCTATCACACTGGTTGCCCTCCCTTCTGTGTGTCACGTGCCCCTTCCCACACCTTTCCTAAAGTAAACCTGCATACTGCTGTTGGCACAAGGATGATTTTAACTTTGCAGCCAGATGGGTTTAAGTGGTACCCAGATATGACTTTAAATAACACTGAATTGAGTAAAGAGGAAATAATTCCACTTAAAATTTTTTTTTAGTCTTGATTAGGCCAAGGTCCCAGTTTGGGGCCAATCTGTCTTTGGCACCTCTCTCACACTTGCTTCATCTTCCTTTTCAGCACCCTTTGGCAGGCATCAGTATCAAGCTAAAATTTAGTAATTTTGTTTTCATTGATTTTTAATTTTCTTGGTTTCCTCTGTTTAAAGGCAATTGGCAGTGGTTTTCATTAATAATGGCAATGGAAAGTGTCATTTGAAAAAACAAATGACTAGAGGAAAAAGAATTAAATCGATATACATAAAACATAAAGTAAACAGTATGATGGATAATATGTAAACTTGACCAAAATTATGATGATGCTGTTTTGAATGATTGAAGTTCAGAGAACCCTGTGATGATGCCCAGGCAGTGAGAGCTGGGGATTCAGTAGAGCCAGAGAGAGTGGTAGGGTTGAGCGATGGACAAAAAGAAGAGTAGAATCTAGATGGTGGTAGGGTGAAGGCATGCACTTTTGGACAACTCAGCAATCTTTTCTTTAGACAGTAAAATTTCCATTAGCCAAATGGGTTTTGTTCAATTTGCTTTTCTCACTAACTGAAGGTTCACCCTGTATTGATGAAAATTATTTCTAAAGGCAGGAGTCCCCTTTTCACCCTAGTGAGACAACAGGATAGGGGGATGGAATTGACTATCTTGAATGAATGAGGGTTTTACAGGGCTCAGGGAGGTCGTTGTAAGCAGCAGTGGATCTTGTAGACTTCATTGATTAGGAGTGTAGGAAATCAGAGTGATTCTCTACAGAAGAGCCCTTGGACAAGGCTACATTTCTCAATAAAGCCAGAATATTGGCTTGTTTTGTTATATAAAGAGAATGTGCTTTGGGATATTTCTGGTCTATGCTTATGGACACTAACTGCCATGTCCTGAGAACACAATACATATCCACTGTATTGAACTGAACTAATGCCAGGTAGCATGGCTCTGATTAACTAATGTTTTCCTAAAAATATACACAGTGAATAGTGAAATATATTGAAGGTGATATTAGATCATTGTTTCATCTACTCAGTGTATCCTGCAGAGTAAATGCCTGTGTCTATACACTGGGGGGTGGCCCAGGAATAAATTACATAGTTCTTAGGAGCTTATGACAATTCACTTGACAAGAGTGAATCGTGTGTTGAGCAGATTTTAAAATTAAAATTCAGATGTTAATGTCTTGCATTCTCATTTCCCTCTATCCAGTCACCCAAAGGAAATGCTAAAACCTTTTCTACTTGGGTAGCTAGGGGTAGCCCTGTCTAAAAGCAGAGGGAAACTTAAGGCCATCTTGGGAGTGGAATGACCAAGGCCCTCCTGGTCACTTGTTAGTGTCTGTTTTGGCAACAGAATTGGGTTATAAAGTATTTTTTATTCCCTCAGCCAACATTATTTATTTTGGAAAAGCCACAGCTGTGAGTCCACCCAAATACTTCTCTCTGTACCCTCTGGTGCCCTTTTCTTAGGCTGTCTCATTGGTTCTGTCTGTCCCAAGCTGGTGCCTTGTGCTTTCTTGAAGTTTATTTTAGAAGGGTGAATTTGGTGCATTGTCGTGGAAAGAGCACCTGGACTCTAAGGCCAGGTCTGAGAAAGGTCGAGGTCCCAGCTCTGCTGCGAATGAACTGTGCATCCTTGAATGAATTCAGCAAAATACCTGAGCTTCTGTCTCCCCATCTGTAGAAAGACATTAGGCTCCCTAATTTTTTAGAATGTTTTAACATTCTACGGTTCCACATCCTCCCTTCTTTGTTGGTACCTGTGGTGATGGGCATCAGATCTCTTGGTTAGAGTCAGAACATCATTTATCATCACTTAAACAAGACCACATTTTTTTACCTCTACCTCCATACACATGGCATGTGACCAATGGCAAGGATGACTCACTGGCTTTTCCCACCCTGTTTGGATTTTTCTACACTTGACTATTATATAACTATTGCTAATAGCAACAGTTATGTTATTGCAGTTTTATGGCATTTTCCAAGGGAGTCAAAATGTGTCCAGTACATTATTTAATTATAATAAAAAAAAGACTGGTGAGGGTAATGGAGAATTGTTATTGTGTAGAACTTACTTCTTTTGAGTACTTGGCATTTGATTTTGATACCTTAATCTGTTTTCTGCAGCAGTCTGCATTGTCTGAACTTGAATATCATTACTCTCCAAGCTTTTGCTGGTCATAGACTCATATGGCCTGAAGAGAAATTAGTGGTCAGCTAGAGCAGCACATCCTTTCTGAGGTATTTCTGCCAAGAGATATCTGATCCCTTCTTGAATGTGTGCAGTGATGAGGAACTCATCACCTCACAAGGCAGCCCATCCCTAACCATTAGAGAGTTTTTCCTTCTGTTGAGTCAAAATTTGCTTTATGAGATTTTCACCCTTTTGTTCTTGTTTGTCTGGTGGACTCTTTGTGAGTGGATCTGCTGCTTTGTCCACATAGTAATAGTTCAAATATTTGGAGACAGCTATCTTGTCGCATTGAGTCTTCTTCCTGCTCAATGTTCCTTTAAGTACTCTCCATATGACATGGTTTTGAGGCTTCTGACCCCTTGACCAGTCGATGCAAAGTATACACAAGTGTAAAGAGCAAATACACTGTTTAGTCAACTGTCAGTTCAGATTCCAGGTATGCTATGTGGCTGAGGGCAATGTGGTTAAGCCTGAATTCTCATCCTTAAAAGGGTGATAATATTTGAAAATATCTAACATCATCAGGGTGTATAGTACATGCTAAATAAAATTTCATTATTTCCCATTCAAATAATTTTCTCTTATCTATACTTAATGATGACGTATAGAAATGATATGGGACTCCAGATGTGCTCAGACCATTGGGGAGTAGAGCAGAACCTTTCTGGCAATATGGCCAAATGTTATTTTCTTTTTGGTTGGAGATGGAGGATGTGTGTGTTTCTGTTTCAGATCCTCTAAGACTGGCCCTCGCCAATGTGCTTTGGCAAAAAGCTTTGTATTGGCACCAGGTAGACTGCTTGTTGATAAACAGTAGCAGTTTTGGAGCATGAAATCCTGCTTTCTATGAGTATTTGGCATGTTGTGGAATTAGAATTTTGCCTTCTCCGGATTTTTTGGCTTTCTTCAACAGCCTCCCTACGTGATTCCCAAAACAAAACAGGAGGAATAAATATCACCCTCAGACATGTCTCTTTGAAATTCAAAAGAAAGACAAAAAAAAAAAAAAAAAAAAATAGGTGTCCCCTAGCACAGCAGAGAATAGACTCTCCAATCAGCTTCATAAAAGAATAAAGACAATTTTGACAGTGTTCAGAACGTATCATGCCCCATTCCAAGCCACTGATTTGGACAAAAGATAGGGTAGTAAAGTGAAAAGGAAAGGTAAAACAGAGTTGTGTGGGTCCCAAAAGGCAAAAACAAAACAAACGAACAGCAAAACTTTTTTTGGTGGCAGTGGGGGTAGCATGTAGGGAGCATGTAAGAGCCTGTGACAAAATTGGAGAAAGCAAAAAACAAAAAAAACATAGCCAATATGGCAAATCAAACTGCTTGGGGGAAGAGGAAATAGGAGGGTTTCACTAGTTTCCTGTGGCAAAATAATGCTAAAACGTGGAACGGCCCTCCCTCCTCTGCCCCTTTCTCTATAATGGGCTGGACTGAAAAGTGGGGTGTTTTCTCTAAGGGTTTCCAGATCCTTTAGGTCCTCCTGGCTAAGCGACAGCACATTGTTATGCAAATTGACCCAGCTCCCAGCAGGATTTCAGTGTGCCCTGTGAAGACTTCTCTGCTGGGAAAAGAGTTTTTCAGCTGTCTCCTCCTGGGTTGATATCTTTATAGAGACACCAGAGCAGGCAGCTTTCTGCATTATGCCCCACACGTACCTCAAGTTCTAGCATCCTCCATTTCCGCCTAGTTTTCCCCCCACACACTCACATGCAGCAAGCCCAACGCTTCCCCCCTTTGACATGCTCCAGAAGACCTCAGCCCTGGAAGGAGAAAAGTTTAATGCTTTCCAGGAGGAGGAGTCCATAAAACCTTTCTTTTCTTTCCTGGTCCCTCATTGTCAATGGGACATCAAACTTCCTTCTTTGGCTGTTTGTTGGTTTTATGAAGCCATTTTCAGTCTTTTCAAGACTGGGTTACACGTTAATGCCTTCGACATCAAACATGTTGAAATCCTATCAGATTTTGCTTCCGCCATCTCCACCCCCTCTGCTGACTGGGTAACGCCACCACTCTTGACCATTCTGCAGCACTTTCGGCATCTTTACTGCCGAAAGTTGTGCAAACACAGAGAGGCTGGAACACCCGTGTCATCACTTAATTTTAATTAAACTGCACACGTGGCCGGGTGGCCTCTGTCCCCAGATCCAGGAGTACTTTGATACCATTTTCTTGAGAATCAGAAATTGCCCAATTTTCAAATAACAAAAAAGAGAAATGCCTCTTGCATCACCCTGAATTTCTCTCAGACCTCTTAGGGTGTGTGAAGGGCGTTACTTCTTGAACTAGACGTTCACAGACCCCAGGAAAACAAATTGAGCAATGTACTCCCTGCCAGACCAAGTGCAACTCAAAAGCGTTTCTTATAAACATGTAATGAAAACATATTTGTGCCTCTTGTTATTTTAGTTTCCTTTAAATTTTTGAATTATATTTTAAAGAAAAAGGCAGCATGTTTAGCTTTCGAATGTCTTTAGGATTAGACTGCAAGGACTAAACTCTCAGCAGAAAAACTGAAAGTCTTTACAGTGTCTGGGTTTAAAATACAAGATTCTTTGTTCAGGTAGTTGCATCTTAAAGCTATTTTTTATTAATATTAATCTAATGGCAAAATGAGTTTGGCAAAAGATTTATAAGAATGTATACAATTTTTTGTTTGTTTGATTTTCAGGCAATTCGAATTCTGACCCACTGTATTTGGACTAAATCCTTGGGATAAAACTACATAAAAATTCCCAGAGATGGATTGTACAATCTGTTTTTAACTTTAAAATTCACTTTTATAAAAGAATTAAATAAAAAAATTCTCAAAGTTTATATAGGCACGTTATGTTAGTACCTTTTGAATTTTGCAGACAAGCGGACAAATAAATGAAAATGGGCTCTGATGTTCCAATGACTGAAAGCCTGTCAAATGGGAGACACCATAGGAATCCTGCAGGATCCATTCCAAACTTTAAAAATATTCCATTTTCCAAACTTGCTAATTTCTATGTCTATTATAATAATTAGGTTCTGTAGTTAAGATTTAAAATGAAGAGATGGCAGGGAGAAAGACAAAAAAAAAAAATAAAAAAAAAAATGACCTAACCATATGGAAGATTTGGTACAGGCCAAAAACTGGGAAAAAAATTTTTTTTCCTTAAATCAAGGCAGGTGGAGAAAAATTGTTGTTTATGCCAAGAACCTTCACCCACAAAGCTGTGGACTTGTATGTAGACTGATTTCTAAGGAAATCCCTGACCTTCTTTGTCCCTGCACTCTTGTTATTGCACATTGTGTTCAACCAGGTGTGTGGAGTCTGCTAGAGCTGCTTCTGGTCAGGACAAAGTAACAGAAAATGGACACGAGTTCAAGAAACTTCATGTTTCTCCTTGAACCTTGAATTAGATGAAAGTATGGAGGTCGAGTTACACCCAAATTGCATACTATTGGTTTTGTGAAATACGAAGTCATGGCTTATAAGGTGATATAAATTATTCAGGACTGCTTAGAAGCAAATAAATACCCGCTTCCACCCCAACACTCAGTCGCCATCACAGGAATGCGGGCCTTTCACCTGACTGTTGGTATGTTGGCAGGCACATCTACCTTACCCCTCTTCACGGAGACCACTGCAACTTCATTATTAGTTGGGATGTCAGGCTGTCCTGAAACTACGCTGGGAAAAATAGACCAGAAATAACAACAAATTTGAAATTGGCTTTGACCACATTTACAGGGTTTTTGTGGTTTAAATGACACTGTTGTATATTTAATCTTTTGGAGAAGAAAGTACAGGGGGTTATTACACAGTTCTTTGCCACAAATTATGTATCATATCTATTCCACATCTGTGCCTCTGTGTGTGTGTTGGAGTGCTTTGCTGGTTTGTGTGGGTATGTACCTGTGTGCTTAGATGTATAGAATATGTGGTGCTGTGTGTATGTATATATATATATATATATATGTATGTATGTATGTATGTATGTATGTATTACTGGAGTCCCCAGTGTATAGTTTATAGTTTGGAAAGAAATCATCTTCTATCATTCGTCACTGCCTAGCTGTTGTAGACTGGGCCAGAACATCATTTGTTAACAGCGACAAAGCCGCACTCATAAACGCCGACATGTTACATTAATTTATAGGCACTGAGTGACTTATTAAAAGTGACATGTGAAATATAACAGTGCCCGGTATGGATGATTAGGTTTCGGGCTTTGAATTGTTGACAAGGCAGGGGTAATGAATTGCGGGACACCAGCTCGTGCGTTTCCCCCTCATTAGTCAGTATTAGCTACATTAATAGTAATAATTGGATATATTCATCATTTGAAATGTTTTAATAAATGTTTGGACAGTACCTGATCGGGGTTGTCAAATATTAGGCTTGAAGGGTTGTGACAAGAGAAAAATGATGATGTTCTTTAGGTGAGAGATTTATGCAGCTTTGGGGGTGGCAGCCTTGACCTTCTATTCCCTAAGGAACTGTGAGTTCAGATGAGCTAGGGATACAAACCATAGAAAGGGGTAAGACAGACTTTCCCCTGCCTTATAGGATGTTTCTGCAGGAAGGCTTTAGAAGGACAAGAGGACCCACCTGGCAGGACACAAATCTGTGACTGGTTCACTCACGGTGGTTTCGTGGGAAGAGATTCAGTCTCAGCTTTGCCTCAAGTTAGTTGTGTGGCCTTGGGCAAGTCCTCCCTTCATTTCTATGCCTTTGCTGTGTCTTATTTGGGGTCCTTTGAGATCTAACATTGAGTGAGCTCGATCATTGAGTGTGATCCTATAAGTATAAGTAGACCTCTATCTCCCTCCCTCCTTCCTTCACTCTTAGCTGTATTTATTGAGGACTAATGTGTTCAGAAAACTCTTAGCTTCCATGAGAACTGTGAAGATGGATAAGACCCTTTTCTGGCCATGCAGTATTATGTGAGTGATATGGATGTGATACAGTAACTGGAGGTTAGAAGTATCAAAATTTCATAAAGTTCTTTACTGATGTTTCTTTTACTGTGGTCAGATTAGACCTGGGGGAAAAAAGGTTCTGGAAACATTTACATGGTTACTTTGCTCAACCCATTCCCCTACCCCAATATGGCAACAAAGTAAAACAAAACAAAAAGAGGTGTGTCTTTAATTTGCATTTGAACAAATACAAATTTTAGGTCAAAATGGGGAATGACTCAGATCGTATAATAATAATGATAATAACTGGTAGTAATGGTAATAAGTACACTTTACTGAACATTTACTCTATGTACTGCTCTTGGGACTTTACATGTATTCTCTTATTTAATCCCCACAATAACCCCCCAAGGTAGGTATTATAATGTCCATTTTACAGATGAGGAGACAGACACTTAAAGAGTTAAGTGACACATGATGTAGAGCCCAGATTGGAACCATGTTTGACCAACTTCACATCTGACCCAATATGCTCTACTGCCCCTAACATTTTGGAGTCCTACTTATTTCTGTTGGCATAATTCAGGAGGGCTTTTGTCTAATTAGAGACTGTTTGGAAAGAGTGCAAAGGATGATGAAAAGTCTGGATTTCATGTCCTCTGGCTGTAGAGGAAATAAGGTGGCCTTATCCTGGAAAAGAAGCCTGGGAAGATAAGGTGGCTGCTTTCAAGTTATTTAAGAGTTACTTGGGGAAGAAGGACACGTGTTGCTCCCTGGACCCAAACTCAAAACTGGGATTTCTGAAAGTAAATGACAGGAGGGCAAAATCCCATTCTCAGGAAGAGAACCTATCAGAGCTGTCCAACGTGAATGGAAAGGACCGCCTCCCTGTGACTTGGAACTTTCTGTCCTAGCTTGAATGATCCTGCCTCTCTCTGGGACTTTCTCATATCACTTTCTTCTTGGCTACTATGCTCCAGCCACACTGTCCTTTGCACTAACTGGAACCCTTTCCCCCTAGATTTTGACACGAATGGATCCTTCTTGTCCTTCTAGTCTTAGCCAAAGCAATCTCTTCTTGAGATGTTTTCCCTGACCACCTTATTTCAAGTTTCTCTTTTTCTATCAGCAATCACTTTACATCCTGCCATCTTTTCTCTTCCAATAGTTTCATTGGTAACTGACATTTTCTTGTTTACTTGTGAGCTTTTTATTTGCTTATTGCCTTTTTTCTCCACGAGAATATAAACTTTATTAAGGGGGGAGGGGATCTTTCCCATCTTCTGCATCTTATGTCCACCTTCCGGGGCAGGCATAGAACTTCCAGAGTAACCATTTGTCAGGGCCATTCGGGAAGAGATGTCTTCTTTGAATGGGAAGCTGGACTAGATAACTCCTATATTTCTTGCTCATTCTTACTAGCCGTATCTCAATATTAAAGCAGTTCCCTTTGCTTTTTTGTCTTGTCAGAAAGATAGGAGAGTGTTTGAGATTTTAAAAGACCCTTGGTTGGTTTGGAAACCATCACTCTCTTCACATCTAAGATAACTTCTGAGTTAATGGGTTTGATTTGCTCCCTCGATAACTCAGTGGGAATTCTCTACATCTGCGGCCATTCAATTTGGGGGTCAGGTGTATTAGCATGAGACTTTGGCATCATTTATGTAAAAAAAGTTTAGAATGCAGCAAAAGAAAAATTTACATTGTCTTAATGAGACTTTACCAAGCTTGTGTTGTTTATTAGAGATGATATTCCCCATTGTGTGAAAAAATTGATATTATTGCCACATAGTGTAAAACTGTGGCTGTTTCACATTAGTACAATTTGGCTTTGCAAACATTCCAGCATATGGTTCTTTACAATGAGCCATGATGCTCTGTACACACAGTTCACAGCTAGAGTGTATTGAGGTTCTTGGTGCCCTTGGTTACTTTATTTTGGATTCCCAATTATTTCTCAATTGTGGGTAGTATGTTCTCATTTGTATTTAGAAACAGTGTCCCGGTTCTGAGCATACAGAGATGAAAAGCCATGGTTTTTATCATGCTGTAGTTGGGGAGATGCTAAGTGAGCAGATAGTCACATAGAAATGTAAGGGATGTGATTCTGGAAGTATCATGGAGCCCTAGACATGGGATGGACCACATCTGCCTGGATGAGATTGGGAAGGCTTCTCAGAAGAAGGGGTGCTGTCATGCGCACCAATACATGAAACGACTGCAGGTGAAGACAGGCTGGACCTATGGATATGCAATATACACTGCTTGCTTCATGGGGGGCTTTGTTTGTTTTATGTTATTAAATACATATGGCTGTCCTGAGTCCTGAGTTAACAAAACTAAAACCACGGGGCATAGCAAGGATTTGTTTTTGGAGTTTCCCCAACCTGGTTTGGCCACATCCCCAGTTACCTTGATCCAAGTCAACATTTTCAAATGAAACTATTTAATACTCACTGTGAAACAGTGTGGCATATTGACCAAGCAATTCTTGTCCCAGGTAATCATTCTAAGGAAATATTCAGATATGCAAATAAAAGGTTATGTACAAAGATGTTCATTGCAGTCTTATTTATGATAGCAAAAACTTGAAAGTGATCTTGACAATAAGAGATTGGTCGAATATACCATTTTATATGATGAAATGTGAAGTTAAAAAATATTACCATTTGAAAATTACTTAATGGCATGAAAAAGATTATAAAATTTGTATATGCATGGAAAAAAATGGGATACAGATTGTTTTTTTATTTTTTTTAATTACTTTTGGGTATTTAAAATTTTTACAATAAAAATTCATTTATAATAAAAAAGCTAGACACAGTTTAAAAACATGCCATATGGAATTTATGTATCTAAGAAGATGTCACACAACCAAAGAAAAGATAGTTGCTGCATGATGGCAAAAAAAACGTGGGAATTGCTAAGGTCAGACTAAACTGCTCTGTCACTAGGATCTTGTTAAACACCAGGGCATTTATTTAAGGCAGCATTTTACTAAGCTAATTTCGGACATTTCTCTCAACTCCTGGGCAGTCGGTTTTAAGTTGCAGAAAAGATTTCTGGCTCAGACCAATGAGGCAGTATACATAAACATGGGGTTTATTTTGTCAGAGATGTTCATGAGAGACTCAGTTTTTACTGATCGATTTTGTTCTTTGTGGCCGTTTATTTATTCTTGAGATACCTCTGCAGATCCTCACTTGAGTGAAAAGGGGATCTGTTCTCATGGCAGGGCTCAGTCGCTGATCAACAAGGCTCTAAGAATAGAGTATTAATTTGGTAACTGTGCTCTTAACATTCTAGAAAATTGGCTTCATTTCTATAAATGAATGATGTTGCTTCAAATATTTTCAGAAATTCCCACCCATGTTTCATATTCTGTGCTTACCGTGTAGTAGAAGGCATGAATAATGTTTCTCCTCACCCTCGTGTTTCTTTTCTTTTTCTTGCCTGACTTTGAGCGAGGCACATGATGACAACAGTTTTTACCCATCACCTTGGACTCTCCAGGGAACAGAGGGGACAAGTGACTAGAAAAGGTCTGAATAGATTCTACTCATCCCTTTAGTGAGTACATGAGAATAGAGGAGATTTACAGTTAAGGTCCTAAATCAGATCTGGCTGTTAAAGTTTTTGTTGAGGATTTAGGGAGGCTAAAGCTAAAACTGAGTGTCGCCTTGGAGGTTAATCCGCCCGGCTCTGCTCCCTGTGATACTGACATGGTGGAGCAGCTGAGGGTGAGAGGCCCTGAGTTGGCCTCTGTGCACGGCATTCGAGGTGCATGTAAGGATGGTAAGGTCAGGGGTTCCGAGGCCAGAGGCATTTCTGTCCTAGATCATACAAGCAGGGATGACACGGATGCTCTGTGGGCAAGAGTTAAAGGGAAGCTGGAAGGGAAGACTCTGAGCCATTAGAAATATCACTCGTGTACCTTGCAAAGCATTAAGTGATGCCCCTTTTAAAGTTCAAGCTGACCACATGAGCTGAGAAAAGCAAAGCAGCAAGGGAGTCCAGAGGATGAGAGGGTTTTCTTGTCCTTCTATAAGTGAGATGGGCTCAGCTGCCCCAGAGAGCCACGTGAAGCTGGCGTCCAAGTCCATTGCCAGTGGAAGCCATGGGAGGTGGCTCCTCTCCACATGTTGGCGGCTTGTCTCCAAACTCTGAATGGGACCACTGTGCACACTCCAGACCCTCATTCCTGTGCCTGCAAGCTAGAGGGAGTAGGCAGGCAGGGGAAAAGCACCCTTCACAAATAATGCGAATATCTTCTGAATCGTTATAACCTAGGTGCAAACTGTGTAGTGAACAAGAGCATGGATTCTGGCCTTTGACAGACATGGGCTTGTACCCAGGTTCTCTTGCTTACTAGATTTGTGACCTCAGACAAGTTATAATTTTTCTGGGTATCAGTTTCCTAACAAATGGACTACTAGTAGTGTCTGCCTTAGTCGTGGCTGCCTTAGGGTGGTTGTGAGGATTGAACAAGCTCATGTTAGTAGTAAAGTGTTCAGTAAATTACCTTGCATGTAGTAAGCACACAAATAATGGTCCCTCTAATGAGAAGAATAAGAACAATAGTAATCATGATGACACTTCTATTAGTAGCAGAAGTGGAAGTATTATTGCCAATACTGCAGTACTTTAGCCATCCATACTTGTCATTTCTCTGCAGATCTCAAAGGAAAATATTTGATTAATGTCCATTCATTCAGCATACAATGGATATTCATGGTGTACAAGTATTCCACTAAGTACTGTGGAGGAACCAGAAGTGTATAAAATATGTTCTCTCCACTTAGACACTTACACTCACTCTAGTGGGCAGATAAGAAATGGAAATGCAAATAAGCCATTGCTGATACTAAAAAACCGGTGTGGTTTAAACAAAGACTGTAGTAATTTAGACAATGCCATTTTGGCCATAGTGATCAGGGTGGCCCTAGAGTTGGCCTTGAAGAATGGACTCGATTTCCTTCCTGTATTCAGAAAGCATTCCAGGCAGAGGGAAGAGGTTTGGAGGTGGGAAATGGTGAGGCATTTGACCAAAGGTTCAGTGAAGGGCAGCTTTGGAAGAAAAAGTGAATTAGTCAATTTTAGCCAGGAATGTGTTCATTAGTCAGCGTGTTCACTGAGGCCAGGCAAAGCCTTGATCCCCCTAATCTCTTCTAGGTGTTCACAGTCATATAAAGCAATCGGATTCTTGCATAGATAACCTAAATATAAAACGATCTATATAAATATAATGACCTAAATAGAAAATAGGTAAATCTCATGCAAAAGGTATTCACAGACCTTGAATGGCTTAGGTGCATAGAGGAGAGAGACACTCAGTCCCAATGAGGAAATCTGGGAAGAGGAGGAATCTTAACCAGGCTTTGAAGGATGGAAGGACTTTAAAGGTATCACATGTGAAAGGAACGATTAAGTTGAAACTTGGAAGCTGGAGAATCTTCTTATTTCCCAGCAAACACAGGACCACAAGCTTATTCTAACTTGGGATAAAGGCCAACAAATATAGTTCCCTGGATGTCTCCTGGATCAAATGGAGGACAGATGAGAAAGACCTCTCATTCACTGTTTGCTTGCATTCCAGCTGAGATGTGTCTCTTGTAGGGAAAATTGGAGGGAGGCTGACTCTTCCCTTGATAAACAACAAGGGAAGCAATTATTGTTGCAGGTGTCTCTTGGGCAGCTGAGACTCCCTCTATCCTCTACTCCTGAATGTCCCTGCACCGAGGCACCAAGACAGCTGCCCATTTTATCCATTGTCTCACAGTCGCTAACCCAGCCCACCACTGACCTCATCAGGAAGAACTGACCTTTCATGAGAAATGAGCCAACTGCTTCACCACTTGGACTGCCTGGCCAATCTGGATACTCTCACCTTTCCTCCGAGCCCCCATCTTCCCAACATGGCTCTGAATCATTTCAATTTGAAACACAGAAGCACCGTTTTTAACCTGTGCTTCAGAAAAAGAGGAGCAGACATTCAGCCTCTACTAAATGTTTTTCATCTAATCCTTGATTTCTTTATACTTTGCTGCCTAAAAGAGAAAAGCAGAAGAGCGAGGGAGAGAAAACAAATGCAATACCTTCTGGATTTATCTAAGGGCAACTTTATTTTGATGTGTGTGTGCTCCTTCCATCCTCTTGAGCAAACAGGTTTGAAGAAGCATTGCCTGAGACAGTACCTGTGTCAGGCAGGTCTGCCCTTCTCTTTAAAGAATCGCGGTGTCTGGGCTTCTGGATTTCTTAGGCACCTGAACGAGTGCTGGCTTACCACTAGATAGCACCCGGAGTAGTGCTAGTGTCACCTTACAATTAACAGTAATTCTGGTGGCTGTCACCACTGACTCTGAACAGAGGAGCTCCAGCAAAAGTATGACACTGTTACAGCTGCTAATTCAAAGGCATTGTGTGAGCTATGACAGACCCTGGTGTGCCTTTTATGCTTATTCAAATGAATAAAGGTTAGCAACTGAAATGGAGTGGAGGAGAAGAAAGTTTTAACACATTTCTGCAGATGAGTCCAGGAAGGGTCAACTTGGGAAAAAAAGTTGTGTTAAGAAAAGTAATTAAACAGAGGCAGAGAGAGATTGAATATTACTGCTTTTACAGAGTAAATGAGGATAAATTCTGTTAATTATGTGACTTTCCCCAGTACTAATGTGATAATAAAGTACTCTAATTCTGGAGAGCCTTGTCACAATCCCCGCTAAAGCAGTGACCCTTCCACGAGGTGAGACCAAGAAGCAACTTGTAAAGCTTTCTAGCAAAAAGCAAGAAATCAGAGTTAAATGGATTTTTTTCCCCACTCTCGGTGTTTAGTATAGAAAACCATCACCCAATACCATCATGAGACCGTTGGTGAATGGATTGTCTTATCTGAGGCCCAAATGCACTTATGCTTGCTTTTATGCTTAGTTCCTGAGGGAAGAAATGTGAGCAATTCAAAGAGTATAAATAGCCCATCACAGTATTCTAGCACAGGGATTAACAGCACCAAAAAATTGTACTTGTAATGTTGGTGAAATTTCAGTCTTCACAACTTTAACTGTATAATAAAAATTTACATCGTAGTGAATGAGCAGGAACTTTTTTTTAGGGGTAACAGAAATGAAATTTGAATTTTGCAATATTACAAATAAGGTGGGGATCTGGGGATATTTGTTTGGAAGAGCCAGTGTCGTGCCCCAGTGGATGTGATATTCGAACTTTGGATTGTTGTTCAGGTGGAAAAGGATGGGGAAGTATGCTGGGAGGCAGGCTTAGCATGTGATGTGCAAAGGAGCAGAGCTGGCAGGGCAGAGAGAGTGCTGAAGGGAAAGGAGATGTGGTCCAGTGTGGCTGCCACATAGGCTTCGAGGCAGAGAGTGAAAAAGAGAGGGGGAGATGGTCCAGATCATAAAGGAAAGAGGTGAGTACTTCGGGGAAAGAAGGAGGCATATTTTATTTTTTCAAATAGGTAAGATTTTACCACATAGCATCTAAGGACTGAGAGATGTATGGCCGCTGTTGGTGCATGGGAATTCCAGAACACCCCCACCCTGCCCCCCACCTACCCTGCTTCACCACAGCATCTACACAGAGAGAGCCCTGTTCTAGTCCTTGCGAGCACAGGCTGTCCAGTGAGACCCCGCATTCAAATCTTGGCTAGAACCATCATGACTGTTGGTAGGCAAGATATTTAACTTCTCTGTGATTCAGCTGTTTTCTTGCCTGGTGAATTGAGGGAGTGGAGGATTTGCTGTGAGGATGAAAGTAAAATATTCATTATGCACAGTACATGGCACATAGTAACCACTCAATAAACAGCAGCTATGCTTTCCCCCATTATTTTCCCCCTAGCCTAAAACTTTGGAAAAATATTTATTTAGCAAGGCTACTTTGGAACATTCTTTTCCTTAAAAGTCAATCAACCAACCATCATCAAATGGAAATTGGTATTTTGAGTCATCTTGGCTCAGTCTGTGAGCATGAAAACTTTGAAACCCCATATTTTTCCAGGTTGCCCCCTTTGAGAGCAGCTTATCATCATTATCTTTGTAAGGTAACAGCATCCTTTTTTAAAAATTAGACTCAAAAACACTCCAAGGGTTCAGGGAAACAGTTCTGGAAGGAGACTTTAGTTGGGAGAGAATACAAACTGGGCTCAACACAGATCCAATGTTCATCTTTCCACAGCTCTTTGCTTAAGTTGGAGTGGGAGAGTAGGTCACGTTTCAAGCAGAGGTTTCTCCCTTACATATCGTAGCAGTCAGGGGGAGACCCCCAGAGGGAGAAATGAAAACTCAGAGAAGAATGAGAGACCTCAGTTGTAGCCTTCCATGTCCATCTGGAATGTCTTCTCTGTTCACTTTTGAGGATTCTGGGCTTTCCTTTAATAAGGAAACTGTTGAATTCTAGCATTTTATTTCTCTCTCCCATTCTGTGTGGGTTGTCACACCACACTTAGGAATCTAGCCTTGAGTCGACTGGGAAATGGGTGTGTGTTTCCATGTGGTGGTCCCGCCATGGTCTCATTTCAGCTGGAAGGCCCTTAAATATCCCTGGGCAGGATATCTTTTCATTTGCCACTGGACGAGGGGATCTGGCCAGCCGTCTGGGGAGAAAGTCCAGTCTCTTAGTTGCTCTTAAAAATGAGGAAAGTCAGAGTTGGGAATCCTCAAGCATTCACCCCTTTTAGCAAATATTTGACTGACAGTTGTGCTAAACCCTATGACAGGCTCTGGATTAAAAAGACAGATAAATGTATAGTTTCAAACTGTAATAAGTGCTGTGTCATAAATGATTGGAAGCAGGGATGGGAACTCACAGGGGGATCACTGGGGTGGGACACAAGGAAGTATTTCTGGAGAGGTGATGTTTAAGGGACACCTGGGGGCTGAGAAAGAGCTAGGGCCAGATCAGCCCAGGCCAACAAAGTGTGTGGAGACCAGAGCGGGGAAGGGCTTGGCATGTTTCTGGAAGTGAAAGGAAGCTCTTGTGGCTGGGGTGCTAGGAATTGGTACCAGAGCTGTCCCTAAGCAGCTGGGTGATATTGGCTGTAACATTTGACCTCCTTGAGCTTCAGTGACCTCATCCATAAAATGAGGGTGATTTCACTGACTTCTTGCCATATCCTTGAAGTGTTCTTGTGAGAATTGAAGAAAAGGTTAAAAAAAGAGAAATGATTCTTTAAAGCAAAGAATACTTGTAGAAGTATAACTTGTTATTCTTTTTTAAATTATTGATTTAGCCAAGAATTGTTGCTAATTGAACTTAGTACAAGTTTGAAAACCTGTTTTCCATCCAAGGAGGTTTATCTCAGCAAGCAGCAGGGGTCTGCTGGTATCCTGTGGTTTCATCTTTTACTTCAGTTGAGGGATAAGCGTTGGGCCTACCCTGAGTTCCTGCTCTCTATTATGAGCGATATCCCTGACCTTCCTCCCTTCTTTCTGTGGCCTCAAAAGTCAGCATTTTTGGTGTGGGTGACTTTTGATTCTTTTATCAACCTCTTGGGCCTCAGTATATTTACCTGTGAAATGGGGATAGTAATAGGACCTGACTAATGGGCTTGTGGTAAGATTAATGTTAATGTCCAGTGCCTGGTACATGGTGAGTGAAATGGGGGCTTTCTTTGTGAAAGGGAAATAATTCCTATGCCAGTATGGCCTGGGCAGTTTCCTGTCTTTTCCTATTAAATGTAAGAAGGGATAAAACTTGCTTGTGCTGGTTTGATGGTAACTCCTTTCATAGAGACAGTTCCAAATTGCTGACTTTTGAGGCCACAGACACTTCAGAAAGCAGGGGAGAAGATACCAAGTCAGATGTTTTGTTTCCTGCAAGGTTAATTGGTTGTAAAATGGTTGCTAAAACTTACTGCTGTTGATTGAATTAAGTGCCCTGGGAAATCCAGCTGTGAACAGGTGGGTATTAGGGGAGGTTTCCCCAGGGTCTATATTCACTGCCTGTGGACAACCTCATGCAGCTAAATATGCACTTACCTTCAGTTTTGCTCCTGGGCACAGATTGCTTTTTCCAACTTCTCCCTTTACCCATCAGCTGCCAAAGGTGTGGGAGAAAATCAAGTTTGCCTACATTTGGATTTCAGGTGACAAGGATTCTTAAGAAATAACAAAACAAACAAAAGAAAACATGCCATTACTTCAAAAGCAAGAACTACTTTGGTTTTTTAAATGAAAGGAATCCCATTTCGAGGAGCCACATGGGTCCTTCTTTTATTAGTATTTTCAAAATTTAAAAATGGCTCTAGCCTCACAGACAAATGAGCTGCTGCTACTTTAACTATTATGATTTATATGGTTCAGATCAGAAGCTGCCAACTGGGAACCCCGTACCCCCATCCCCTGCCCCACACCAAATTTGCTTTGTCTGATCCTTACATGGTTTTGAAGATTGGCAAATTTCACACTTAAAATATCTATTTCCAGTTTTTCTTGCAATGGGAAGCTCTGGCAACCTGTACCATGATCCTCCAGGGAATCAGTTGGCTTGAGAAGAGTTGAGGCCGTTCCTGTAGACAAGACATTCACTCCTCAGTTTTACTCACAGATGTTACCTCATGGGCTCGATTTAAAGGCTTCTATTATTTTGAAAGTAAACGGAAAATCTGTATGAGGAAAAAGTTATGTGTATATAGTGACTTGAATGGAGGCCACAGGGAGTCCAGGGTGCAGCCTGGAAGTTACCAGGCTCAGTAGAAAATTGTCTCTCTCTTTTTCTCTCTCCTTCCACACACACCTTTTTTGGGACTGTCCTTTCTCCTGCCACCTCCTTGTTGGCATCATTCTATAGACATCCCCATCTCCACTTGGCCCCTCCTTCCTTGGAGGGCTTTGGTACCTCGAGCTCCCCCTGCCACATCTCCTCTTTACTTCTCAGGGTTTACTTGTCCCGTGATCCATTCCTTCAGGATTCTGCTCTCTACTAGGTGTGATGCCAATGGATTATATTCTATTATGGATTCATCTCTAATATGTTAAATTTCCCAGCAAGCCTAGCTTCACATCTTTTCGGGTCCAACTCTAGTGGAACAGACCCCATCTTGTTTTTAAGACCGTCAGATACAAGTCCTGCAATGATCTCTTGCTTTACCTGGTTGTTCTGACTTGGGTCACATACCCATCTCTGAAAAAGTCCTATACTTGGTGGGATGTGATGCCCTGACTAGCCAAGCTTAGATTACAGCACTGCTGTAGTCCAAGGGGGGATTGAATCAATGCTACTCATATACAAGGACTCTGAGTGATGGTAAATGGGGGACTGTTGAAGTAAGGGAGAATGGATCTGGGCAGCCAACTCACAGACTCCTTCAGCAATCTTGTGAAAACTCTGGATCCATTCCACAAGAATGTGGACAAAATTTGCTCACAATGCTGGGATGCTTAAGGACCCCATGTAGACCATCCATGGGCTCCAGTTTAGGAGTCCCCAGACTGGATAATTTCCAAGTTTCTTATCCCACTCTGGCATTCTTTGTTTTATTAAATGATCGACTAAAATGCAGTGCAATTTTTGTGGTAAATTAAAAGTTCTTTTGAGTTTTGTTCCCAGTATTTCTGGTTTAAATTAAAGTGGTTTAAAATGACATGTTGAGGGATGGCAAATAATTGTGACCAGTAAGCTGCAAAGCAGCCTCATAAAGGCTAAACTGTGTCATTGTTCAGTCTGTGATATTGTGTGAGTCTTTTTTTTTCCCATCAGCATCCTTATGCTATCATGAGAAATAGTGTTTAATAAAGTGTCAGACTCGATTTTACATTATGATTCTAAAATGATAAATTTCGTCTTAAATTATCATGGAATAGAACACACAGACTTATTGGATCATCCATAATATAAACTGGAATAATTTGGAACTCATAGGATTATTGTCAGTGCTCTGTGGGCATGACGCTCATCTTTATTTGGAGAGTTGGTCCCGAGCTTTAAATCCAAATTAAGGAGTTACTTGTTTTATGAGAACTTGGTTTATGTGACATATTAGAGTGCACTGATTTTTTTCAGTGGGAGCCATTGCTCTAATTAAATTCATTGTCCCAAATGGTATGTGAGCTGGGATGATGTTGGGAGACATGGAGCACATGGAGATGCTGAGACCAGGACTAGGGAGGGTGTGGTGAGAATAGTGAACAGACAAATGGGTTGAGAGTTTTAGAAGGGCGATGATGGTTTAAGGGTTTCAAAATAATTTTTATCCTATGCAAAATGTTTTACCTTTCTCTCTGGGAACGACTTCTTCAGCTGATGCCTTTTTCCTCTGTGTGTGTGTGTGTAGAAAGTTAACTTGTTTCTTTTCCTGGAAGCAGAAATTGGTCAAATATCAGCTTTCTCTAGCCACCGGTATCTTCTGTCTTTCTCAGTGGCTTGAGGCTGGGGTAAAAGAGAATGAGTGAGGGAATTTCATTTTTCTTTTCACTCAGAGGTAGTTTGGCAAAAGTTTTTGTGCAGAGTTTCGATGATGACCATTCCTTCTCTGCAGTTTACTATTTCTGGTGCATGACTCCATCATTTCACTTATTGCATGTAATTGACCTTGTTGATTTTTAAATTGATTAAATATCCATTCTCAAGCTTCAGTATGTATCAGAATTATTTGAATCGGTTGCTAAAATATATTGCTATCTCACCTCCCCACCCCCACACTTGCTGGAGCAAAATTCCTGGGTAATTCTGACACAGGTGGCCTGAGAGGTGTACATAAGTGCAGGAACTGGGTTGTGTGTATGCACTGAGCTTGGTACATACTAGGAGCTGAGTAAATACTGAATGAAGGACCAACTGAATGAATAAATGGATGATCTAAAGAAATATGCTGAATGAAGAAATAGCAAACCTTTAAGAGCTTTAAGCCTGGGTTTCAACAAAGTCATCAGAATCGTTTCTAGGATTTTAAAAGGAGGAGATCCTTGCAGACTATGAGTTACATGGCCTTTCCTCCTTTTAGATTATGCTGCAGTGTTTTAAGAACAATGGCAAGTTTAATTTAGAGATATTTAAATTTTTAACTTGAGAAATTTTTAAGTGGGAAATTAAGGACACCAATGGCATGGAATCTGCCCAGTTGGTACTCTGTTATGAATTATGCATATATGAAACTAATAAATGATCTACATTTTACAGAGTGTGAGATGGATAGCTTTTAACTGTTCTAATTTGAATTTGAACTGGCAAATCTTAGAGCACCAGGACTCTGAGAAAGACACTCATCATTTTTAGTTTCTAATTTATCCATCTTAAAATGGGGTAACATTCTCTAGGTTTTATGGTGAATGATATTCAACTCAATTTTTGCAATAATAAAGCTGTTTATTTTTCATTAAAAATAATGCCTAGAGAAAATTAAAAAATTAGAAGAAGAAATAAATAATCTTTGTGTCGTATTTCAAAGTTAGCTGCCATTAATATTTACAGTTAATTTAAATCAGATATTTGTTTAGTGCTTTCCTATACGCACTAGGTGTCATGGGGAATATAAAGGCACTCTTAAAGAGGGGACAAACAATTACCCACGTGACTGTAATATAAGACATGAAGACCAGGTACGGTAAGTGCTGTAACCAAGTGGAGAAGGAAGTACGGATTCTAGTAGGGGGAATTGGGAAAGGTTTCCTGGATGCAGTGCATTTAAGCTGCACCTGGTAGGGAAAGTAGGATTATGGGAAGCTGTGATGGTGTGGGAGGGGGGCAAGGCATTTCAGATGCAGGGAATACAGCTCAAGGCCAAGGGAAGAAGGAGACTTTCTGTTCAGGGCACAGGATGTAGATCATTGTGACTGAAGCAAATGATGCTGCGAGGTGAAGAATAGGGGACCAATGTGTCTGGAAAGGTAGAAATTTGACATTATTGGAAATTTTGCAAGATTCTCTGATCCAGCCCTCTGCCAGGACACCCAGGACAGATTAGTACTTTATGGGTATTCATTCAACCTTTCTTGGCAATTACTCAAAAGCTCTATCATCCTAACAACCAAAAATGTTTTACAGGAAGTTTGAACTTAAGTGCTTGCTTTTCTCCTCTTTTGATTTTTATTTTTGAGAGAAACCTGAACCAAAGTCACTGTGATCTTGGTATAGTGATATTAAGAGAGATGAATTGGTGCATTTCGGGCTCTCTGGAATTATTTGTCGGTTAAGTGAGTGAATGAATGAATGAATGACAACAAACTTTTTTACTTTATCAAGTCTTGTCAAGAATGGTGAGTTGAGAATCCAGGAAAAACCCACATGTTGCAGTGACCATGGATTTATACTTCTTGATCTGGCTCCCTGGCATCTATTATCTCCACAGAAGAAATTAATATGGAAACACTCTGAGTCCATAGGATGAAAAGTGAAATTTGAACATCAAATTCTAACTGATACTGATTTAAAAACTTAAGCACATGGTTAGAAAGGGGGTATTAAAAGCCTTTCACTTTCAACTTGTGGGTTTCTGTCTGTATGAAAGGCATTCAGAGATAGTGACTTGTGGAACCTGTAACTACATATAGTATAACTAATTCCTTAAGATGATGTTCATTGACTCCTCCAGGTTACATTGGTTTTTTTCCTTTGGCCATCTTTTTCCACATTTGGTTTGGCACTGTTATCGGACCCACTCACTGGTCTTTCATTATGGTTAAAATGCATTTGAGGGATTATAAGTAGGGCAAGAGTGGCCATGGGCAAAATTGAGATGCGTTAAAATTTATAATTGGGAATATACTTGTGACAATGCCAGAAATTTATATGGTGATTTCAGCTCTATTTTTGAATGAATCTGGTAATGATAATGAAAAGATATAGCTATATTTAGTCAATGACCTGCACTCTCTTGGTGTACTATACATGACATAAAAAGAAAAAGAGCTTATTGAATGTAGGCTTTGGAGCCAAACCGCTTACATTCAAATCTCAGCTCTCCCGCTTACTAGCTGGGAAATCTTGGGCAAATTATATAACTTCTTGTATTAGTCAGCCAAAAGGGGTGCTGATGCAAAGAACAAGAAATCTGTTGGGTTTTATAAAGGGTATTCATTTGGGGTAAAAGCTTACAGTTACAAGGCCCTAAAGAGTCTACCTCAAGGTACCATAAGAGGTACTTCCTCATCCAAAGTCTGTTGCCACGAGTTGAAGCAAGATGGCAGGTGATATCTGCAAGGGTTCAACCTTCCTCTTTCCTCTTAAGGCTCCGTGGTCCCAGCTCCTTCCATTCTCAGCTGTCAGCTGGCATGGGGCTTGTCTTTCTTCCAGAGGCTCATTTCTTTCCAGGCTCAGCTGCTCTGGTCTCTTCATAAGGTCAGCTGTAAACTATCAGGCTAATGGCTCATATATCTTCCCAGGGCCTCTGCTGTGTCTATGGAGCTGTTTCTCTTCCTCTGTGTATCTTTGTGTATCGACTTCTGTGTGTCTACTTCTGTTTTCCTTGAGTGAATGTCCATTTATATAGCCCACCAAAGGGGTGGGAGCTCAAAATGAGTCCCCTAATGATGTGGTCGAATCAAAGTCCTAATCTTAACATAATTTAATTAAAGGCATCTCAACTGAACTAATACAATGAAAGGGTATCAGGCCCAGAGGAACAGACTAGTTTACAAACATAATCAAATATCTTTTTTTGAATTCATAAATAATATCAAACTGCTATAGTTTGCCTCAGTAGCATTATCTGGAAAATGGGAATAGGAGTAGTACCTCATAGGGTTGTGGTGAAGAATGAATGAATGAATGAATCCGCATAAAGCACTTAGAAGAGAGCGTTGCACATGTGTTTTTTTTTTTTTCAGGTGAATGAGGCCAGCAATTTATTAAGGTAAGAAGAGAAGAGAAATGGGAGAAAATAACAGATCACGGGTTCCAGTAGAGGGTAAGGGGCTCAAAAGTGATAGAGAGGGCTGATTTATAGACTACAATTTCCCATTATAGATTTTAAATGCCCAGGTTTTACTTGTGTGTTGATCTGCGCAGGAGGGAAATGGGGAGAGCAGGGTGCAGAAGCCATGAGGGCCCCAAAAGCAGCAGCGCACGGAAGCTGCCAGAAGCAGGAACAGAGGCGCAGGAGGGTAACGGGTCAGGAACAGGAGCAGAAGGACTGCACATGGTATTTTCACATGTTTGCTGTAATTAAAAAAACCACCAAGTTGCACTATTGAGGCTCTTTCTGCCTCACTTCTTATGCTTGGCTTTGTGGGATGGCCATTATTATTGAAGCAAGGTTGCCACCTGAGCTTTCATCTTTTCCAGCCTGGGAAAAGATTTGCACCAGTGATCCAGAAGTCAAAGACCTGAGGGCTTTTTCTCAAATCCTACCTCCGGGTCTGCAGGAATTCTGTGCCCAGTGAATCCTTGCAGATTGTGTTCCTAATGGAAACAGTTTAAGACAAATGTGTCCTGCATCTCTCCCAAGCACCTGGATGGACAAACACTTGGGTTCGTGATCTGCCTCATTCCTGCTGCGTATCAGACTATTAGGATAACTCCAAAGGTCTGCCCAGGGCTAGCATTTGTAACTTACATTTTGGCAAGAAACACGTGGTATTTGGGAAGTCTTTGCAAAAGAACATCCCTGAAGGCGATCGCCGCCTCTGCCACACAGGAGCTCACAATTCTTTGGGTGAGGCATTCTTTCTCATTTAATTTCCAGTCATTCCTTGGAAGGGGACTAAGTTGGGCCATGTAGGCAGAAGGAGCTGGTAAGCTATAGTACCCTCACTCTCATTCCCCAATCTCCACATCATTTCTAAGGAATTGTAATTTATTATTTCCCCACTGACCACTAATTATTTGTCCTTTCTCTGCCCTTTCACCATGCTGACCCTTTTTCGGATTTGTCTTCTAGAATAAGGAGACCTATATTCAGTGGGTCCTTTTTCTTAAAACTATTTTTAAATTCACTAGTCTCTTGCTATGCATCCCAACACCTTTTTTTAAATCCTTGCCACTAATCAGATGTTCTTGATTAAAGCCACATTCTGTGCTCTGAGGTAATGAATGCTTTTCAAGTTGATCATGTTCACTCCTTCAGGCTTAGAACTTTCCAGAAATGCCCAATATCTGAGGAACCTTGGTCAGGGGAAAAGCAAACTCCTTGAAGTCAGTGACCAACAATAAAAATCAGTGGCCACATGCTCTCCCCCTGGGATCCCCAGGACAGTGCCGCAACTTGGTCTCATCTCACCTTCCACTGTGGGAGGGTGGAGAGAATTTGCTTCATCTGGCTGGAATCGCCTTAGTGGTCTTATTCCTCCCCTTTCTGCCTTCCCCACCTCTCAAACAGAACTTTGAGGGGATCTAGCACAGGTACTCTCTCAGGACTGCATTTTAGTGTCAGAAAAGGAGATGAGTCCACCTGGCAGTGAGAAGCCCTACCTTACACAGGCTCAGCTGCCTCACCCCATCTTGGGCTCCCCTGGGATACTGGCAGACTTACAGATATCATGCTTTCACAACTACTTCTATGTGTTAGGAAACAAAAAGTTTCCTTTGACATTGAGAATCAAGTTTTCTCTTTCTAATTAACTGTTGTGGTCTGCTCTGTTTTCCAGAGAGAGGGATTTTTCACAGCAGTAGCCGTGGGACTCCTGTTTACCCCTTCACGGCCTCTGTTATCTTTGAGGGTTACCAGAAGGTTGGGATTGCTTTTTGTAAACAGCCCTTGGCAGTTCAGGCGGTCAAGTTAGGGATAGGTGCTTTCTGGTTAAATATTTTCCATTTGGGGGAGTACTTGTACTCCTAGAAGGACTTCCTTGGTTACTTCTGGGCAGTAGATTTGACCATGGAGGAAAATGGCTCTGTGCTTCTTTGCCGAAGCAAAGGGTGATGTCTCGGTCTATGGAAACAGCCTCTCCAAAGAGGCCCTTTCAAACATGAGGCATTTCCCTTTTTACCCTCCAGTGAGTATGTGTGGGAGCAGCTTGAACTTCACCCAGAAGGGACCCCACTGTTGTTTTCGCACAGCTGTTTCCTGCATTGGACCAGAGTGAGCTTCCGTGTCCTGAATATCTTTTGGAAGGACCATCTGCCACATAACCATCTGTAGGCAAAAGTCAGAGGAACTTTTGGGGAGCCTTAAGATTGCAAATGGGGAATTTATGGCTTGGTTTAGATGTTCTTTGATTATTTTCCTTTCCAATCTGGTCATCATGAAAACAGCTGAAATCATCTGAACATGATTTTTCTGAATTTGGTGGTGGGGGTGGGGTGGGGAGGGGGAAGGGGTAAAAACTCAACCTGCTTAGCTGGTTCTATTGCAATGTTTTGCATAATAATTAATGATGTACAAGCTGTTGCCTAATGGATGGTTTTACTGTGTGTGCCCTTCAGTTCTGACTAGCTGGAGTCCTCCATGATTTAAGCTTCTGCCTCCTTCCTTTCTGTGTCTTGGTCTTTGGGTAAAGCTGCTGTAAGTCATTGTTGTCTTTTCTGGTGGTTGTTTCTCCTTTGTTTTCCTTCTTTATTTAGATCATTCAATGAAACCTCTAGTTCTCAACAGTTACATAGATATTTGCTTCTTCTTTTAACATTAACATTTAGAGAGAAGAATACTTCTCATATCTGAAAATATCAATATCTTTGAGTACTAGGCAGTGGACAGATGTCAGGGATAAATGATGATGAAAATAATTTTTGCTTCCTCAAAGCCAGGTACTAAACACTCTATGTTATCTCATTCTCAATAACGCTCTAAAGTAGTCTCTGCTTTCCCCGCATTTTACAAATGAGAAAATTGAGGCACAGAGAGGTTAAATAACTTGTCTAAGATTTTAGACACAATGAATTAAGCTGTAAAGCTTGGATTTTGATGGAAGCAGCACAGTGGCCTGGGGGAGAGGTGCTATTATTTCTGTGTTTTGTTTAAGGCCACTGACCTTAAGGGACTACACCCAGGTTTGTCCTGTCTCCTCCTCAAGCTCTTGTCCAGTATACTCTTCTACTGTCTTTGTTGTTGAATGTTCCCATTTCTACCCCTTGAAGGCCCTGGGTTCTATCTAGTTGAACAAGTATTTACTAAAAAACCATTGGGTTCTGGGTCTGGTGAATGTGTTGGGAATACAAGGATGAGTTTTTAAAATTTTACTTTATAGTCTCATACAGATGTGGCAGCTTCTGCTTGCTAATTCAATTAATTGAATTAATTGAACTCAGAGTTACCTTTGGTATCCAGTACTGTAATAGTCACATGGGAAGTACTCAATATACTGTATATCTATTAGTTGGTGAAATGTGATACAAGTAAATCACTGGATAAACAATTTTGCTCTACAAATATATGTGTTCAGTTCAGTTAATGTTCAGTGATGGGTAATGCTGTCCCATATTAGCCTGATTGATATATTCTTCAGTCTGAACCTAAATACAACTTTTAATGGTTTGCGACTTTTGGTTTTATGAATGTCTCTTATCTGATTGAGGTGGTAGACTAAAAGTTCAATAGCTCAAGTGATGAGGTCTTATTGGTTTGACTTTTTAAAAATATATACTTTTATTACAGAAGTTGTGAACTTACGAAACAATCCTGCACATGTGTAAAATTCCCATACAACACCCCTTCACCAACATACCACACTGTGGTGGAACATTTGTTACAGATTATGAGATAATATCATTGGACTATTATCACTAACTATGGTCCTTAGCATACATTTGGCATGTTTTTTCCATACCCCCTATTATTAACACAGTATATCTTTGGCATTGATACAAGAATATTACACTATTGCTGTTAACTATAGTCCATAGGTTACTTTAATTGTATTTTTCTTATTGAATTAGCTTTTGAAAGGCATAACATTATATTAGAAAAATCATATAACTAGAAGTCAGGATGAGTGGATTATCATTCTAAGTCTTACACTATTATAACTGTGTGAGCATAAATAAATCTCACCCCACAAATTTCTTATTTGCAAGATGAGGAGTTTAGATTAAGTGGTGGTTAAAGTCACTTATAAAGTCCTATAATTCATGGAAAATCCATACTATTACTCATCCTTTTGACTAATGTAGGTTATGAGTTTAGTTTTTGACTGTAGCTAAATCCCTTAATTGTATTGAGTCTTCGTTTTCTTGCCTTTTAAATCGGTTGACAATTCCTGGCTTGCTTGTTTTATAGGGCTTCTGTGAGGATTAAGTGAGATATTAGAGATATAAGTGCTTCCAATAGTATAACAGACCACACAACACAAGATCCTATTATTGGAATTGAAAGTTAGTGGAAAGATGTTGGGTTTTTTGTACCCTCCCCCCGCCCCCCTCCCCCCAAAACACACAAAAATCCCCGCGATGAGTTAAAGAGGAGTCTGATCCCTGTTGCGCTGTTTCCTGGAGTTTATGGAGCTCCTTGGAACACTACAGGGTAAACAGGGGCTTTGCCCTGCTGTAGGTAAGAATCCCACAGTTGGGGCAGGGCCGCCACACTCCTTCTCCTTACAACACTTTAAAAAATAAATCCACCATACAAAATGTGGTACTTCGTTAGAGTGAAGTGAGGGTTTTGTTAAAAGCCCCCTGGAAATCTGAGCTCTCCTCCAGAGGCCAGCAGACGTGCATGTGTCCCCAAGTTTACAAATGCCTTTTAAACTTAGCTTGATAAATCATCCCCCAAATCTGTGTGCCACGTCTGTCTCTCACTGGGGATATTTTTAACTTCTACTTCTAACTCCTTTCTGTTCCTTTAAGGAAGTGTAATCCAAAAGGGTCAGACCCTTGGCTTCTACTTAGTGGAAAACTTTCAAAGAATTCTTGAGGCTCCCCTGGGGTAGGGCTGGCTTTCCCCAAACGAATAGGCCCTTCAGAGCGTCTTTGCCACATAAGGGCTTGCGTGAGGCACAGGCACCAGTTGATGGCCTCTTCCCCACGACAGATGGTCCAGCCTTCAATTTCAGCAAGTGATCTGCTGTGAAGAGGGCGGGCGGGGGATTCTGCCAGAACGCCAAGTGACCGGGCAGCTTAGGGTCACAGGGATCCACTGTGTGCCCACATAGCTTTGCTGCTAACGATGGGCTGCTGACAGGCGCCTCGCCTCTGCTCATCTTTAAGGCAGAAGATCCCTGGCTCCCTTGATTCTGTTTCTCTCTGGCAGAATTAGCGTCCTGTTTGCCTGTCGTTCAAAATCCTTTTTGGCACCAGATGGACCCCCACATGGTAGCTAGCAGTTGTCTGATTTGAAGATGCCAGAGAGTGTGCTGACAGCTCCTTCTACACAACCTGAAGCTGGCTGTCGGGTCTGGCCTCACATGGCTTAAACACACACAGGCGGCAAGTACAGCAACCTTGGGGAACCAGGGATGGCAGCCTGCTGGAGGGAGCAGCCAGTGACTTCTAGCTCCATAATGGCCATGTTTTTGTTGTGGTTTAAAAAAACAAAACCAAAAGCTTGTCCTATTGCTCTTACTTACTCTTGTTAGTACTACTGCTGTTAACGGTACAATTACTATTACTATCATTACTACACCACGTCTGTTATTTTTTAAATTACCATAGTCTCTGGAGCAACATTGCTGAGTTTGAATTCTTGGTTCACATTTACTAACCTTTGGGCAAGTTGTTTACCTTCTCTCAACCTCGGTTTCCTCATCTATAAAGTGGGACTAATAGCAGAGGTTAGTTGGGAGGATTAAATGGGAAAATGTATTTGGAATTCCTAGCTCTGTGCTGAGCCCCTAAAATGTGGAAACCATTATTGTTATTATCCCCCTGTCACCATGCTTGCCAGGTGCTGGGCACTGTACATGATCTCAGTTAATTCTCACAAAGCCTTATGAGGGAGGAATTGTTATTATCCCTGATTTATAGACGAGGAAATTGAGGCGCAGAAAAGTTCAGCTACTTGTCCTATGTCACACAGCTAGTACCTGGCAGAACCTTCACTGTTCTAAAGTATTTCTAAAAGCTGTGGCTTTCCCAACGTACCACGCCAGCTCTCACTGCCAAGTCACTGGTAATCAGCCCTCTCTTGGCCTTGGGTTTCCAGCTACTGCTACTGGAAAGCAGTAGCCCATTTTCCCATTTCCATTGTCTTTGGATGTAGGTTTGAACCCCAGCAAGATGGGGAGCTCACTCCCACCAGAAAGCCATGTGTGATGACTAGGGCCACCCAGCACTTGCCTTTTGAGAGCCCAGAGGAAAGAGGCAACGTGAAGGCACCCAGGATTTTGACCACTCCCTCCAATGCTTGCCTTTCCCAAGTGCACCCTATTGAAAGAGGACACTAGATAATGGGTCTGATGGCCAGCTGGCCTGTGAATGGCAGTGTTGCTCTTTGAATTGGGGGAGAGGTGCTCAGAGTCAGAGTTCATTTTCTACATGTGGGCTTCAGTGGTGTCTGGCGAGTCACTCATCTTGGACAAAAGGTTGATAAACTTTGTCTTCGGGGGAGAGAGCCTGGAAGTAGGGGCAAGTGGTTATTCAGAGGCCTGCTTTTTATTGATGGGCAGTCAGATGTTGCATGATGCTGTAAGAACCACTTTGGGAGGATATTTCCATTTTTAAATGTTATTCCTTCAGTTGAAAAAGTCATTGTCTCTATTGAAAGAGTTATTCCTGCCCTATTCTCTGCTTTTGACAGATTCTAAGAGACCAGAGAGGAAAGAGATTTTTCTGGGATGTCTCTCAGTTTAGTGTACAGAAATTGGTTCTACTCAGCATGATTCATGCTATATATATATATATATATATATATATATATATATATATAAAACACTGCTACCAACCAGTGTTATATGGTTGGTAGACATTGTACGAAGAGCCAGATTAGGACTGAGGTAACATAAAGTGACGGTTCTTCACAAATTATGTGTATGGAGGTGAGAATTTTACTTCCGTGTAAACTTGAAATGAGGAAAAGGCAAAGCAAAGAAAGCTCCCACAAAAATTTAATTGATCAACATTTTAATGCAGTCTGTTATTTCTGGAAACTATTTGGGCCTGAAATCCCCAGGTACATCTAGGCCTAAAAGTAGAGGGGAATGCAGGACTTGGGGTGGCTCTTAAAGTTCCCCTTTCCTCAAACATAACCTAGGATGGCACCTTTGATATCCACTGCCTTCCCGTGATGGACATTAATAACCAAGATGGTTATACAAGAAATAACTCAGCAAGTTGTAGGATGACCATCTAATTCATCACCCAAACCAGGACACTTTGGAGAGTTAAAGTGGACACCATTCATGTTTACACCAGCATGGCAGGTGGAGACTGGTGTTGTCCCTGGAAAACTGGGATGTTTGGTCACCTGAGCAAGGAAAACCCATGTATCTCATCAGAGAACCAACTCAGGAACCAACGTAGCAAGGAGCAAGGCAGGATGCTCCTTATTCAATCACAAATAGCATTTATCTATAGCAGATAATCAAAGAAAAACACACAGGAAATATGTGCGAAGTCCAATAAGTTTAGTCAGTATGTGAATCTTACCTACTTCTCTCAGGTGCTACAAATTAGAACATTTTATTTGGTGATGATAAGATCAAATGTGTTTAGCATATGCCTGTATTCATCTAGTATGTATTTTGCCAGTTCATCACCTGTGAATTTATGGGGCTCAAATTCCATGTTGTTGTTGGGGACCATGAGTAATTCTCAGACAATTATATCCAGCTGTTACTTGCCCTAAATTATGGTGAAGATTTTCCCTCTGTATGAGTGAAAATACTTCCTCAGGGACTTAATTCTGCAATTCTTGGGTGAGATTTGTTGGCATTACTGAGAGTGTTTCCTTTATAAAGAAGGTCCAGCTTGGATCCGAAACAAAGGCTAAAGCCTCAAATGAAGTACTGGTTCTAACACCATTCTGAGTATTTTAGAAAATGCACAGCGAATAGAATGTACAGTCCAGAAACATCTTAACTACATCCTCTACCCCCTGCATCATGCCAGTACTGAAATCCTAACCATGATCATTTGTTTCTTCACAGGTTCTTCTTGAAATTTTTCCTCAAATGTAACCAAAATTGCCTAAAGAATGCAGGAAACCCTCGTGACATGCGGAGATTCCAGGTGGGTCTACCTTGCCTTCCTTAAATCTCAGTAATGACATGGATATCAGGAGAGGGTGAAAAAGGCTTAGGCCAGAGAAAATATAGAGTATAGTTGACTCCTCAGAGGTGAAGAGCAGATGAGACTCTTGGTCCCCCGGGTATCTGCCTCTACAAGGTGTTGTTTTTGTTATGGAAGAGCTGGGATTGAACCACCTGCGCTCATGGTTGAGGCAGTGATGTCCTTGGAGTCTAGTTAAGCTTTCTTTATGGACTCACGTACCTAACCCACCACTGGTGATGTGAAATACATAGAGACCACTGAAGTGGTAGATTTTCCCCCTAAAGTTTGCATAAGTAGAAAACTAGTATATAAGAGCTTTGTTCTGTTTTAGATTATGCCCCCCTTCTTCCTTCCTTTCTCCTCACTCTCCTTTCTCAGTCTAGGAACTAACAGTAATTGTCCATTAAAAATGGACCCCTTAAGAACAGAGCATATCCAGGGGCCATATGGGCGACACTCAATTCTGTTTCAGCACATGTAAATGTGCCCAAGGATCAGTCAGCTCTGCCACCATTTAAAGCATGATGGTGTGCTAACCTTACACAATTACACGTTTACTAAAGGATGAAGATATGAAAACAAATGTGTTAACATTCAAGACACAAAATGGAACTTGAGTTTTACATAGTTGCTATTTCTGGCTGTTCTTTTTTTTTGAGGTACCAGGGCCAGGGATTGAACCCTGGCCCTTGTATATGGGAAGCCGGTGCTCAACCACTGAGCCACATGAACTCCCCCGGAACTTGAGTTTTAGGAAAGGTTGCTGAGTTCTAGACACAGTGCTTCTCAAACTCAAAACTGCTGAGAATACCCTGGGGATCTTGTTAAACTGCAGGTGCTGGCTGAGGTCTGGGGTGGGCCTGAAATTCGACAGTTCTAACAAGCTCCCAGCTGCGCTCATGCTGCTGGTCCACAGAACACACTTTGGGTAGTGAGGTACTAGACCCTTGTGCTGCTCGCCATTTAATTTTGTGGCTAACTCATTTGCATGGTCAATGTTAGTGTCCCCATCAGAGTAATGATCCATATAAATGTATACAAATGTTCTGTCTGCATAGTGTTTAAAATCTGCTCTTAGATAAATTTAGCCAGCTTTAGCTTTAAGTATAGACTGAAATATACGATCTCTGAGAAGTTCCTGAGAACTATTGAGAAAACGTGGCTGCACATTCTTTGATGGGCAAAAAGGAAAGGATGTGTGAGTATTGATTTTTGGAAACCAAGGTCTTCTTAGACTCCAAGATGATGATGATTTTTTTTTTTTTTTTAAGAGAGGAGACTTGGGAAGCGGCTGTGGCTCAATCAGTAGGGCTCCCGTTTACCATTTGGGAGGCCCCGGGTTCGGTTCCCGAGGCCTCCTGGTGAAGGCAAGCCCGCCCGCACGGCGTGGTTAGCTGACCCAGCGAGCACAAGCAGCAAGGGGGGGGATAAATGAATAAATAAATAAAATCTTTAAAAAAAAAAAAAGAGAGGAGACTTATTAGTCTCATTAAGAACAAATTCAGTGGAAAGAAGTTATTCTCTCCTAAGATTCTGGGGTACTTCTGTAAATCACCTTGGCCTTTCCCCCTATTGTCCTGACAGAGATAAACAGGGAGAATCCATAAATTCCTAGTTTCCTCAGAAATGTTCCCCCTGGCTGGCTTCTGACCCCAAGTTGGTAAACCTGGGCCTTCTAATTCACTGTTTTTTTTGTGTGTGTGTTGAGTTGGATGACAACAGCTTTGCATTCAGGTGGCGAAACCACACGTGATGCTACTAAGTGTGTGTTGCTGAGTGTCATTCGACATAGGGTTGGATTTCAGTATAAACTGTTTTGTAACTTGCGTGGGCCTTAAGACGGGCCATACATCTTCTGTGATGAAGCTTGTGTTAGGAGCAAGGCATTTCCAGGTGTGGGACAATTCATGTCTAATAAACATGTCTATTAGACATGCCTAACATCTTATTAATACCAGGATCAGCTATTCTGTAACTCTTTGGGATGGACTTTGGCAACATTGGGAACATAAAAGAGCATTTGTGCAACTGTCAGACCCTTGCTTTCCTCCTTCACAGAATCCACTAGTGAAATGCCGTAAAGCCTTGAATTAGAGAAATGTAGCTGCTCTTAAAGAGATAGAAGACTAACTCAGTCTATTATTTTTGAGAGTGTCTAGAAAGCTTTATTTCTGTAATCAAAATAGTTACTCTTCATTTAGTAGAAAGAACATTGAGATAATGAGGAATGAGTCAGATTTCTGGAAAGTTTTGTAATATTTTAGGGTCTCAATCTCCTCGGGTATAAAATGGAGTAATAAATGATGATTCTGCTTATGTCACAAGATATGAAAGAAAAACCATATTATGTATGCATAAGCAATTTGTAAATGATAAAATATAAATGTAGGTTTTTGGTGAAAAATCCTTGTGATAAGCTAAAGATGACTCTGCATTATTAGTTCAGTTTCGAGTCTCTCAACCTCAGCATTATTGACATTTTAGACTGGATAATTTTTGTTGGGGGTAAGAGGGAGTTATATGCTGTGCTTTATTGGATATTCAGTAGCATCCTTGGTCTCTATCCACTAGATGCTAGTAGTACCCTCCCCTAACCAGACATGACAACCCAGAATGTCTTAGGACATTATCAAATGCCCCCTGGGGTACAAAATCACCCCTGGCTGAGAACCACTGATTCAGGCCTATACCTGATGATGTCTGACAGTCTGCCGGGTGAGAGGGCTGCTGTCCTAAAGAATGTACCCTTTGATTAGTCATGAGATCTGACTGACACAAAGTCCATAGGGTTCTTCAGACACATTTGATTTATGTGAACCCTGACATTTTTGCCTATGCTTCTTGAACTGGTCCTGAAACAGAAAGACCTCTCTCATAGGGGCAACTACCTAGGCCACTACAGTCCATTTTGGGGTTGAAGGAGAACTGTGTCTTTCTCTGTCATCAGTGACACATTACTTGTTGAATCTTAGGTTTCATCTGCTTTGTTCCCTTTACCCTCTCATTACCTCTAAGAAGAGATAGAGGGAACCCATGGCAGAATGAACATTGACTCATTTTATTTTCTATCTCTGTAAATGTACACATTTCATTCATTATCCTTTTTACACACTCTATAGTTGGTCTTATGCATGTAGGCACGTGGATATTTCTACAATCAGAGAATGGATGAAGTACCTCAAGATAGTTAAAGTAAAACTTTAAATATTGCTTGCCCAACCTTTCCATTTTTTTTCTCTAGTCTTATTTTGTCTGTAACTCTTTACTCCTATATTTCTCTCTACCCATTCAGGCTGTTGACCACTCCATCCTTCTTGAATCTATCTTTTCCTTTGGATTCCATGACAACAAGATCATCTGTATTTCTTCACTCATTCTCAGCCCCCTCCAGAGAATGATCTTTCCCTGCCCTCCTGTAAATGTTGATGTTCCCCAAGTTTCCTTCTGAGACCCAGATCTTTTCTCTTTATAGGCTTTCTTGAATGTCTTCTCTGCTCCAAGCACCTTACCCGTGACTTGTGCATTGAGGACCCTCATGTCAGGGTCCCTGAGACCTTATGTCCAGGTTCAGACCTAGCTATCCAGCTGTCTGCTAGATATTTCCAGGAACTTCAACTCAATAAGCCCTGAACTGAACCATTGTTGTCCTCATTTTCTCTGCTTCCACCCCTAGCTAGCTTATCTTCCTATGTTTCTGTCTTGGTTCACCCCTGGCTGAATTCAATACTGGGGTGATTATTGTTTATGATTGTGTATACATTCAATGTGTTTCATATACTTTCATATAAATATTTGTGCACGTGTATACCTTTGTGTGCATCTATGGACTTGGCAATAATTATATAGTGAAGAAGCTAACATTGGGTACTTACTGTGTGAGAGGTATTATGCTAAGTACCCCTGTCAGAAATGTGCAAATGGATTATTCCAATTTTACAAATGAGAAAACTGAGCCTTAGAGAAAATAAACAGTTTGCTCAAGGTCACACGTCTACTAAGTGGTCAGGCAGCGATTCAACCCAAGCGGTCTAACTTAGATGCTAGCTGATGTTTCAGAACAGTAAGAAACTTGTCCAAAGTCAATAAGGCAGATACTGAGTGAGGAAATAGGGAGGTCCCTTTTCATCTGAGAGTCACAGTGACTATCCATGAAGAAGAGTTGGAATCCCAGGAAAGCCTGAGTAGGGCTTTCAAAAGAGGTGTTTGCTCTAGCAGAGCCTAAAGATGTCATCTGCAAGAAGGGCACTGGGACTCCACCAATATTCAGCAGGCAGAGGGTGGATTCCCATTGAAGGGAAGAACTTAAGCATTGTTCCAGAACAGAGCCACAGCGTTGGTCAGTTGTTACTGGTATGAACTTTAGAAAAAGAAGTTCTTATTCAACATTTTGCCTATGCCTTGTTTAACTTAGAGAGGTTTTGACTAGTTCTCTCGGGTAAAAAAGACCCCCAGAGCCTTGCTGGCTCAGCTAGATGGGGCATGAGGAGAGCAGCCTTGAGATGTCTTAGAGCAGTCTGTTAAGAAATCATATGGAAGTTCCTACATCTCAGGACTGAACCAAGAGGGGGAAGATTAGTCTTACCTGCAGCTATCCTGACTGCCAGAGATATGTCATACAGACCTTGGTTGAAGGTTTCCTATGAACACGATGTATAATTTCCATCAGTTTTCTCATAGTGCACTCATTAGGAAGCTGGTTTCAAATATTTTTATGTCCCTGTTGCCTCTGCAGGGACGTGAAAGAGAGTGTCTTGTTGGCATGAGAAAACTCTGGTCTGCTCTTTACATATCAATGTGGCTTTTATCAGTTATACTGAAAGCCTAAGTCCTGGAGACATCTGATGGAAAACACACTCTCTTGTCTATTAAGTGGGCTCTCTCCAACTGTTATTGAGGCTGCTTTTCTCTCATCCCATTTTGTATGCTTGCCAGGCCAGCCTGATCTTCATTCAGCGATGCCAGAGGGTGTCTCCTCTGAACAGCAATCAGGGGCCTGTGTAGATGACTGAGGAGGACATAAGAAAGGTTGTTGATCTCTTGACATGTAAAGACATTCTGTCAAGCCAACTCAGCCTCACAGCGGCTGAGCTTCTGGTGTGTAAACAGAGACTGCTTAATTACACAGGTCATGTCAATTAGTGTGACCTTAGCGTTTTCAAGAAATTAATCACTTTCCGCAGAGCTTGGCTGCGTTCATATTTTAGGGAAGTATGGAATAAGCCTTGTAGAAAATCCGTTAGGATCTTTTTAAAAAAAATCTGCAATGGATGTTTTCTTTTGAAATCCCTAGGCTGTGGTTAGGGTAACAAACTTCCTTAACTACAACAGTGGATACAGGCTTCATTCAGTTCTGATGGGCATGGGGAAAGGGGGAGGAAGTGAGAAGTGAGAATGCTGGAGATGGAAACAGCTCGTGACACAGGGAAAAATTCACTGTTTCTTTATCTTGATACTGAAAAGATGCTAATGTCAAAAGACTGTGCTAAAACCGTGTCTCAGGTCTGGTTTTCAACTGACAGGAGCCAGACAATTCAAGGTTAAGATTTAAATCCTTATCAATAGCTTTCCTTGTTGCGACTGGCTGAAGGAGGGTGGTGAGGGGAGGGACAAGAATTGGGTACATGCCATTGCTGCAGTAGACACCATAATACATGAAGACTGTGAAGTCAAGTATAAATTTTCAAATTCATCTTCTCTCTTCAATAACGTTTTTCAACACGGGCTATAAATCTATATTCACTTGTAAATGTTAGATCTGTGACCATATATGAATATAAATATAAGGTGTATTCATTCATGCATGCATGCACTCAGTAATATTTGTTGAAGTGCTAGTTGGTGAGTATATAGAGATGAACAAGAAAGGTTGGGTCTTTTTTTTAATGAATCTTATAGTCTAATTGGAGTATATTAGTTAGGATAATACTAGCTGCTGTAACAAATAGACCGAAAACATATATAACAGCTGACATACACCAGAAGGTTATTTCTTGCTCACATTCTGGTACAAGACATGTGTTCCTTGTTGATGGGCAGATCTTGTTCATGAATTTATTTGGGGACCTGGGCCCTTTTGGCCCTGGGGTTTCACCATTCCCTAGCACCTTGTCTTTTCCACCTAGTCAACTGAAGGCTAAAGAGCACATTAAAGGGACACAGGGAAATCTTAAAAACCTGGTTTAGAAATGATACGTGTCCAATCTACTAATGTACCATTGGCAAGAAGTTAATCACATGGCCACATATAAGTACAGGGGGGTGGCCTGAAAATGGATTTATGGTGAACAATTACCATTAGCTGCTGCAATGAAGATGTGTAAAAATTAATAATTACAAATAATAAATTTGTTATCATTGCTATAGTGAAAACTAAATAGGACGTTATGAGAGAGATAACAGTATGAGGTCAGTATGGGAAACTACTTCAAAGTAGGTAATCAGGGAAGGCTTCTGAGGAAGTGACATTTAAGGTCAGAGCTAACAGATAAGAATAAATTGTCCTGAGAATAACCAGAGGGGTATTCCAAGGAGAGGGAAAAGCAAGCACAAACTACTCATGTTTATCTGAGGAGACGAGCAATCTTCATTCAATTCTTAGTCATTTGGAGTGGGGGATAGGAGATGTGAGGATAAACAGCCGGGTTATTTATCCCAAATTCCCATGAAAAATGTGCTTTTCTTTTAAAAAGGATGCCACGGGAAATGACATTAGAGGGCACCCCCCTGCCTTTTTAAGTGAATTCTATAATTTTTGAGAATCCATGCCATTTATTCAAAAATCCACAGTGGCTCTGAATCAATACATTGCAGGGCCTAATTAGAGGGTTCTTAAAATACATGCCCAACTCTGTGGTTTCAGCCTGCTTTTTTTTTTTAAAGATTTTATTTATTTATTTATTTATCCCCCCCCCTTGCTGCTTGTGCTCGCTGGGTCAGCTAACCACGCCGTGCGGGTGGGCTTGCCTTCACCAGGAGGCCCCGGGAACCGAACCCAGGGCCTCCCATATGGTAAACGGGAGCCCTACTGATTGAGCCACAGCCGCTTCCCTTCAGCCTGCTTTTAAGGCACTTAAATAAAGAAGGAAACATTCTCGTCCCTTTTACTGCTCTCCCACCGTCCCCTACCCCCTGTCTTGGATGTACTTATACTGTTTTGACAAATAGCACATCTCGCAATTAAATTCTTTACCAACAGAATGTGGGGACCCGAGCTGCAATCACTGTGCATACAGAATAATTCTGAGATGCGCCATGCTGATTAATTATACTGAAAGCAGCTTAAATGATAGTTTCAGAATACAGGATTAATTCACATAACATGGTAAATACAAATGGTGGATTTTCAACCAGATATATTAAACCATTATGGCTTATTGGGCAAATATGTATCTTGGCATGAGCCTTATGCTGAGTCTTGGCAGAAAGCATGCATCACTGAAAAGGAATCCTTATGAACAGGATTTGATGAGTAGTGGTTCTGCACTTAGAGTAAATAAATTTCTATATTAAGTACAGTTGCCATTGAAGAAAATGTAAAATATCTTAAAGGATAGATGCAAAGTGTTTGTTCAGATCAATGATTGCTAATGGATATTGGTTCTGAGGATGTCTAAAGTTATTGGGACTTACCAATTTAAGCTGTTCTTATATTCTTCCACTTTTAAAATCTACAAATGATAGAGTCCCTGTTTTGTTTCAGACACTGTGTAAGTGCTTTACTTGTATAATCTTTTTTGTTTTTGAAGGTACCGGGAATTGAACCCGGGACTTCATACATGCAAAGAAGGCTCTCAACCACTGAGCTACACCCTTGGTGCTTACTTGTATAATCTTACTTATTTTTCTACCACTCTTTCCCTTGTTCACCTTGCTCCAGGCACATCAGCCTTCTTCTTCTTCCTTCGTTTCTCTTTCCTGAATATAACAAACTCTTTCCTGCAGCAGGCTGTTTCTATTGCTATTCCCTCTCCTTGGGAAACTCTTGATCACAAATCATTAAATGGCTAGATACTTCTTATTACTCATATTTCAGTTAAAAGGTCACCTCCTCAGAGAGGTCTTCCTTAATTACCTAGTCAAAATAGTTCCCACCTAGTCATCACACTCACCTCCCATTTTATTTTCTTCTTAGACCTTAACACATCTGCAATTAGGTTTTATTCTTACCTGTTTATTGTCTGATCCCTCCCCTGTCCCCAGTGAGAACTAAGCTCTTGGTGAGCAAATATTTTATCTACCTTGTCCACTGCTGCTTATCCAGCACATAGAGAAATGTCTGGCACTTAGTAGGCTCATGACTCATTCCTATGTCTAGGAGACTTGTCTAAGTCACAAACTAGTAAGTGATGGAGTTGAGGTTCAAGATCAGAACTGTCTGACCCTGTTGGCCTTTATGCCATTTGCTTGCTCCCAGTTTCCATTCAGTGCCATACTCCCATAGATTGAGAGCACACATGACAATTCTGTATGTTTTACTCACTCCTACTTAAAATGGAGGTCACCAGTTAAACAATGCCAACGATGCCATCAAGAATCATTAGACGTGTCCTGATCCACAAAGGGAGGAGCAAGGCTTAGATCCCTGATGAGCTTTTTATGTCTATCATGTGCCACAGTTAAGGAGATGGAAGCCAAGTCTAGTTTCCAAAGGTCTAAATTAGTTTAGTACAAGTATCTGAGGATTTAGAGTATCTGTTTCTTACTATTAGGAGAATAGATGCTTTTGCCTTTAGCCTTAATGTGTGGATTTAATTCAGTTAACTACTCACTTACTACAGCAGTTCTACTCGCTTACATCCTGTAGGTTCATGAGTCCTCCATAATTTTTAATGAGTTACTTGGGATCTTTCAACCAGACAGAAACTAGCAATCAGATGTGTTTCAGAGAATGTCTCATTCCATATCAGTCAAGGATATTTTAAAGGACAAAGTTAATGAAGACTGAACTGCTGCAGACCATTTTTAAATAATACTTAAACTGTAGTCAGTCACTCGAGACACCAGAGGTTTGGACTGGAAGGTACTAGGAGAGCCGAGGGACAGAGGGCCTGACTTAGGCACGTAATGAGAAGCCAGAGGCTCCGTGGGTGAGCACTAGACTACAGGTCTAAAGTGTTGCCTTCTAGATTCCCTCTGCTAATAATTTGTCCCATAACCTTGGGGATGTTTTTAAATCTCTTGGGCCTCAGTTTTCTAGACTAAAAGGAGGCGTTGGACAAATTTACAGTGTCTTAACTACCGAGGACTCCTTTTGTGATTTTCTCCTATATTGGAATATTGCACTTTTTGAGTAAGAATTGCATTCTCTATTTTAATTTTATTCAAAGCTATGTGAAACTGCTAGCCAGAGCTTCTAATGTGCATGAGATAACCAGTGCTTCCACATAGAGTTGATCTGATTCCAGACAAAGGAAAGTAACAATATTTTAGTATGCAGCCTAGTTGTGGATGTATTTATGATTCTCCCTCTGAAATTTTGTCCCTCATTAATACATTTGAGAACTCTTAGTTGGAAGCTGCTAAATTGGCTGATTTCTCAGATCTCTTGTGACTCTAACACTTGATGAGTCTGTGAAGATCTGTTTAGCAGACAGGAAGGGTGGAGAGTGGGGATTGTGTAAGGTTGAGAGAGGAAGTTTGATCAATGGCTTTTTTAAATTGAGTTTTTAAATTGAGACAATTATAGATTCACATCTAGTGGTAAGAAACAATAGAGGATCTGGATCCCAAGTATCCTTTACCCTATTTTTTCCAATGGTAACATTTTTCAACACCATAGTACAATATTACAACCAGGATATGGACATTGATAAAATCTAGACATCTTACTGAAATTTCCCCAGTTTACTCATTTGTGTGTGAACGTGTGTATTTACTTCTGTGAAATTTTATCACATGAAGTTTCCTGAATCCTTCACTACAGTCTAGATACTGAGCAGTTTCATCACTACCAAGGGCCCCCCTCTTGCCCTTTTGTGGCCTCTCCCACCTCTTTCTGTCCTTCCATCTGTGCCTAAACCCTGACAACCACTGATCTGTTCTTTTCTAAAATCTCGTTATTTCACAAATGTTAAATAAATGGCACCATGATGTACATAACCTTTTGGCATGGCTTTTTTTTTTTTCATGCAGAATAGTTCTCTGGAGATTCATCTAAGGTTTTGCATGTATCAATAATTTGTCCCTTTCTATTGTTGAACAGTATTCCATGGTATGTTGTTCTCAATGCCTTTTTATTTCATGGATTTTAAGTCAGTGCATTTAATACCTTATTATTAAGGACACTGAATTAATGCACACATAGAATAAGCTAAAACTAGAGGCAAGGAAGCCATGGAACAGGCCAACCTCAGCACTGATTTCTTCACACTGAGTTAACTCATATCAACATTAAAAAACAAGATTTATAATTTTTTTAATAGGAAATTTAGCTTGCTTAAGTGGTGGCTTTGTGGGAGGGAGATACCTACTGTCAAAATATTCTAGATTTAAATATTGAAAGTATTTTTACAGGGTAATGTTTCTCCCCATTTTATATTTGCTGTGAGAATGCTTAAAGATACAGATTTCAGCTCTTTTAGTTGCTTTTGTCATAACTCCTTCTTTCACACGAGCAGCTACTTTTACTAATGTGATCTTCCAGTTGTGATTGAATTTAGCTTTTTATATCTTTTTGGAAATTTACCCACAAGACAGAGGTTATGCCTCATGAACCTTAGAAACTATATTTGGGACATGCAAGGTCTTCTGCCTTACATGAAGGGAGGAGGGAAAGATAGTGAGGAAGTACTAACTAATAACAAAACTCCCAGAGCACCCCTCAATAATGTGAAATGTGAAAATGAGACTGAGTTGATAACATGCCTAACTTACAGACTATTCCAAAGCAGTAGAGCTTTATTTAGTTCTAAGTCTAGAATATAACAGGCTAAGATGCTGATGGGTTCTAGAATGCTAAATTACATAAGCCAGTGAAAATTGCAATCATAAGAGGTCTAAATTGTGTAAGAATGTGTTCTGAGCACAAAGGTTTTTAAAATTGTAAGATTTCATTGTTAGACTGATAAATCAGTGGACCTAGAGGAAACAATTTCTGTATCCTTTATTTAAAATAGCAGTTTATACTTGATCATCTTCTTTTGTTGTTGTAACATATATACAACATAAAATTTGCACTTTAACCACTTTTTATGTGTACATTTCAGTGGCATTTATTATGTTCATGCTACCATCACCTCCATCCAACTTTTCATCTCCCCAAACAGAAACTCTTTTTCCATTATTCAATAACTCCCCTTTCTCCCTACCACCTGCCCTTGGAAAGCCCATAATCTGCTTTCTGTCTCTATGAATTGCTTTTTCTAGATATTTCATATAAGTAGAACCATACAATATTTGTCCTCATGTGCTTTACTTATTTCATTCATATGCTTGGTCTTTTTTATGGCAATTGGGGATACTTCAGATTTTAACTACATTCAAATGTGTAGATTGTATATAGGATCTAAAATAAAATTAAAAAAAAATTACAATGAGAAAACATTTAGTTGTGAATTTGTTTCTAAAATGTCATATCAGGAAAATGAGACCTGTGTTAATTTATTTACTTTTTAAATTTAGTAAAATACACAGGCATAATAAAGAGATACTTTAGATTATCTGCCTGATGCATTCTTTTGAACTTTTTGTTTAACATCACCTATAAAGTAACAACTCCTCTAATGCTGCTACTAACATTTATGGAATGCTGGATATGTATCAGGTATCATGCTAGCCACTTCAAATAGTTTTAAGTTTCATAGGAGCGTTATGAGTTAGGTGCTATCATTATTCCCATATAAGAGTCAAAGATACTGATGCTTAGAGAGGTTAAAGTTGACCTGTCCAAAGTCACATCAACTAGGAAAGCTGGGATTGGGAGCAAAGAATCAGGAATTTGGTTTCTAATTCTTTCAAATTCTAAATAGGGGGAATAGTGAAAATAGTGACCTTCAGGGATATCTAAATGCAGGAAAGAACATAGCAGAGCAGATTCTGAACCATGGAGATGAACCCAGAAATTCAAAAGGTCAGTGTAAAACCTCCAAAGTCCATGATAGCTGAAGATTTTTCTTCTGCCCTTCTTCCCCTCGCTTGAACAAGGTCGCTTGAACAAGGACCCAGATAGATGGTCCTATGGAACATGCTGGGTGTTAGTGAGTCAGCATATCTTGGATTGTCATGTTAAAAAGCAAAGCCCCCAGCTAGAACTTTGATTCCAAAACATGTAGTGATAAAAATACATATGCACAGGGAACGGATGTGGCTCAAGCAGTTGAGGGCCTGCTTTCCATATACGAGGTCCCGGGTTCAATCCCCGGCCCCAGTATGAAACAAACAAACAAACAAAAAAATGTACACACAGAATCCTAAACCTGTCCACTTAAGCTAATATTTATTTCAGGAGATATAAACATGGGATTCCTCATGAATAAATCGGTACAAGCATACCTTGTTTTACTGCACTTCACTTTATTGTGCTTCACAGATATTATGGTTTTTACAAATTGAACGTTTGTGGCAATCCTGCATTGAACAAGTCTATGGGTGCCATTTTTCCAACAGCATGTATTCAATTTGTGTCTGTGTCACATTTTATTTAAAGTATGTACATTGTTTTTTTTAGACAAAATGATGTTGTACACTTAATGGACTACAGTATAGTATCAACATAACTTTTATATGCACTGGGAAACCAAAAAATCCACGTGACTCGCTTTATTTGCAATATTCACTTTATTGCGGTATTCGCTTTATTGCGGTGGTCTGGAACTGAACCCGCAATTTCTCTGACATATGCCTGTACAATTTATTTCAAAACCATTCTAGAGCAATGCTGTCCAATAGGAGATTCTGCAATGATGGAAATGTTCTATATCTGCCCTGATCAGTTTAGCGGCTGCTAGCCACATGTGGCTACTGAGAACTTGATATGTGGCTAACAAGATGGAGAAATGGAATATTTAATTTTATTAGGTTGCTATTAATTAAAATTTAAATTTAAATAGCCACATGTGGCTACTGTATTGGACAGTGCACTTCCAGAGAGTAAAGGTCTAATTATAACAGATATCGTAAGATTCTAAATATATGTGTTCTTTATGCTTCCACCACCTCTTTCCCTGGGCAGTAGAGTGAAGAAGGGGGGTGATGAGGGAAAGGGTGGTTGAGTCAAAATGCAAAATCATTTCCCATGTTTATCTGTCCCATGTAAACTGTGTTTTGTTGACAAAATTTGGGGAGGTTGAAGATTTGGCAGGCCTGGGTGTCCCTTTGCCTGCATGAATGTGTCAGCACCTCATTAATCTTGTATTAAACTGTAAAGACTCTTTTCCCTCCTACTATGGGACTATTTTTAAGGGACATTTTAGTACTCCCTTTGCATCTTAGGGTTCGATTTTGATTTTTAATTTACAAGTTGCTCTGTGAATTAATTTTAGCTTGTGTTTTATTTAAATATGTCCTGATCATTTCCAAATTGGAATGAGAGAAATTATTTTGGAGTAGGGAAGTTAAAAGGAATTGCATTACAAATTTTTGAAGAACATATTCAGTGTTTATTTTCTAGAAATTAAAAGCATGAGAATGTTTCTACAATTTGGACCAGTTTTTTGATTAAGTGATTCCATCACACCGCAATGGCCCTTGGTGATTCTTCTCTTGCCATGAAAAGAAGCTGTAAAGGCATAGTTCTTATTCCGGTAACTGTTTTTGACATTTTTTGTTCAGTGTAGGAATTAGATGACAATGCCTTAAAAAAATACGGAGTATTTTAAGCCTTAAGCCCGCAGTGCTTGTGTCTTACAGGTGTGTGGTGAATTGTCATTGTTTTTTTTTTTAAATTTTTCCCCTAAGACAGCCATCTAGAATAATCACTTTCTGTATTTCCTGACACTGGAAAAAGATACCGTTTGGGATTCCTTTTATAGTTTCTTCAGCTAACGACTCTAGTGACCACTCAATTGTGTTCTTGTAGTAAATCACAACTTTTTTGAAAGACCCAGCTCTGTTATGTAATTATAAATGCCCCCACGAAGTCATCACCCTAACTAAAAAGAAAAGTAAGTTTCCATTTTCTTAAATAATATGGAATCTGCCCACTGCAAATAATGCTTGTTGAACATAAAAGAATAAGACTGTTTTCTTGCATTCTTTTCTTCCTCTTTCTCCTCCTTCTCTTGCTTCTCCTTCCTTTAAATAAACCTGTAATTGATGAGGCATACAAAGAAGCTTCAGGCTTGTCAGACCTGGTCAGCCAGTCATGAATAAAGGAAAACCACCTTGCAAACTCCTACTTGGAATTTCCTATGACTGACTCGTTCTAGCTGAAATTTTGGGTTTCACAATGACTAACTAGGGAGACTACTCTGGGTCCCTGAATGGACTCTCAATCATTTACTTTGCATTTTAATAAATTAGATTAAGGAAATAAAATCAACTTCATGATTATATTGCGAGCAGTGCTTTCCACAGCCCGCAGTTAGTTGCTGTCTTTGAAGCATGGAAAGAGGAATTTAGCTTATTTTGCCAGGATGTGTTTCAGTCAAATATAGGGGACAGTGGAACTTTTCAGTGTGGCAAGCACTGGTGGGACGGGTGTCGCTGGAGGGGGCACTTTACATCAACCAAAGGCCAGCGCTTTCCCCTCTGCCCAACTCGGGGGATGCAACACAGCCAGCCTTGCACAAGGCCCTGGAAGTCAGTGCCTCCTTTGGCCAACTCCTGGAAAAGGCTTCCCGGGAGACTGGGCCCTCCGTGTGTGCCAATGCTTGTAAAGCGTTTCACCTCTTCAGAGCCTAATGCCTCTCAAAACCAAGAACAATTAAAGCGAGAGCCTTTCCAAGCAACTGGGGAATTGAGCAAAATAAATCAGAAATCCTCAGCCTCTGCTCTGGAGGCTTGCCTCATTATGAGAGCAGATCTATTAGCCCTCTTGCCATTGTCTTTCATTTCTCAAGTGAGGTGATTCTAATTAAATTAATCTGCATGTCAATCTATTGGTGATCAATCAAAGAGCCTGAGATCCCCCCTATGCTGCAGGCTGCTTGCGGCTGACAGGGCCTGATAATGGAGGAAGAAATAAACTGTGGAGCAAAGTTAATTAGTCAACATAATAGGTGGATTAAACGGGAGCTGGCTGATTGCTGTTCCCTGTGTCAAAGCATGAGGTGGGAGCTGAAGCTGAAATTACAGACAATTATTATATTTGGTTGTAAGAGGTCGCATGAATAAACAGATCTTAGTGGCTTTCAGTTTTAATCCCCTTCCCCATTTAATATAAGGAGAAGTGTAGGTCATTTCTTCTCATTGTTTTAGTCAAAGTTCTCGAGACAACACCTTTGCCTGCATCCCTTCTGGCAAACTGGGTTCAGAGTCAGTATATGAGATGGTCAGGGTGTCAGGATTGTTGCTTGGGCCAGTGCCACCATTTTTTTTTCTTTCTTGGCATTGAAATAGACATCTAACATCCTTAATTAGCAGGGAATCTGGGTAGGTGGGGGTGGGTTGGAGAGGATGGTGATAGTGGTGAGGGGTACTTTGGTTGATTGACCAAAGCTAATGTGGCAAGGAAAAGGTATAAGAAAGCCCCCCCCCCCAAAAGGTATGCAGAAGAGAAAGCTGCATCTCAGCTCTCACCGAAACCTCTCTTTTTCATTTCTCTATCCTCTTAACCTGACGGATTGGGGAGGGGGGGGGCCGTATTTTAAAGATTCAAAAGATTTTTATTTGCATGATCAACTGTGATATCTACTTCAGTGTCTAAACTGAAGGGTAATTTAGGTGAAACACAACCACCCTTGTGTAAAAAAAAATATGCTAATAAAGATCCTCTTGTTAAAATTATGTTTAACAGTGTACCTTCTGCTGTATAACTATAAACTGTGCAATTTTACTTAAAACTGCATCAAAAGCGTTCCATGCCAAAGACCCACTCATCAATAGCTTCTCTTGTTAGACTTGTACAGCATAAGCACCAGTTATTATGTGAAATAGCTATGCAATTTTCTTCAGCTCCCAGCTGTTATTTATTTAACTTGAGTTTATTACCCTCCATGCTTTTATATTAAAATGTTCACTCATTTCTCTCTTATGTCTCCAGGTCGTGGTGTCTACAACAGTCAACGTGGATGGCCATGTCCTGGCAGTCTCTGATAATATGTTTGTCCATAATAACTCCAAGCATGGGCGGAGGGCTCGGAGGCTCGACCCCTCGGAAGGTACGCCCTCTTATCTGGAACATGGTAGGCGAATCATTTTCATTGGTTGGCATTGTTATTCTAACTGTGAATTTGTTTTTTTTCTTTCAACTCCACCACATTTTCTACCCCATTTGGAATTTCAAGTGTCCTTTTGAACAATATTGATTCCCAGGGGTTTTTACTCTTCAAAAGAGATGATGCCTAGTATTTAAAGTCAGGGAAATTTCTTCGAGACCCACTATTTCTTGTACGGATCTCTACCCTGGGAATGGCTGACATCACTTTCCTCCAGGTCGAGAAAGAGACCTTTATTTTAAACTTCTACTTGAGTAAAAATCAAGAAAGTGTGTGATATATTTTAAGGGTCTACAATTGACTATTTAAGTTTTATAATGAGTGTGATCTTCTTTGTAATCCTGTTGGTGCATCTCTGTGACTACACATGTAACTTCATTTGGAGTTAGGTCCAAAGTCTAGGTTGGAAGTGCTTTCTGAATATGAAGTCCAGACTAAATACTCCTCCTTTGCCCTCTGCATACCCTTCCCCTCCCCACCACATGGTAGAGCCTTCTTTCTCTAGGTAGACATGGTGGGGAGAAATAGCATTTGTTTTGAGAATCTCAGCTAATCAGTGGTGCCTTTGAGAAGACTAGAGGAAACCAGATAAAGATTTGAATCAAGGGAAGTAAAAGCTTCTCAGAGGAGCCATGAGTTAGATTGAGTACAGTCTGAAGTTTTCTGTGCTGTATGAGTATGTAACATCATATCCATCCATCCATCCATCCATCCATCCATCCATCCATCCATCCATCTATCCATCCTTCCATCCATCCATCCAGTAGTGACTGGATACCAATCACCATCCTAGGATTTTTCCAGTCTCAGAAAAAATTTTTGACCCATTTTCCTCATCAGCTTTCAAGTTTGCTATTTCAGCAGGATTATTTTAAAGACACTATCACCTGATTGCCTGACTTTTCCATTGGCCATGAGCTGTCCATGATATAATTCATAAGTAGAATAGTCCCTTCCTTGCCACCATCCCAATTTAATATACATACCGCTATCATCTTTTTTTGCCTGATTTTTCCCCCTGTGCTTAAGGAGTACACAAATTGTATTTTTCATTAGTTAGCCAGATGTATTACTTTTTGCAGGAGGCCATGGAAACACCTGCTCATGATTACATTCCTAGTTCCATTTCTGTATTTATAATTATTCTAATCCTCACTTTATAGTAATATTGTCTTTTTAATGCCCTTGGAGTCACTGTAAGGCATTGTATGACTAGAGGTGTTAAGGTGAAAGAAGGAAGAAATAATAGGTGAATACAAAATGGACATGGTGCATTTTGGTTTTGACTGTGGCTTGTGAGTTGCAAGGGTTAGTGCCCTGCTGGGGGTGGGCTTGACCCCAGCTTCAGACCTGCCAGCCATGGATTCAGTTTCATTGTGCTCCAAGTGTCAGCCAAACCCAGCTCCTGTTCCTGCTCTTGGGAAGCCAGTGAAGGAGCATAGGACTCCGTGCAAAACTATCACGCCACAAAAATCAGACAAACAAAACCCAGGCTGCTAGAGGGGGATGGAGGTCAGTAGCGTTACTTCGCAGGGTGAGGTGGGGGAAAGAGCCTTGAAATAAGTGCCTTGGGAACCCCTAATTCTATTCTTAATTTCACCTCTGAACTTCGTATGACCTTGGACAAGTCACCCCCATTTTTAGGATCCTTTGTTTCCTTCTTGGGAAAACAAAGGCTATGATCTGTAAGTGGTTAAACAAACAAACAAAACAAACTAACAAAAAAAACCATATCATGCTTTGGGTGAAGGGCAGGTAATATAAATAAGGGAAGTGGTTTGGGTGGAGACCATGGAAGACATGCAAGTACACACTCTGCTGCCCCTGAGTTCAGTGGGGCCAGGTGCTCCAGTTTGGCAAGAATTTAAAATCTCCTAATTTTTCATTGTTGGTAACTAATTGTAATTTCAGTACAAAATGTTGTACTGAAAGGAGGCTAGGCAAAATAAAAAAGTCAAGAATGCAGCCATAGGCTAACGCTAAGCTTCCTGGCAGCTCAAATAGTCTTAATTCTGTGAGTACATATTAGTATTTCAGTTGGGATATCACATTATTCTGTTTTAAAGACAACATTTTATTCTTATGTTGAGTTTACCAGCCCACAAACTGGCCACGTTATTATTAACATCCTTCAGTAAGGGGCCATGCTGTCACCAAAGCTTTACTTCACATCTCTCCCGCAGAATGAAAGGGTAGACACATTCAGGTCCATAGTAATGACAGTAACATAGAAACCTGCTTCTCTGCAGAATGAATCAACCAACCACACATAACCACCCACTCATTTAGACACATCAAGCTGATACATAAATATCTACTCAGCAAAAGGGTGACTACTGAGCTCTTTCACTGGTGATGTGTGGGAGTAAACCCAGATGCTAATTCATGTTGATCTGGGGGTAGGGTAATTCTTTATCTTACCATTGAAAAATCCTTTTGAAAATGCCCCATTAAGATGTAAGTCTCTCTGCTCCCTCACCTCAAACAGCTAACTGCCTGGTAAGACTGAAAAGTGTCTTCACCCCTTGAGACCTGTGGGAGCCTTCATTTCTCCCCATTTGGGCTCTTTGCCATCTCGTTTACAGGTAGACTGAATTATTTTGAGCTGTTCGGCACATCTCTATTTACATCTCGCTTGTAGACAGTTGGAGGAAAGTTCCTTTTCGTGCATCACCTTTCTACCTCTAAGTAGAAGCAGTCATCATGGTTTACAATCACACACAGTCTTCCCCAGGTGGTCCATGGACGCATAAATCCCTGAGCTCAACTAAATGTCCCTGTATTCCAGTTATGATAGTTGATAAAGGCAAATTAATTTCTGAGAATTTTGTGGGGCCCAAAGAGAGTAAATCCTGGCATGCTGTAGCTTATGTTAATTGTCCCCCTTTCTTCTTTTCTTCATTCATAAAAACAGATTTTCTTTGGTTGGTTTAGGCTAGTGAGGTCTCTTCTTTAAGCAAGAGCTTTATGGAAGATGTACAGTAGAGGAGGGAGATGGTCTCGAAATGTAACTGGTCTCCAGGCTCTGATATTTGAAAAAGCAGGCTTGCACCAAAGAAACTGAGTTGTCACCACCCACAGTAATGGAAAGCTCTAGCTGTGCATCTTTCTGTCATTTGGGCAAATTCATGGGGACTGTGTGGTTGGGGCTTGGGGAATTTTGTTATTGTCATCATCGTTTGCCTGTGTTTCTGGCTGTGTTTACTTGAATTTAAGGCCAATTGTGGCATCAGTTTCTCTATTTTTTTCCCCCTGTGGCAATAAGCTGTGCCCTCGCAACGCGATAGTGCAGAGACCCTGTCAGCTTGCATGCACTAACTCTTTATTATCTAATGATCTAATATGCAACAAGGCAAAGTGCCGGTGCTCATCATTCTGACATAGAATGCCGGGAGAAGTGACTAAATTACTTTATGTACCATTAGCGCTAGCAGCTATGGTGAACTCACCGGCAGTATTTATGCAAATGCCTGTGAATACACTCTAGTGGCTTTGTCAGGAAGCAGTCTGACAAGCTGTTTAAATGCTTTTTGGAGGGGGGGGTGCTTTTTTTTTTTTTTTTTTTTTTTTGGTGTGCCTGTGTTTTTTCCCCTTCTCTTTTCCTTTCCTCCCTCCCCTTTTTGGACAATGGCTGGGGGACTTACCTCTTCCAGGCTTGCTGGGGCACCGGAGAGGTAAGGGCAGCTCAGCCTTCAGTCACCAAAAGAGTGGAGGATAAGGGCCCAGTCTGGCAATCTGGGATTCTTCAGACTTTGTTTTCTTCTTCCTTTTGAAATTCTTATATTCTTATGAATTTGCCTAATCTTCATGTTTACTTGGTGGAACTATAAACTGAGAGGTTTCAGAATATGAACAATTCTAACCTGAGGTGATACTTAGTTTCATGGCTCAAATATAGATGCTTTAAAAAATATCCCCTCTTTTTTATTTAATAAACAATGGTTGAAATTTAGCTTTTGTGGGCAGCAGAAATGAATGGATGACGTTTCCCTTCGAAGTATTGTAAATATTGAGACATGAAGTATAAATGTGCGGGATCCCAAAACAAAACGTATCAAAGCAAAAGTGGGGTTTGGTCAAACTAAAAATATTTTTTGGAGAATAAAGGATGGTGATAGACTTACAGGGCCATACCCTTGCTGTAAATAGGGCTTTAGAGAGTCAGAATCAGATTTTCACCACCACCACCACCAGTTAGTTCTGACCTTTCAGCTGCGGTGCCCCTTTCCAGCTGTCCCTGACAATATCGTGTTCTTCTCACTCTTTAGCATTTGACCCGCTTTTAATCCCTTTGCTCCAGACAGAGCAGTTTTTGCTTCTGTTGGATGCCCCTGGCTATCCAGCCCTAGTGACTCTCTGAGCCAGCAGCGCTTACATTTGTTGTTTTATGGGCATGTGGACAAAGATGGTTGAAGCTTGGGGAGACTATTCCAAATTGAGAGACAGCATGGACCTTCAAAGAGAAAGGAGAGGCTCATCTCTTCTCCCTTCTGTGGTGTAAAGCCCTATGATTTGGCTAGTAAATGCCAGTTGGATGTAGAAGAAGGAGGATCGGACTGTCTGACTGGGGAGCTGGGTCCCAGTCTTGACTTGGCCTTTAACCAGCTGTGTGACTCTGGGTAGGTGTCTTTGCTTCTCTGGGTCTCAGTTTTTGTATATATTAAAGGAGAACTGGGTCGGGTCATCCCTAAACCTCCTTTTGGCATGCAATATTCCTTGGTGTTCTTAATAGGAGCCCTTGGCACATTCTTTCCCTCAGTCAGTGCCTCCTCTAGGAGGTGCCTTTGGAGAGACAGGGCTTTTTCAGGGGAACAGAAAAATTCATGGCTGTTTTGAATATAGTTCTTTCTTTGTCTTCCCAACCAAGGACTAAGACACCCATCAGATGGACTTTAAACCATTCATTTCTTCATTTTCATTGAGCATCTACTACATGCCAGACACCATGCTAGTGGTAGAAGGCAGACACAGTCTCTCTCTTCATGGGATTTATGAAAAAGAGGAAAGAAAGATATTAAACAAAATGTGCAATTAACTGGTTAGAGAAGTTCATAAAAGGGAAATTCTAAGAAGGGTGGTGGCAGTGAGGTATTAGGGATATCTTCTCTGAGGAAATGATATGTATGCCAAAAGCTGAATGCTGAATGTGTTCATCAGGCAAAGAGGACAGAAAAAAATTTCCAGACAGAGGGAACTGCGTTTGCAAAGGTGTTTTTGCATAGGTGAGTTCAAGGAACCCAGAGGAGACTGGGATGGCACAAGTCGCTCTTGGCCAAGGGGAGAGTGGCAGGAGATGAGATTAGGGTGGCGGCTGAGGGCCAGATCACGCAGGCCCAAGTGGGCTGGGCTGGTCAGGACGTGGTCTCGGTGGCAACCCTGAAAATGGTGTGGAGTCAAATAGGGCTTTGATGAACTCAGTTTCAATTACACAGGCTCCTGGTGTCTCATGAAAGCTCACGGCAAGAGTGCTCTGAGTTGGTTATAACTGCCCTTTCCTGGTGGACCTTGGAAGTTCACCAGGGAGTTGGCTGTGGCTTGAAGCTGTCCCCTGATTACTCCCCACTCCGTCAATAGTGCATGTGCTCAATAAGGGGAAAAAGCCAAACATTTCAAGAGTTCTTTTTCCAGATGGTTTTGGCTTATTGATTCACTTGTTTTCATAAACAGCTTGGAAAGAGTTCATCTGTTGGCTTCTTTTTGAACTAGTGGAGACCTTTCCTTGTTAAGGCTTCTAGAATGGAGGGCTGCTGCATTATTTGTCTTGTGGAATGTATATAGCTTGTCTAACCTGAACAAGACTAAAATTAGGTGAGTGAAAAAAAAACCTAAAAACAAGAGAGGAAAACATCTTTCCAAATTTCTCTCTCCCCTGCCACCACAGGCAATGTCTTGAGTCACAGCTCATGCTGAGTGAAGAGCTATTGAAGATTAGAAGGTCACCTAGTTCACCCCTCTCATTTTTCAGAGAAGGAAACGGAGGTCTAGAGGGGGCTGTGACCATCCCATGTTCTTATGGCTAGTTTATGTCAAAATCCACTTTGTGCTCTTTGCACTTGCTCGTGGTGAACTGACCATCACGTGTGAATGCCACACTTGCATGGCTTCAGGGTCCCCGGGTAACACAAAATGTCAGAGGATTTGGGGTCTGCCCCTGCTATCTCCTTGTACACCTGTCTTCACAATTCAGGTCGGCCTAGGCTTGCCTTGAGTCTCTCTGGGATTCTGATGATCATGCAAAGAATGTTTGAAAATCACTCCAGCAGCTTGAGAGAAGTGTACCTCCTATCACATTCAGAGGATGAATGATGCAGAGCTCCCCACTTAGCTGACAGCCCTAAAAGTGACTGGCTTCCATGCAAAACTCCAGCCAGGCCCACTTAGGCAGGAGCATCTTGGTGAAGGGTCTAGGTTAAGTAGAAAAATATTGGCGTCATTTTTTTGTTACTGAGGATGGCATATTACAACTTATCAATTGATTTTCCTCCTTGAAAAAGGAAGACAGATGCAAGAGCAGAACATTAAGGTTAAGAATATCCAGATGTGTCGTAAATAGAGCACCGAGGCCCTGGATTTTCAAGCATCAAATCAGGCCTTTTTCTTTGAGCAGTTGGGAAGATGCTTTTTGTCTTCCCTTGAAATAGAAAAGATATGGCAAGTAGTCAAGATAATGAACAAGGGATGTAAGTGAAGACGGATTTTCAGTGTATCCCTTGAGAAATTCATAAAGCAGATAACACCAGAAATCCGAACACAGGGGACTTGGTAGCCAGCAAGCTCTCAGCTTCAGGCAGATTAAAGAGTTCATGAGCAACACGTAACTGTTAAGCAGATGATCTACGTTATCTCTATTTGAGTATGACACGGCCAACAGCACTGCTAACAAAGGAGAAATATTGCTCAGCCTTAGCTGCCGTGCTTGATGGTGACCAGGTCAGGTAAGAGCGTTTATCATCATCATCATCATCATTACTGCTGCTGCTGCTATTTTCAGACTACTACCAGCTAACCTTGATGGAGCATTTGCTAGGTGCCAGCACCACGTGAGCGGTTTACATATAACATCTCATTAAATCCTCCAGCAAATCCGATGAGATGTAGCTATTATTTTTGCCACCTTACGAATGAGAAAACTGAAGTTCAGAGAGGGTCAATAACGTATCCCAAATCACAAAACTAATTAGAATTGGACCTGGGACTCCACTCCAGGTCTAACCAACCATGTAGCTCTGAATAATAGCAATACTAGGAATAATTACAGTGAACATTCATTGTGCCCTTCCTATGCCAGGCACATAGTGCTACAGCCAACCCCTTGTAACGATGAGGAAATTGAGGCTAAAGAGAGGCGAGGTAACTTGCCCAGAGTCATACCACAAATAAGTAGTACATCAGAGGTTAAACTAGAAAACCTGACTCCAGAGGTTGTACTCTTTGTTGGGTTTTTTTTTTTTTTTAAAGATTTACTTAACCCTGGACCTCCTATATGGTAGACGGGAGCCCAATTGCTTGAGCCACATCTGTTTCCCCGTTGTACTCTTTTAACTACTACTCTTACACATCATGCTAAAATCCTTCCCATCCTTTATCCCATTGTTCTTATTTGTTTCTCAGAAAGTAAGGCCATTGTGCTGGTATTCTAGGTAGATTTTTCAAAAGTTAGCCCAGAACATATCTTTTTTGAAAAAAAATGGGGCTTATTAGGCATGTTTACCTTATAGTTCATTTTCCTTCAATAACCTGTTTTTCCCATGACACTACCATTAGTCGAGTAAAGAAAATACTGATTGATAATACCACTAGTCAAGTAAAGAAAATGCTGATTTTATTTGATGACTGGTTTATTTTCTATGGGGGCCAGCCAGATAAGAAAGGGGCTGGTAATATTTTATTTATTTGCAAGGATGTTCTAACTCATCTCCCTAAAAAAATCATTTGTTGACCATATGGTCTCTCTGGCATGTATACAAAGTGGAGAAAAATGAGAACATGAGAAAACTGTGAGAATGTGAGTTAAGCAACTGGTAGGGTACTAACTATATCCTTGTTAGGATACTAAAGAGTTGCTAAACTTCATGTTAGAAATAGCATGGGAAACTGATATGGATTTAGGGAGGCTGTTTTCTTATGAGTTCCTTGACAAGCCTGTAAATTGTGGGAAAATTCCAGTATTTGGTATTTTGTGTTAGCTAATGAAAGAGTAAGCCACACCTAACTGTTTTTTAAAAAAGCACAGAGTGTATGTGTATGGATCAAAATGGCAGAACTTTTCAAGCCCCTTTTTTGATAATGTTATATTTGGTCACAAAAGAATCCAGTTGTGTATTTTGTGTGTAATTGATTCTTCCAAACCAGGGGCCTATCTGTACACATACCATACTGGAACTCTTCTTACTTGAGCATTTCAGAGTCCCCAAAGTACAGGATTCAAGTGATGTTAATATGCAAATAAAACATTTTAGATCCTGTAAACAAACCTTCTTATGATGAATATTCAGGAGTAGTGGACCGGAGTTGAGTTTGAAAGATTTTTGTTTGTTTGAACATTTTCAGAGCTCTACACACAGAAGTACATAAAGACAAAGCACTGCTGCTCCTTTGCTATTCAACCTCTCCTAAGTGCATTGATGTCTGAGGGTCTCTGTTTCCTCATTGGTTTAGGGGGTTTATTTGATTGCATAAGCAAAAAATACAAGTAGCACTCCAAAGTCATGTTCTCACAACTTAGGGCAAGACTAAATTTAAAGAAAAAGTAAGTTGATCTAATAGCAAGAAAATAGCAAGAAAATAATAGCATAAGTAGTACCTCATAACTAAAGTTTGTAAGACACAGTTTAGAGGGCTTAAGGGCTGGGAGAAGTAATAATTCTTTCAAGTCACCAGGAAACAGTATAGGACACTGGGAAACAATTTTTTTAAAGAGTCATATGTCACTTTTTTTAAAAAAGCCTTTTGGGTTCAGTTTGCCATTAAAATAGATGTAATATCCTAATAGGATTTTAAAAACCAAAACCTCTCCCAGGTTGTTAATTCTGTTTTTATTTTTAAGCAAGTAGTGTCTGCATGTCAGAAAGCAGAAATTAGTTTGGAAAGGAGGTCTTGAGGAAAGCGTGAGAGAATCAGCCAGGGTCCACCGAGGCGGCACATTATGATAATATATACTGAACCAGCTGGACACTGAGCAAAGCTGACATTGTGTTGTCAGGGGCAGGATTGCCCATCAATTTCTGAGATAGGATTTGAGTTCAAATGACAGAAAGAGCAGCAACTGTGTTGAAACTGATGCAAGTGGGAGAGGCGGGGCAGGCAGGAACCAGCCAGGCCTAAAGACAGGAAGTCCTGGTACCTCCGGAAGGGGGTGGCTCTGTTTTCTCATCTGGCTGCTACCCTTCCTTCTAACCTTAACATCTGTCAGCAAGATCCACCTGGGTCCTTGCATGATTAGAGCTCACTGCAGGGGGAGCTTACTGGGGCTAATTTTAACTGAGAGAATAAGGTGCCTGCTGCTGGAATGGGGGCTGGATCGGCCTAGGATTCTACTTATCCACTGCTTAAGAAGCCCAGTGTGGGTAGAGTGGAGCTCGTTAATGACCACTTGAAGGGGTTCTCAACTTTTAAGCAACTCTGTTTAGTCCCTTAATGCCTTAGTAACTCTGATGATTTCTCTTTAGTACATTTGCTTATTCATTTACTCATTCTTCTATTTAACATTTATTGATTGCCTTCAATATTAGACAATAGGAATATAGAGGTGAACACCGCAGGAAAAGTTGTTGACAGGACGAAGTTTGTGTTCATGTGTGTATGCATATTGATGTGTCTATATTAAGCAAATAATTGCCCATAAGACTTATTTAAATTGCAATTCTGGTTAAGTGCTATAAAAGAGACACTGAGACCACTACGATACCTTAAAACAAGTGGACTTATTCAAATCTGAAGAAACACGGATGCTTTTAACATTTAAAATAAGAATGAGTAACATTTAGTCAAGCAAAGAGGAAAGAGTATTTTAGGCAGAGTTGGTAAAGTGTGTTCAAAGGCCAGAGTGGGCACAGAACATGAGAAGTTTGGAGGAGGGCTAATAGGGAAGGTGGTTGGGTGTGGGATCCATTTTTGAGAAATACATTTGGAAGTTCCCCATAGGTTGGCTTCTCTGTGACTTGGAGCTAGGGGACCCATCTATTTTCTTAATTGCAGGTCAGCAGAACCCATTGCCCACTAAAACACTAACTTTTGGACCAATGTTCCCAGTGGCAATGACTTTAGTGATTGTGATAGCAGCTGTTGAGCACTTACCATGCATCAGGATTGGTGCTAAGCACGTTGTATCTATCTTTTAATGCTCTCAATAGCCATTGGAGGGCAGTACTATTATTATCTCCATTTAACAAAGAAGGGAAACCAAGGCCATCCTTCAAGGAGCTGGTTGTGGACAAACAGAAAAAGAGTTAGGATTCTGTATCCAAGTAGCTGGCACAAGGTGGGCATCAGCCCTGTCCTGTCCTGCTGCTTAGTCAATGCCAGTCTCCTAACATTGGACTTCAGAGGTGAGAGAAATTGTCCTGCCAGTCGAGCATGTAATATAATACCTGCTTCAACAGAAGCAAATTGACGACATTACTCAAAGGCAAATTTAAAAGCCAGATCTGTGCTAAATCTCAGGGGTAAGTTAGTTGGCATGTGCAGTGATATATGGGAAGCGGCTTTTCTGGGTTAGGATAAAAAATCCTGGTATCACGTCTCGCTCTCGGGCACCCCATCTCAATCGCCCCGTGCCAGCCCTGCAACTTGAAATACTCAGTGGAGAGAAATGAAACTTTCTAGAAATTAGGTGATCGTCATCCTTATCAGATGAATATAATGCCATCAGCATGATTTTAGCATCTTTGGAAAAAAAGAGATTTGCCTGGAGGAGGAGCAAGAGAAAGTTTGAGGCATGGATTGTAGGACTTGCCACAGGCAACTTGGCTGGGAGATGACCTAGTAATTAAAGTCCAGCTTCAGTGTATGTTTCTGATCAGTCATAACAGAAGCACTGACATGGGAAACCAGACAGTAAGCAAAAGAAGGGAAAGAAAAGTGAAACACAAAAGTAACACTTTCAAGCCCACGGGGTACAGAAGTAGATCTGAATTGACTGAATATGTAGCTGACCACTAAGCATGAAAGTGGAACCCACTTACTAATCTATTTTTATCCTAATCTGTGAAATTAATCAATAGTTTATATGTGAACATAGGCTCCTGTGTTGCTGGCTTCTTTAATTGACAGGTGCAATCAGCAGGACAGCAGTTGTTCAAACCCACATTCTTCACTAGCGATTTTAGGGAGCAATGTGGCAGGATCAAGCAGGGACAAGATGCAAGTAGGGACACCGACAGTGTTGGGTTTGGGGCCTCTTCGTAACACATCAGATTCTTTTTACTGACTCTGGGGCAAAGGGATAAGGATTTTAAGACACAAGTGTTATGTAAAATAGAAACTTAGCAATGTACTTTGGCTATTATCTAGAAGACTGGTCAAAATTAAGGTGGTTGGTGCAAATGGGGAAATTTCTTTAATTTTTAAATATTTTTTACTTTTCTTCTGAGCAGAGTTGGGGAAGCCACTATGTACTGAGCACCTACTATGTGCTAGGCTTGTATCAGGTGCTTTTAGGATTATGGGGATATATCCTAGCAGTTCCAATGTAGTTTATCATTTCTAGATAGAGGCAGAAAACATTTCTTTTGTGAATTAGAACAGTCTTTCTTTGTTAGAAGCTTCTGGCTGAATCATCAAACCAGCTGTGCTCTTCCAGTAACTATTATGTGCAACACATCTATAAAGTCAGACCTTGGATTCTTCCACCTTGCTATTTTGGCAGAATCCTAGCAGCTCTTCTTGATTTGGTTAGCTAAATGCCTATGGAATCCAGTCCTTGCTGCTCAAGAGAGAAAAAAAAAAAAGATATTTGGGAAAATGTGTTTAAGATACTATTTTAGAATAACTTATTTGTTAATTAGTAAACTTTTATTATTTTCTTTATACTTGCAAAATTGTGTAATGAACACTGTCGAGGTGAATATTAGTCAGATTGAAATGGAAGTAAAAGGGAACTTTCCTACACTATAAAAATATGTAAGTTCTCATAAAGTTACAATCACTCATATTAGGTGTTCAAACTCTGATTTTATGTTTAGCAGCCCAACTTGTAACAATTGAAAGCTTCTAAGCCTGGAAGATTGACAGTATTTTCATTGTTCCTGTGTTTAAATTGGAACCTGTGGTATTACATTAGGAACCCATTTTTTTTTTTTGAACTTGGAAATAAAAGAAGGTAGAGAGAGATATTACTATAATTCATACATGGGCCTGGAGTCTTAAGGGGAAAATAAAATAACTTTACTTGGAAAGAGATTAGTAATATTATGTAAAGTTAATAAATACTCACCCTTTATCTTGGGGATAAGGAATTGCACAACTTAGATTTTATGGGACTTTGGCTGTACTGACATGATTAAAATGAATATTTTAGCCAAAAGGAGCAGAAATTTCAGATAAACACCAAAACTATCAAACTGTATTTCCAAAAGATCGAGTTCAAGACTTAGATCTTTGCTCCGAGACTCAGTTGCCTCATCTGTAGAGTAGAATTAAGAAAAACATCAATTTGCCTTTTCCTCAGGGTTGGTTTTAAGAATAATTGAGGTAATCTGTGAGAAAGCCCTTTGACACTTAGCAGTGCTAGTTAATTGCCAGGTACTGGTTAAGTAGGGAATACTATCTAGTATGTGAATGAATTAGGGTCCCTGCCTACAGGGGGTGTGTTGATTAGTTGGGTTGATTTGCATACATATCTACGTGCCCAACTTTTTATGTGTGCATATCAAGACGAAAGTTCAAGGGAAAATGCATCAAGTGCCAAATGGATGGGAAAGACAGGAAGAAGTTCTCTGAAGGGTTAGCTTTTTGTAGACTAGGGTAGAAAGAAATAGCTTCACACAGAAGACTGATCATTTTGGCAAAGTATGATTTGTCTGCATGGAAGCGAGTGGTATAATCTTCCCCCAAAAAGAAATAGTGGGAACGTGCCAAGCATGTTTGGAGACAGTGGATTTGGAGAGCTTGTCATCATCATCTTCATTTTTTTCTTCCCCATATCTCTCTTCTTCCATCCCCTCTTCACCATCATCTCATATTTATTCAGGACTTAGTGTGTGCTGTGTCCTTTACATAGATCACCTCATTGAAACCTTGCAACAACCTCATTAGGTGAGATTTCTTATTATTGGCCTCAATTAAAGTGGTGGAAACTGAGGCTTCAGAAAAGTTAATTAGTTTTTCTAAGCTGGTTCGAGGTGATGCTGGGATTTGCGCTGAGGCCCCCTGAATCCAGAGCTGGTGTTCTTAAATGCTGCCTCCAGATTGGGGTGAGGTGGGAAATGAGCTCGGAAAGGGAGACTAGGTCTGATTACCATGGGCTTCGAGGGGGCACTTGATTTCTGCAGGGAAACTGCGGAAAGCTTGTGAGCAGAGTGCTCACATTTTGGAAACTGGTATCTGAAGATTAATCTGGGTTCTTTTGATATGTAGCCTGGGCTTTGCATGCAACTAAGAATCAGATAATGGAAATATATCCTACACAGGCAAGTTTGAGTGTTTGCTTTTCACAGTCCAGACCCCAAAGAGTAGTTTTTGAGGAAATGGAGTCAGTGCAGCATGGAGTTCAAGCGGAAGTAGAGTTCCCTTTCTTCTTTGCTCCTCTGGTTTGGATAAGTTCGATGATACACATTCCGGTGCTTGTGACGTCACAGATCATCACCACGGAAACATCTGTGCTATAACAAATGCTGGATTGCAGCGTCCCCGAATGCGTCAGGGAGGAGAGGAAACTGGCTAAAGGTGATAAGGCTCGCAATAATAAAGTCTCACTCAAATATGTTAGCAGTTGCTGCTTTGGTTGAGGAGAAAAATACAACAGAACTATTCTGAAAAGCACAAAGCAAGAATTGTGCATTATTAAAGGTTGAGCAAGGTTAATTTCGAGATGCTGCTCACTTCAAAGCATGGTGTCCTTAAAAATGTCACTATCTGTGCTGTTTTGCATGATGACAACAGAAGTCCTTCAGGGCCACGGAGCTAGGTTCCCAAGCTGCTTATAGGAAAAAAAAATCTAGGAAGACTAGCTGAGGACTTTCATGTTCTGGGAGAGACCTTAAAAAAATTAAAAGCAGAATTGGCAGGGTTAGGGTTTGTATGTATGTATGTATGTATGTATGTATGTATTTATTTAAATTTTTAAAAAATTTTAAAAAGATACTTAGATTACATAAATGTTACACAAAAAAATATAGGGATTCCCATACGCCCCACCTCCCACACCTCCCACACCCTCCCACATAAACATCCTTCATTAGTGTGGCACATTCATTGCAATTGATAAACACATCCTGGGGGCTTTGCCATTAAGCATGGAACATAGTTCACATTGTAGACCATACTCTCTCCCACACAGTTCTGCATGTTATATGCTGATGTAAAATGGCCTGTATCTGTCGTTGGTGAGTGAATGGTGGTATTAGTTGTGTGGCTGCAGAAATTCATAACTAAAAGTTGATTCTTGGCCCTCAAGGATTTAGATAAGGTGCACACTGCTGGATCATGGGTTTGAATCCAGCTCTTAGTCAGATTCAGGCTGATTTGCTGAGAGGTACTTTAAAAACTTATGTATTTGTTGCTGACAATTAAAAATAAAGAGATTTTATATGGAAATCTGGATATGCAAATTCCCTTTTTAATCAGAAGAGCTGGTAGTGCTGGACCCCCATTCTCAAGTGGCAACAATTCTTGAAACTGAGCCAGAGCTCTGACCCCCACCACTCAAATTGTATTGAACTCAGGCATTTTACTCATTTACCTTCCTGCTTGTGATCCCTCTTAGAGCACACCCTGAGAATGGTAGAGAATGGTAGTTCTGATTGGTCCTTATCAGTTACAGGCTCAGTTAGTTAAGCTTGATCCTGAGATCAGTATTGTCCTGTCTAATGGACATGTTCTTGAGATGATGGAAATGTTCCGTCTCTGCACTGTCCAGTGTGATAGCCACCAGCCATGTGGGGCTATTGAAATGGACACTTAGAAAATGTGGCTAGTGTGATGGAGAAAATGCACTTTTATTTTGTTTTAATTAATTAAACTTTGAACAGAAGTGGCCACATGTGCCTGGTGCCTACTGCATTGGACAGAGCAAATGTAAGTAATAGGATTGGCCATCTGGGGGGAGGGATGTCCTCACTTAGGATAACATGTGAATAATGTACACTAGGGCTGTGTGTGTGATCCTGTCCATTTTACAAGAAAGTACCTCATGGACTTTATAAAAAAGAGTCACCTATTTCCAGAAAGAGAACCTTCCCTTAACACCCAGCTTGAATTTTTATTAATTTAAAGAGCAAAAGACATATGCTTTTCAAGGTGTGTGTATGCACATTCTCACCAATAAGCTTGAGTCCTCTTAAGCCCGACCGAGAAGTTTTGCTGCTCTCTGTGCCCTGACTGTCCAGTTACGCATACTACTTAAATATTATAACAAGACCTGTGTGTGGATGAGTCATGTGGATGAGCTGCTTGCCCCAATATCCATGATGGCATAGAGCAGCCAGCTAATGCTGCTGCAGGGCTGTGGAGGACAGATGGAGCCCTGCTAGGCTGCTGGAGGGATCCCGTTTTCTCAGGGCTGAGTTTCTGCTGGGTGCCGCCTCTTGTGGTTTCCATCACAAGCAGACACGGAGCACATCCAAGGATCACGTTGCCGTAAACCAGCCTCGGAGTCGGAGTTATAGAAATCCCTCTCTCGTGCACCTTATTCTTTAATTTGTAGGTTACTTGTCTGGCAAGTTTCTGACACTGATCTGCTTTGCTCAGCCCAGGCAGTCAGAGCGCTTCCTTTTCCTTTGTCACAGAGTTGGAAACCCCAGAACCATCTACCAGGCTCTGGACTATGGACAACTCACCAGCCTCTGCCTTGAAACCTGCCCTAAACCAACTTTTCCAGCTGACAAATACGCAATCTCACTGCTTCTAGAGATATATGCACAGGAGGGCAAAACAAATGTCAGCCTGTTTTATTCCAGGTGAAGCTCTGAATTACGACCTGCCCTCCCTCCCTACTCTCCCCGCCCCCTGCTCTCTCAAAAAAGCCTCTGTAAAAATAGAGAAAACCTAATGAAAATGATGGAAAAGTTTGTTGTAGCTAGTTTTATCAAATGGTGACTAATACCAGTCCTCTTGGAATGAAAAGAAAGCCCAGAACACACCCGTGTATCTCTTATGCTTAGATATTTCATCCCATCAGAATCTTGCCTTTCATCAGGGTCTGCTGAGAAGAGACCATGACTTACATTTTTCTCTTTGTGTGCAAACATCAATATAAACCCCCATTATAACAGTGAGTTGAATGAGTCCTAAAATTCAAGAAGAAGACAAAGACAAAACCCTCTAACAAAAAAAGTAGATCTTACATATGTTAGGATTTCTTCTTAGCAAAATTCTTAAATTCTTAGCAGAAATGTTTTTTAGAAAAAGGCCATGTTGATATCAACTGAGACTAACTAATGAAATGTTAGATTATCCACACGCTTCTATATTTTAATGTTGAATTTAGTCCTGCTCCCAGACACAAGGAGGCTAAAAATTTGTTTTCAGATAAGGAAAGGCAAACCTTGGCGAACAGATGGAGCAGAGTTCAGCATAAAGGTTTAATCCTATCAGGCCGATTCCTGTATGGCCATCTGGATAATCCAGCGCACACATTCAAGGCCTGTTAAAAATACGACTCCAGCCAAGATTAACGTCACAGATTTTCCACTAGACTTGCTCATATTTGACTTTATGATTTTCCAGACCTAGGGAGATTGCTTGCAAATAAAGACTTGAATATTCTTTTTTGAGTATTCCTTGAAGAAGCAGTTACATTTTTTTTAACCTGAAAATTTCCTCCATTTTTTTTTTTTTTTTTACAATATTGAGTGTCTGGTTTTGGGAGGTATTTTTTTATTTTATTTTATTATTTCTCTTTCTTCCCTGGCTTTCATTTCTTGAATTTTTCTTAAAACAAGATAATAAGGAGAATTGGGCTAAAAATAATTTTGTTCCTGAAAGTTCTCTTTGGCAGGAAGAAGAGTTATTTACTTATTGTATAATCAGAAGCAAGTGAATTTACTATTGTTGCAACAAATATCCCAATTGAGTCTATGAATAATTCATATTGAGGATTCTCCCACCCTCCATGACAATTTCTTTTTCTCATTGCTCTGCAATGGAGTGGCTGACAATCAGAACAAGAGAGAGAAAAAAAAAAAAAAAGAAATAAGAATTGATAGCAATATTTGCATTTAGCTGCTCTATGATTAATATTTTGTACATCTTAATTTTGGATTTCGCAGATCAAACATGATATGGAAAACAGTGCATCTAATACCTCCTTGAGTTATAGAATTCTGAGCTTCTGTAGTATATTTAACAAACAATTTTTGCATATTATGAAACAATGCTGTGTTGGGTGTCATTAAATCAAAAAGCCTTCAGCAAGATTTTCAACTGCAATTTAGAAGTTACAGGTACAACAAAATGTCAAGATTTTCACGGCTAAATTATTAAATCACCCTGTGTACTGAACCTGCACCGATTTCTGGATCTCAGACAGACTGACTCAGAAATCCAAAAGTGTTCTCCATGGAAAGTTTGGATTGCAGTGGTTGCACCAGGATTTCTGTCTTCCCCTTGCTCAGGTGGTGTGCCCACTGATTGTTGAGGAATTTTGCTAATTCAGAATAGAACAAGGAAGTTGGTAAATGAACAGAAAGTAGATACAATTTGGCTTGGTCTCTAATGAGCAAATCGCATGGTTTGGAACTTGCCCACGATGGCGCTAAGCTTGGGTACACCTGGATAGCACTGTCACGTTAACACCATTGTAATGTGTACTGTCGTTGGAGCTACATTTCCATCTAGTGAGTATGGATTTTCCCTTTTCTCATTTTCTGCGAGAGCCATTAATGTTGTCAAAGCAAAGGGCTTTCTTGCCAAATGAAGTTACTTTGGAATAAAGGATGAAAAACACTTGAAATTCTCAATCTCCTCATTTAATATTTAATAGGTTTAATTGCATCTGGTGTTGAGAAATCTCTATATCATGAGTTCCATTTCTCTTTAAAGTGACAAACACACCATGCCTGCGCACGTGCACACACATACACACTCTCTTGCATAAAGAATACATGATTTTTTGCCACATAATATCTAGATAGGCTGGTGGACAGGGCAATAAATGCAGACCAATAGCAAACCAAACAAATAAAAACCCTAATAAACGAATAAAATGCTTAACTGCATAAAGCAATTACTGAAGGACATAAAGGAAGGCAGAAACAAATCTCTAGTAACTCAAGTTAAAGTAAGAACATGAGCGTTAGAAAGACTGCTGCACCTTGAGTGATGAAACTGTCTTTATTTTAAAGATTTATTTATTTATTATGATTTATTTCTTTATTTCCTCTCTCCCACACCCATTATTTTTACGCTCACTGTCTGCTCTATATGTATTCTTCTGTGTCTGCTTGTCTTCTCTTTAGGCGGCACTGGGAACGGATCCTGGGACCTTCCAGAGTGGAGAGAGGTGCTCAAATCTCTTGCACCACCTCAGCTCCCTGGTCTGCTATGTCTCTTAGTGTCTCTCTTCTGTGTCTCTTTTTGTTGCATCATCTTGCTGTGCCAGATCTCTGCGTGGGCCAGCACTCCTGTGCAGGCCAGCACTCCGCACCGGCCAGCTTGCTTTTCACCATGAGGCCCCAGGAATTGAACCCTGAACCACCTATATGGTAGACGGGAGCCCAATCACTTGAGCCACATCCGCTTCCCACTGTCTTTATTTTTATTTATTTTTAAGTTATACATTTATTTATTTATTTATCAGCTGGGTTTGAGTCTATAGTGGCGTTAGCATTCTATAAGTGATGTTTACACACCCTGGGGCTAGAGTTGAGGTCAGGTACTATAACTGCTGTTGGTTTCCAAGGCCTCAGGTTGGAGGATGGATGAACAATGAATAAAGTTGTCTTCTCTGCATGGAGAAAATACAGAGGGCCTGTGTTCAGGCTAGGGGAAAACCCTCTATTTGTCCTCCCTTCTTTCCAGTAGCTACTAATCCTCAGGATCAAAGAAGGCAGGTTTTGGTGCTATTGAGCTCTGAGTGGTCAGGAAAGTCATTGGTTCACTCAAGTAAACAGCAAGAACAATTGTTCAGATTTACAGGAAGAGCATTCTCAGAAAGGCTGCATCCATCTGGGGGGTACTTTTTGTCCCCATCGGTCTCTGAAACAGTGTTGCTCCCAAGCACATCACCAAAATCAAGTTGAGAAAAGAGAACAGTCTGAGAGTGGATGAGGTCACAAGGATCCTGCAGAAATGAGCTGAACTCGCGGGTTTTACATTTTCTCAATAATTTGGGACATTAATGTGAAAGTCAATTCCTCATTTTTGAAAAATTTTCCATTAATATTTATTCCAGGAAAATGAGATCCTTAAAAAAACATTCAACTTTGGAGAGACTGAGGCCAAATCCACCTACTCTGTAAATTTAGCTGGATACGTTAGCAAGTAGCTGAAGTGGAAGTTCCTCAGAAAGTTTTACAATAATCTATATAATCTGGTATGATTAGAGTATATGTCATTCTAGTAAATAAATGCATTCTGGTTTATAGGGAACTGATGATGATTATAGCAAAAGCTGACACACCGAGGGGCCTGACACATAGATAATTAAACAAAAGCGAGCACTTTTGGTGCAGTCTATGAAATGGGCACCCGTGTGGACACTGCAGTTTAGAGAGGTTAAGTGACTGCTTCAGGGTCATACTAAGTGGTAGATGTGGAATTCAAACAGCTGCAGCTCATACTTATTTTCAATTTCTGTAACCCTCCGAATATTAAAATCAACTTCTCTCAATTTTATCCTTCTGTTTTGATTCAGAAGCCAGTAGGGCTTGTGCTGGCACCTTCATTGTAAGCAATAGCTATCTGCTCTGCAGCAATGCTCATTAACAGAGAGTTCTGCACGATAGAATTCTGGAAAAGGAAAGCTTCCATCTTTTCATATAGCATACGCAACGGGAATGGAAGATAACATCTCTTTTCACTTTAGTAGAATCTCATCTTGAGACTTAAGAATTGGATTGAAACGTTTCTAAATTTGTATATTTTACCAACTGGTGGCGTCATTTCCCCAGTGTATTGAAATACAGGAATGGGGGTGGGAAGGACAAACAATGCATCTCTAACTAGGTTTCCATAACGGGACAGAAACCATTGCAAAAGCCTCATTTTTGGAATAAGAGATGATAAACGCCGAACTCGGGTCATCCGTACAGCAACCCCAAACAAGTGAGGTATTGATCACAGCACAAAGAGATTTCAGAGGCAAATGTAAGAGCAGCCCCAGGACCCTGCTGATAGCTGCACACACCACTAATTCACCTCTATGGGCAGGCACCTCTGAGCTCAATTAACCCTTATTCCTGAGGCCACCCATAAACCCTGAGGTAAACATGGCTCTCCTGGCCCCTGCATTCTATCAGTGGAATAGATCATTTCTATTGGCGGCCGAGGCGCGATTCCAGCTTATAAAGTCACCTTGCTTAATGAAGACCCTCGTGCTTCCAGTGCGAGGGTGCAAGCCCTTGAATCATGTAACATTGATTCTGTAAATCAGAAAATTTTAAACTGCTGAGGGCATCCGTGATTTCTTCTGCCTTTGGCAGCTATTGGAAGGAAATATAAATGCTCTGGAGGTAGAGCAGGTGATAGCAGATGTCCCCTGGCGCAATTGTCTGCACACAGAACATTAGTTGTTTAATATGTACTGGAGGCTAAATGATTTCTTTCTTTCGTTTCGTTTCTTTCTTTTTTTTTTTTTTTTCAATTCTTCCCTCTCTTTTCCTTCTCACCATGACCATTGTTCAGAAGCAAATTGGAAATCTGGTAATTAGGCCCTGACTCACGGTGTAGTATTAGAGTCCCGAGCCAAAGTTCAACACCCTGAAATGAAATTTAAACCAATTAATCGGTTAGATTTTTATCACTTGTCCGTGTTTTCTCAGCAATTCCCCCAGCACGTGGCCTTTGATCAACTCTCATACAAACGCTAAAATGTGTGCCTGCTGCTTGCAAGATGGGAATGACATTAACATGGTACTCATAAAACAATCAGAGCAGAGAAGCCCTCAAACAGGCAGGGCATAGTAATATTTAATAAAAGCACACACATAATCTTCAGAATTAGCATTTTGTGCCTTGCAGTACCTTTGGGAGAAGAGCTTTTATTTGTGGAGTGATCATTATTATAACAAAGAAGAGCTACCTAATAATTTCCACTTTAACTCTGCAACGTGCCATGAGCATTTCAGAGCCATTATGCTAAACTGTGGTGGGGTAATCATGTTATTGTCATAGTTTGAAGGAAGGAAAATCTCCTCTACTTTGGGGGCTGGGGCGGGGAATAAAAAAGGCATCAGCAACATCAACAACAACAATGGAAAACAACAACAACAAAAAACTTTTATTTTTAATGAGATTTTAAATCAGGAGTTGGGTTGCTGTCCTTGTGGATACTTCGAGGTTGAAAACTCCTTGGTTCAGACAGAAGGATTCTTTTTTATTAATTAAATAAAAAACATGCTGGTAACTGTGGTTTTGTAAATAAACATCACCCCTACCACACCCCTGTGATTCCATAATACTTTCTTGGAGATAGAATTGTATTGGTTAAGGATTGAACGCTTTTGTAAACCTTTTCCTTCTCAAATACCACTGAACCCATCCACTAGGACTATAAAAAACCATCTTCCACTGTCTTCCCTCGGCTTCTCTCTGTATAGTCTGAGTGAAAGAAAAACAAGGGCTGCTGTGCTTGGATGTTCTTTGAGCTTCCTCAGAGAAAATGTACCCAAAAAGAAGGGGGGAAGGAGGGGCTTAAGGGTCTGTTGTCAGCACTGCCAGTTTTCTTCCCTTTCCTTTTCTTTTTTTAAAAATTGTTTAAAATTAGTGTCAATTTGCTCTAAAAAGTATATCAGTTCTCTCTCACACAATAAAATGTCCTGCTGTATTTAATTTTTTTAGTATTATAACATATTACTTAATACATACAGATTTTAAAAATTCAAACCCTACAGATGTCTACAGAGTAAAAGTTAAAAATTTCCCTTCTCCCTCGACCCCACTCTACTCACATTCCCCTTCCATAAGGACCCACTGGAGACATTTGGTAAGTATCCTTCCAGACCTTTGTTTATCATACCTGTTCATACATAACCACACCCCCTTCACACACACACACACTCATGTACATACAGGCTCATATATGTAGGTGTTTTTTAAAAAATAGGATCATACTATTTATCAGTCTGCAAATTGCTTTTTTCACGTACTAATGTTTTAGATTTTTTTCCCATTCATTTTAATGATATTCCATAATTTATTTAACCTCTCCCCTGGTAAAGTTGAGAGGGCATCTAGACTCTTGAATTTTGTGTTGTCAATACTGCCTTGAACATTTTGGTGCCCATAGTTTTGGGCACATTTGCAAGCATTTCGTGGTCTGCTTTTAGTTTGGCAAGTTTGTTTGTGACTCTAGGGTATAAGTGTAAAATGGCAGCCTATGAGTTGAATCAGCCCATAAATATTTTGTTTGGACTAGACTTTAAAAAAATATTGAATTATTTGCCAATCTTTAAAGATTGAGAAATTTCACATAAAAATCTGAGTTCCTGACTTCTTTTGAAAGATCAGAATACCAGACCACTGGGTCTGTATTTGTGGGAAGTGACCCTAGCTGGAGTGGAGTAGTGGCTGCCACCTTTAGATGAGGCTTGTGTTCCATAATTCATCAGTGTCTCTGCCATTTCCCATTGCTTCCCCCATTCTGCGTGTCAGTGGTCATTCATCTCATGCTTGTTCTGATAGCCTGAGCTGCCATACTCATTTGTGTTTCTTGTCTTGGCTGATATGAAGGTGTGAGTTTTTGACATCTGCTCTTAGGTCTGATCCTTCTAACTAGTCAAGGTGTTTTCCAACTTGCATTGTTGGCATTTTGGAATTCTTCATTTGGGGGTCTATCTCATGCACTGCTGGATACTTAGCATCATTGTCCTCCAGATTCTAAATGCCAGTAGCAACCCCTCCCCACCCCTTTCTCTCAGTGAGACAGCCCACATTTCTTTTACATATTTTCCAAACTTCCCAGTGGGAAAGTCCCACAGAGTTTCCTTTCATGGCTGATATGATATAACAGATGTATAGGAGCACCTTTAGAACCCTTTGAGGTCTAAACTTTGGGAGAGCTGCCTAGCTTACCTGTTGTAAGCATGGCATACAGTCTCTGAGCAGGCATGGAAGCTGGTGTTCGGTGTGGAGGTAGGATGGATCGAGGGATGTATCATTATTTTCCTGGGTTACTTCCTTCAAGACTTTTTTCTCTAAAAGATTAAGGTGGTGTTATATATTGTCTCCTTACCAGGTTATCTCTGGAAGCTTCATGCTTTTTCTTGCCTCTGACAAGGGGACATATAGCTTTGTTTCTGGATGGCTGCTCCCAGAATTTGAAAACATTACCACTTTCCTTAGCCACCAGGCCCTGCAAGTGGGTGAGCCCCCCCAGGCCCTGCACTTGGGTGCACCATCAGGCCCCATGCGTGGGTGCACCATCAGGCCCTGCAAGTCACGCAGCAAGATGTTGACGTAACAGGAGAGTGACACAAGGGAGAGCCAAGACGAGATGTGCCAAAAAACCAGGAACTGAGGTGGCACAGGTAGTAGGATGCCTCTCTCCCACCTTGGAGTTTCAAGGATCAAATCCCAGTGAAGACAGGAGGAGAGGGATGAGAAGAGAGGGCAGGAAATGGACACAGAGAGTTACTCAGTGGATGGACACAAAAACAGCAAAAACGGGGGGGGGGGGGAGGGGTGGCAGTAAAAATGGATAAAAGTCTATGGTTGGTGGCAAGGCTCCAGGATGTGTAAGTTCATTGAGGGTGGTGGGCCACACTTGTGGGAGATGTTTGTGTGGGATGTGATGGGAGGTGTGGGAGGTGGGCATCATGGGAATCCCAGTGGGTTCCGTGTAATATTTTGGGTAATCTAAGCACCTCTTAAAATATATTTATATATATATATAAATAACATTTTTGAAAGCAAATACACATATATGCATATATATTTATATATCATTTTGCAAATGTTTGTATGTATTGTGAGAATTTTGATTTTTACCCACAATAAAAATAAATAATTAAAAAAAAAAAAAAGAAGTATTTGAAAACACACACACACATTCATACTTACAAGCCTTCTGTGTACCCCACAAACAAAAAGTGTAAAACAAAGGGAAGGGTTCAAGTCTAAATCCAGCAGGTCTTGGCCATGTTCTTATAATGCTTTGGCTATTGGAGTGTCTTTCAAAGCCACACAAGCACACCCTTCTGCCCCCTTTTGGGCAATGGTGAGAAAGCCTGCAGGAGACCATATTTATCTAAGAGATATGTTTGTATGATTAAAAAGATAAAAATGGACTATAGTTACTAGTACAATTATGAAAATGTGCTTTCATCAGTTGTAACAAATATACTATACCAATAGAAGATGTTAGTAATAGGGTGTTATTTGGGAATCCTGTATTTTATATGATTGTTCTGTAAACCTATAGTTTTCTCTAATAAAAGAAAAGATAAAAATTAAAAGAAATCCCAAAGCCAGCACAAATAATAAACAGCAATGCCACTATATATGGTTTATGTAGATACTCAAAAGATCATAGAGTTTGGTGACACCATTGGATTCCACACTTTGCCATCAAGCAGTACTCTCTCAAGACTGGTTACCAATATCCTTCTCTTTGGAAGTGTCCAGGGATCTAGCAACACCTATTCTATTCTACTCTACCAACTAAGTAAACTGAGTCAGGAATTAAGTACAGTATTAAGATTATGGGACAATGTTTCCAAGCTGCTTATATTTTAAGACTCTTACTTAGTCTTAAAATATAAACTCTTTCTCTTGTAATTTGCTTGAAATCATGCATCATATTCTACCATTGTTTTGGGAGTACTCTTAAACATTTTTACTCTTAAAGAAAAATTTGTTTAAGAAAAAGTCCTGTGCCTGTGGTATATTGAGCACAACCCTTGTATATGTTAAAAATTGGGCAAGAAATTTCAAGTTGTGATTCATTTACCTTTTTTTTTTTTTTTTTTTTTTTTACTAATTCCTTTGTTTTTTTGGGAGAAAGTGGAGGAGAGAAAAGGCATCTGAGCTGCCCAGTTTTAGTTGTAAATGCATTGCTGTGAGTTCAGCCAACAAATGTTTGGTTTTGATATTTCCAAACTTCCCTGTGCAATTTTATATTAATTTGAGTCAAAATCAAACATATTCTCCTTGCTTGTGTGGTGGCACATGAGCAATGGTCCCAATGGACTGGGTTTAATATTTTCTTTTCTTCTTGCAAAAGTTAAACATGATATTTTGCCAAATTTGACAAAGCACAATAATTTTTTTGCCAGTTTTTTCCCTGTTAAGATTAACTGGTGCTCTCATTGGCTTCGCTACTTGGAACATCAGTCTTGGATACTTAATAGACTTTTACTAAGGAGGAGAGCCCTGTTTTCTCTCCTTGCACGGTATCTCCATTGCTTTAGAACTTTGCCTTGTTGCTGTCCATAAAAAGTAATCATGAGAACAGCAGCATGGCCGTGTGGAGTTAAAAATCCTTGGTGGCACAAAGGTGCCCTCTGAAAGACTTCAAAGACATGGTCCAACCTTCCATTTATACCCCAGCACTTCTGTGGAACGCATGTCGTGCTCACCAGTGCAAACCACCTCCACTCTGTTTGAAATCACAGTATTTGCAAATGATTTCTCATCCCCAAGGGCCATTTATAATGGGGAAAAGAAGAGATATAAAAGTTTGAAAAAGTCAGTTCTAGGGTTTTATTTCTGGGAAAGACATGAAATCAAGGGCATGTGGATGACTCTCTGTGGTTTAGCCCTAACTCGGCTATTTAGTTTCAAAAGTTCATCCTGAGAGACCTGCGTTCTTTGCATCTGTGAAATGGGATCCCTGGCATTTATTTGAAAATCTTAATGACTTTTAAGGAGGGATATTTCTATATCAGGGTTGTAGACAAAAGGCATGGAGCAAGTGTAATTTCCTGCCCCAGTCTCCTCTCTTTCTTAGCTTCCCATTGGACAGAAATGTATATCAAAAACATGCTGAGTTTTCTTTTCAGAAGATATAATAATTATGGAGCAAACATATATGTTTTCTAGCTTGTTCTAAAAATTCACCCATTGTTTTTTAATCTTTAGCATTTCATGAATTAAAATTTACTTTTGTGTTTTATTGCATAAGGTTTCAGGTTGGATAGAGAATTTTGGGAAATATGTGTATTCTTAATGGAAACAATGGGAATGCTTTTTTTTAAACTGAAATTGCACCCTTGGTTTTGGGTCCTAACGCAGCTGGGAAATGCTGGGATCTTGAGGGACTTTGTGTTAGTAAAAAAGATGAAAGATTTTTTTTTTTCTTTTTCTCAAGTCTCCCATCATTAAAGTTTGGTTCTAACAGCAGACTCCTTCTCTTTTTCATGTGTGTTGAAAAGCAGCTACTCCCTGTATCAAAGCCATCAGCCCGAGTGAAGGATGGACGACGGGAGGCGCCACTGTGATCATCATAGGGGACAACTTCTTTGATGGGTTACAGGTCATATTCGGTACCATGCTGGTCTGGAGTGAGGTAGGTGTTGTCTGAACATTCATATCTAATAGTTTGGTCTAGTTGAGGGTACTGTCTACACGGAATTTCTAATAGAGTGTATAGAATTTTGAGGTGTCACTCAGGGTGGGCCAGCTCCAGTCTACAGAACTCTGAGAAACTAAGAAAAATGGGTTGGGTTTACCAGGAGGCAACACTTTCTACTGGAATGACTTCCATCCTTTGCCACAAATGCATCAGGAGAGCTTCTGTGTTGTAATTTATTCTTTTTGGGTTTGCCATGGTATGAGGGTCCTTTTGAACATAGGGAATGGAAAGGAGATGCAAAGTCATAAAATATGTACAGGCAGGCTAAGTGCCACTTAAACCCTAACAAGGCAGCGATCTGTGGATATTCTAGATAGAGCCTACTATAGACCAGTCTTCACAAGAAACACCATTCAAATGACTGCAGTCATCCTGGCATAGGTGGTTCTGCACTTAGTCGATGCTCTTCATCAGTGAGGATTTGCCAGGGGAACTTAGAAGAACCCAGGGCTCTTTCCAACCCCAGGATTTTTCAGCTCTCAGGCATCTCAGAGTGTGACTGCAGCCATATGAAAATGACTGTATACTCGATTTGTGCAGTGCTTCCCAAGCATTGTGATTATTAGTTTAACCTGCCAGTTGACTTATCTGGTAATTATCAGGGTTAGCTCAAGATTAAAAACCATAAACATCACCATTATATAGATGCTGTGTTAAACTTGCCTATGCTTTCTAAATTGTGAGCCGAGATTTCTCAACCAGCATGCCCAGAGCCCCTTCTTTTTCACCTTTTCCAGAATTTAGAATGAAAAACAATGGTAGGGCTATAAGTCACCATAGAGCTCATTCAGTTCACTTGTTTTACAAGTAGTCATATTAATCACTAAATTTTTTTGAGCATATACCATATACTAGGCACTGTGCTGAGCTCTTGATGTAGATCATCTCCATCCTCTTACAACCGTATGAGGTAAATACTATTAGCACCTATCTCTTCTTAACGAAGATATTAAGGCCTGAAGATAAATAGTTACACAACAAGAAAGCAATCAAGCAGAGCCCATGGAGTGTAAGTGATGTGTATGTGGCCACACAAAGAAGTCAGTAGCAGAACTGGAGGTAGAACTCTATCTCCATTCTAGTTATCCTCCTGTTACACCACTGTTTATCCCATCTAGATATTTTATTTGTTCTTTCTCTTTAGAGGGGCCATGGAAAAGAGCAGAGAATTATGACTGTAGTAATTGGGTATGGTTATCTTCCAAAAGTAGAGCCTGTCCTTTTTTCAAAAGTCTTCATGTGCCGTTCTTACTGCCAGTAAAGCCATGCAGACAAGCCCCTTGCCAGTTAGCGCAGCTGCTTCCTTTGTATTTCCCATGCAGCCAAAAGCGGCGTGCACTTGGCCTAAGAATCAAAGCTCTCATAAAGCTGAATCAGAAGTGGGCTTCTCCATCCACTCACTTGATTTTTGTCCAAGTGGGAAAATGTCAGGCATGAAAGGTGGACTGAGCTCTCCACTGCCAACCGCACCCCATTTTTAGCTGGAGCTCCTGGGTTGTAAATGAACAGCATCACATACATGGCATACTTTGCTGCCAGCCCTGTGTCTTCATGCCTGCTGACTTGGCTACGTGTTTGAGTCTTGTGGACAATATCTTCATCACTTCCCATCCCTCTCTCTGTTACTTATTATGGAAGTCAGGAGAGGGGAAAAAAAAGACATAATATTGTCTCCTTGCTTCATGTCATTGCAGTCAAAGTGAGGCCTTGAGTAGTGGGTCTCAGAATGTAATTTGGCAGTAGGTCCTATTGAGCCTCTGAGAAGAAAGTGGGTTAGTCTGAAGCTTCCTTTAGAACCCTGATACCTGAGCCCCAGGTGACTATGTTGGGTGTAGAGCAAGGACTTTGACACATTAGGAAATCATTCATTTGTCCCTCTACCTCATCCTTAGTCAGGCTTCCTCTGTCTCCTCTCAGTCCTCCCACTTTCTCACCTTTTCTAAGGAAGGTTCGAAATGACTAAGAATTATCCAAATGGTTTTCCCAAGGATCTGTCTCCATATAACAAAATCAACACAAGTCATGGAAAGCAAGACCCATTAAAGCAATACTTTTGTCCTTCTCTGCCCTCCTCCCACCTCCACCCTTCCACTGCCATTGCCACTGCCCTTTGCAATGGTCTGGGTGGGTCCAGCCAGGAGGTGAGGTTGGGGGGACACATGCCCCTTTTCTGCCTCCCCCTCTCTCCCACACTGCTCTCATTCATGGCTATGTCATAAACCAACTCTGATCATTTTCTAATGGAAACTTACCAAGCAGTTTCACAAATTATGGGAGCAGATATTCTTTTAAAATAAATAAATCCCCTGCAGCATTAGCAGTTGGGTATCTGGAACAGAGGACTTTAATTTGGGCTGTAGATTCATAATAGCCTTGATGTTCAGAAAAATGAGTCTTGGTAGAGGTGAACATTTTTACTAATATTCTAAACTTATATATTTATAAACATATATTTACATATATAGGTTTTCACACTGATTTTAAATGACATGATTTTCTCTCCTTTTTAGTGCAAGGTTGGAATACATGCAGAATTTGGTACTGTCCCAAATCCAAAAATCCATTGTATAATGGGGAGAAATTGAGAAACAGCTCACATTTAATATTTGTCATCTGTAGGCACTTCATGGCTATCATTTATTTAATCCTCATGATGGCCCTCTGTTAGGTATCCTTATTCCTAATTTACAGATGAGGAAACTGAGTGTCAGAGAGGTGAAGAAACTTGCGCAATTTCGCACAGACAGTGCTAGAGATAGGATTTGAACTACATTGTGCTGTTTTTATAAAAGGAATAAGACAATGTTTAATGAGAGAGGAAATGGACTCTTGAGAGAGAAAAGAAAGGAGAGAAAGAAAGAGTGAAGAGATCAAAAAAGATGGGAATAATGCCAGGTGGTGCTGTAGTAGAATTCAGAGTAATATCAATAGTAATAGTAATAGCTTATTGTTTTTAATCAAATAAAATGACACAGCCTCATTTACTTCCCTAGGGGTAAGAAATATCATCCAAGGTTAGGGTCATTTCTCAAGGCTTGCATTGGACAAAATCAGAACTTGATATTGTACAGATTTAAGAGAATATATCTATGAAAAAGCTATGGAAACATGCAGAGTATGACTAATATCTGACGTTCATTGAAGCAGGCATGATGCTCAGTGTTTGGGATGGCTCTCCTATGCGCCTCACAATAACTACATACGATCTTGTTCTCATTTTGCTGCGGAAGAAATTGAGGCTTGACGAAGTTAAATAAGTTGCTCATTCATGGAGTGGTGGAGATGAGATTTGCACCCAGACAGTCCAACTCCAGGGCTTACGTTCTTAGCCTTCCATGATTTAGCTTATTACTGTAGGGCTTTACCTCATCAGATCAGGTGTTGTGCCCAACATCACTGCTGAAGCTTTATGCTGAGGTATATAAAGTAAGGTAGAATTGGCATGTAGAGAACCAGAGGGTTGACAGGGAGCCCTTCATTTTCTAGTTGTATATATGTTTGTGTTTGGAGCCACTGGCTTCTAGAAAGAATTCTTTCTTGTGAAGTGAAGGATGTGGAGTGGGACAGAAGACACCCTCTCCCTTTGTCTACATAAGCAACCTTTGGAATGACAGTCAACCTGTTTGGGTCTCATCTTTAGAGTAGGACCCCTATTTACCAACCAAAGGTGTTGCCCCCTGGACCACATGAGCTTTTAAGGTTTGGCTGCCTCTGGGATCCAGTACTTTGTGAGGAGACTTTTATCTCTTCTCCATTTCTTTATTCTCAGGAAGCAAGCTTGTGAGCCAGGGTAAGCAGATAACATTTTAAATTAGCAGCTGATGCTATTATTTGGAGTCTATTTTTAGCTAAAGAAATTTGAAAAGAGCCAGAGAAAATAGGGTTGGCTTAATTTGCCCTCATCTGTGCTCTTCCCCTACCAACCCACTGTTTTGCAAATGAGTAGTTCAGCTTAGCTTCCTGACTGTCCCCTGAGGTAGGGAAAGAGAAAGGTGAACTCTATTGCTCCCAACTTGGGGCTGCCTTCTGGGGGCTCCCCAGTTCGGGCTGAGTCACATGGCTTTCTCATGAATTTGGTATGCCATCTTCATTATTCTCCTTCCTTTATTGTTCATTTACCCTGTCTCCTCTCCCTCTTTTTAGATAGTTAATTATTTTACTGATACTCTTGTGTGCCTTTCTCTGCTTTATTCCAAAAAAACTTTAAACCAGCGATATACTTGGTTATTCTTGTTTTTCCAACAGCATGTGATTTGGAGCAGGAAAGGGCTAATGCTCCTGGTTTGTAGAGATAATCTTTATTTTAATGTCTACATCTGAATTCCTCTAGTTTCTAAACAATGGGTACTAGTTGGCTTGCCTCCTGGTTCTCTAGCACTGGTATAGGTACTATGGCATGACTAAGAAAAAAAAAATTTGGTTTTGTGGGATTTGACATTTTATTTGGAAAGGCTACCTGCTCACATGAGCAAATTAGAGAGTTAGGTAACATATTTATATAATCCAGTATTAAATTTGTGGTTTAGAATTCAAGGCAGGATTCTAGAAGGCAGAGACAGTGGTATAGTCTGAAGTAGGCCATTGAAATGACCCATCAGGCTCCTACCATGTCTGTGCTAGGTGTTTTAGTTTTCCTTAATCCTCTGATTCAATCATTGAATTATCTTAAGGCATTTAAACTGTCTGCAAAGGAAGTACTATGCTTGGATTGACTGGGAGCAGGTTATGGAAGAAACTGAGGAACTATTCCAAGCAAGGGCTTGGGTGGCTATGGAGCCAGTCAGGAGACCTGGATATTAATTGCAGATCTTCCTTTGCCTTATCATAGGGTCTAGATTTTAGTCAGTTCTTGTCATTTTCCCTGTCTGAAGGTAAGGGGTTTAGACTAAATCATCTCTGAAACCAGTGGCATGATTCTAGGAATTGCTCCTATTTAGAGTTTACTCCCCTGAGAATTCCCAAGGTAAGGAGGAAGGAGCACTAATGGGTGGCAAGTAGCTTCTTTTCCTCCACTATTGTTCTTTCCCTTCTTTTTTTTTTTTTTTTTTTTTAAATTTATTTATTTATTTACTTGTATCCATTCCCCACCCCCACCCCCATTTTTGCTGTTCTGTGTCCATCCGCTGGGCGACTCTCTGTGTCTGTTTCCTGCCCTCTCTTCTCCTCCTCCTCCTCCTGTCTTCACTGGGATTCGATCCACGGAATCTCCAACGTGGGAGAGAGGCGTCGTACCGCCTGCGCCACCTCAGTTCCTGGTTTTTTGGTGCGTCTCGTCTTGGCTCTCCCTTGTGTCCTGTCCTGCTACATCATCTTGCTGCGTGGCTTGCGGGGCCTGGTGGCACACCAGTGGACCATGGGTGGGGCCTGGCGGAGCACCTGTAGGCGGGAACTGATGGCTCACCTGTGCACAGCCCTGCTGGCCCACGCGCCTGCTATATTTTTCTTTTTTCTTTTTTTTTAACTGGGAGGTCCCGGGGATCGAATCCAGGTCCCTCCATATGGGAGACGGATGCCCCACCACCTGAGCCACATCCGTCCTCTGCTATCTCTCTTAAGGTTGACCAAAGATACCCAAAGTTAGTCTTTTCCCATACAGGATGGTCATGTAATAAATCAGGCTTAGTTTATCACCAGCTTTCTAAAAACCAGACCTAGGGAGAAAAACTAGCTCTGGGGAGACATGCATGGTTTCTAATATAGCAAATATTTGACCTACCCTGTTCTTTCCCTTCTAGAACACACTAACAATACGCAAATGTCTTATTTATTTGCAAAAGGATTCTGTGAACTTCATCAAACCAATTTAATTAGCTACAAAATTGGACCTCCGTATTGATATGTCTTCAGTCAATATTCTTATTCTCTATGACTCAGATTCTTGTATCTGATTTAAGACTGAGACTTCCACTGGAGTTTTGTCCTAATTCATCTTTCAGATAGTTCTATGGATTAATAGTTCTTTGGGATATTAATAGGCACCCATGGGAAATGAGGGAGGAAGGTTTTTCCAGATAAGTTTGGGAAATGTTGAGTCAAACAGATTCAACCTGTCCTTGTCCTAGGACTTTGAAGTGCTTTTGAAACGCTAACATATGCAGCATGCCCCAAGCTTTTGTGACCACAGAACCCTTTTTGTCAAGGCCCACCTTGCAGGAAGATATTTTGGTGAAGGCTGAAGCACATTTGGATGTCATGTCATGTCATGATACAAAATCATGAAATTCAATCATGAAGTGATTGGGCGGCCGTAGATGTGAGAAAACTTTCTAAACTATTTGCAGAGCAGTTCAGATTTGACCAGGAATGTTTAACGCCATTATTCTTTAATGCTGCAAGGATTTAAACAGAGTTTCTCTAATATTTTGCATTTGGTTTTACCCAGTGCACACTTGGCATTATGCCATGAGCTAGTGTAGAGCAGTTATATTTAAGGATTGCCTGGACCACTTGGCTCAGAGGGGAGAAGCCAAAGATCATCACTGCATGGCCCAGTTAACCTCACACAAGGGCTACATATTGTCTTCATCTTCAGATGAATGTTTTCTTCATCCACATTTCCAGAGATAGCAAGAAGTCAGAAGAAACCAGAGGGGAGACCTATGGGTGAATATAATTGGGTAAATGGCAGTTTTAGGGGGATTTTACCACTTGCATCCCAAAGTTGGAAAACAGGGTTTTAAAGGCAGTAATTTATTTCTTTGCTTCTCCCTATGTATTTCTACTTACCATTCTCATTTGTACACATAGCTTAGAGGAATGTCCTCTATGACATTAAAGAACAAATGGCTAAACTCCTCCATGTATCTTGCTGGAAATTTCCCAGGCCGTCTTGTCCCACCTTGATTTTTACTGAACCACATGTACAGTTAAAAAATTTTGAGAAACCGTTCCAGTCACCAAATGCAACTTTTTTATTTAAGTGAGGAAAAAGAGGTTCCAAAGAGGTACCATGGCTTGCCCAGGTTAACATGTAAACTACTTATGGCTGGGATTACAGCCGAGTTCTCCTGACACTAGTCTCACCCACCATTTCAGCTTTCTGTTGTACCAGGTTTTCTCATATTTCCATAGTCTTTTAACATACGTCCTTACATTTACCAAACCTTCCTAAATGTGATACCTGGTGGCATCAGCGCTCTAATTACTGTCATCTATACCACATTGCATATCAGAGACAATTCTGCTAAAACCAAAAACAAAACTAGGAAAGATGGAAAAGTCATTATCTCAAGAAAACTCCCAAATTCATCCTGAGACTAACATTGAAAACCCTCTAACGCTCATCTCTACCAATAGCCACACGTGGCTGCTGAGCGTCTGAAACATGGCAAATCTGAAATAGAGCTGCTATGAGTATAAGATACCCACTGGATTTTGATTACTTGATTATAAGAAAATAATGTAAAATATATCAATAACAACTTATATTGATTGTTGAAATGATAATATTTTGGATGTATTTGGTTAAATAAAATATATTATAAAAATTAATAAATAAATTAAATATTTAAAAAATCACCTCTTTCAAAATTTCATAATATAAACATAATAATGTAATATAACATAAATAATTATGTGTCCATTTGTTTTGCCTACATTGAGGCTCATATGCATAAGTTTCATAAAAGGTTGATTAAAACATAGATTTGAAACAATCCCTAATTGCCTAATTTTTCTTAAATATATAAATTATGAAGTCTATATGCAACCTGTACTGGCTGACCACCTATTTGCTTAATGCAAAATTTTAGACTTTATTGGTAAAGGATAAAAAGAGCAGTCTGAATCAGTTGCATTAAGTCTTGAATATGACATTGAAGATTACCTTTCAAGCCCAAGTTATTTTATGGGAATCATTTCTAAATGAGTCAGCCTATTAAAAAGTATAGCCTTTTAAATATAGTTACAGCCATGCTCACTTTATTCTAAAATGCTTGAGTCTATATTTTTATTTTTCATGACTAAGCCACCTGAAATCTTTCCTCTATCTATATTGGTAATTATGGGATAGTTAGAAATGATGTTAAGATGGCATTTCCAGCTAGTTGTTTACAGTGCATTCAGATGGTATATGCCTATAACTTGATAATAGGAGCCACGGAAGTGTGATGCATTTCTAATTTTAATATGAATCAAAGACAGAATTCACACTTGGTTGCAGTCGTGTGACTTTTATGAAGAAAATGGATATCTGGATTGTGTTGTGTTCATTTCATACGTTTATTCAATGCTAATTTCTGGAATGGTTCCCTGATACCCTGAACGAGGTAAAGACTTCCTTCTTAGAGAACCTTCACTGGCTTCTGCGTTCCTAAGACCATAGCTCCTCAGTTTGGGATTCAAGCACACCACCCTGAAGCCTCTACCTTTCTTTTCAACATTATTGCCCACTCTTCATCTTAGCTAGTGCTGTAATCCCATTGAATTGGTAGTTGTTCCTTGTGCCTGTGCTGATTTCTCTGTCTCACACTCTTGTCTTGTGCATGCCATTCCTTCCCCCCTGCCCCTGCCCAGAATACTTTTCCCTCCTTTCTGCCCATATGTACCTGCCCTTTAAGATCCAATTCAAACACCACCTTTTCCCTTGGAACCTTCCCTGATAGCTTCAGATATAGAATATTTTCCCTTTGTCTAAAGTCCTCTATCGCCTTATCTGTACCATGCTGTGTTCCTTATAACTTTCTGTCTTGCTCATTGTGATTTATAGGCATATCCTCACCCTAGAGGGTTGGACCTTTGCTAAATTCAGCTTGGCCTCCCATGGTGCCTGGCATAGCCTTGCAAGTCAGAGACATTAATGAAATTTGTTGAATGACGCTATTTCCCCAATCATTGATTCAAACAAATGTTCCTTAATCAACTGTTGTATTCGATGATGCGTCAAAGTGTCTACCGAATAGATAGTTTGTAGTTGAGTTCTTGTTAATGCATGCATGGGTAGATAGTTTATATTTAGATATATTTGCTGCGCAATAAGTGTGCACTTAAATACTTTAGTGTAACTCTACTGGCAACAGTAAAGATTAAATAGTAATAAAACTAATACTTTTTTGAGAGTTTGATAAAGATGAGACCTGGTCCTAACTTTATTACAGACATTATGTCAATTAATCCTTATAATAACGTTATTAGATAGCTAGTCTCTCTCGGTGTGTCCCTCTCCCATATATCAAAATTGAAGGCCAGAGAGGTTAAGTGATTTTCCAAAGGTCACACACTGGTTATTTACAAAGTTGGGATTTGAACCAAAATCTGTCTGACTCCAGGGTCCTCTCTTAACCATCTAATATGAATGTAGGAAAACCTCATTTATCCAGAGAAGAATTTTATAATAACCTCAAGACTTCAAAATTCAGTGTGAAACCAGAGCAAGAAAAAATAAAAAAATAAAACAAAACAAAACAAAAACAAAAACAGTTAAACAAATAAATAAAAGACTTTGGGGTAACCAAAACAGTAATTTTTCCCAAACTATGTTGTCTGTTTTCCCAGGTCACAGCAAATTAGAAAGAGCAAGCTAGAAACAGTTTCATGTGGAGGCAGGTTGTTAGAAACATGCTCAGTGACTACAGAAGTGACAGTTGACAGCTCATGTAGATGGCAGAAACGGAAAAACTAAAAAGCAGACGCAGAGTTGTATTACTGGGCAGCACATCAGTGACTGTTCCAATGACGCTGGCCCTGAGTCATCAAGAAAGATGGAAATTATTTTCACTATATTCTGTTTAAAACAGTGTGATGTGTGAATGCATCCTCGAAAGACCTTCAGCAAAAGCAGTTGCAATGCTCCAGTATTAAAAGATGTTTGGCTTCAATTCTCTGTAAAGCCTACTTCTGTAGCATCTCACTTCCAGAAGAGGCATGTTAAACAAGGAATTACTGGATATATGCACAAGGGTCAATGTATACTGTATGCAGATGTAAACTATACCACAACAATGTTCTAATGTTTAGTATCCTGTAGCTTTGAATTTCGAAAGACCCTAAAAGTCATTTTGGTGAAAGGAATTCATTCCCTGCCGACTCACTCCCCTGTCAGTCTTTTGGTGTTTAGGTTTTTCTTTCCTAATTCCATAGGTGAAGATTCTGACCAAGTGTTACCCATTTTTGTTAATAAGAAGCAAACAGTTATACAGCCTGCAAACTGCCAACTTTGATAGAAGGCATTCAGCCCTGCCCATAAATGTATCTAGTTTCCCTTTTCTCTTGTATTTTTATTTTCCAACAAACTAGCAGCAACGGTAAGACCCTAAGCCAAATGCAGAGTTGGGGATGATGTTCCTTCTTGAATTGAGCGTAACAAGCCTTGAGAAAGAGCTCATTGTGCAGTTTCAAACCACAGGGGCTGGCATTGCTGGTGCCTGACCCTCTCCTTCTGGAATATCCTGGACCTCAGGAACTCATCAGGGCTTTTTCAGCTCCTAGACTGTCAGGATGGATCTGGTCTTTAAGGGGGCCCGATTGGCACAAGAGCCACATTGTGGGAAAAGCGTTTAAAAAGTTTATTTAAAATATAAATTACAAAAAAACAAAGGTAGTTGATGTAAAGTACATTTATTTATTTTTCTCCCCAAATCTGTTATTTTGAAAGATGATTTTGTTGCAAGTTTGTTTTATACAATTCACTGCATTAGTTTAGGGACATGTTTAATTTCCTGGTCAGAACTAGGCAGTCTATTTTTGTGAATGCCTAATGAGGATACCAGGGATTTTGTGGGGACAAAATAAAAATATTCGGAATTGATTATTTCTTTTGGGAGATTCATAAAGGACTTTATTGAATCTTTAATCATTAGTGGTGGTTAATGGCTTCACAATGTTTAATTGCTTAATGTTCAACAAGTATTTATGTAGTGCCTACTAGTTCACAGGCACTGATAAAGGCTGAGAACGTAGTAGTGAAAACATGGAAGGCTCCTATTCTCTCTGTGAGGGCACAGACAATCAAAGGGGAAAATATATCTCCATCTATCTACTATCCATCTGTGTCTATGTCTATATCTATACTGAGAGACATTTTAGATAGTGTGAAGTAATATCACTGGCCACTCAAAGGCCAGGTTTTAACTCCCCTCTTCAGCGCCATTCCTGAGACTTCAGTTTCAAAAGTCTTCTCTGACATTTCTACATAAAGCTTATCTTTGGGAATTCATGTGACCCAACATATTTTGCTAAACATTGGTTTAAAGCTGTTTTCTTGAAAGGACAAAAGGAAACCAGAATGTTTGTGAAACAGTAAATGTCTCCATCTCACGTTCCCTGAGAAATCATCTACTGTTTTTGAGACGGTCAATTCTTGGGAACGAAAGAATCTGTATTAGGAAATCCAGAGAACTCCGATTAGGGAACAAACCAAAACTACACAGAGGAGCTCTGGAGAAGAGCCAGCATTCTCTGATTTATGTTGTATCCATTTCAGGGGAATAGAGCTGTAACGAGATGGTTCATTCAGGACAGTCACCAAGGACACACACTTTTCATATTTCGGCTTCCTTTAAAAATGCCTAGAAATATTTTTTAAATGCCATGTCTAACTACAAAAAGGTGAATGTTACAGAGTGGAGGGAAAACGAGTTTGCTGTTTTGGTCTCTACCCACTGTGATATCTCTTTAAAAATCCTTAGTCAATTTGGTTTCATACTTTAATTATGCTTTTATGTTACAGTTTCCTTATTTAAATGTCTGCTTTATGTCCATCACTTGGCACCCCCTGCCTATCTCAAAAGAGATGGATATTATTATCCTAATTGAGGAGGAGGGAGAATGCTGTGAGAATTATTAATACATAAATAAAAAAATTAATCTAGAAAGTGCTCTCGATTCCCTAGAGAGAAGCTTTGCCCAAACACAATGTTTTTATAAGTACCTCTACATAGCAGGTAGGAGCCAGTGCAGTGTGAGATAAGTAAACTGAGGCACAGTAAGGTGACAGTGGGTGAATGGGTCAGTGTGCCTTAGAACCCAGAGCTCTTGAGAGGGCAACACCAAAAAACCAGTGTACCAGTGTCCACTTTAGACTTTTTCTGCTCCCAGATGTTAACTATTTTTCCAGAGAAGAAAAAATTCTTTCGTTTTACCTTTTCTGTTTAGGTCTTTGCTTGTTTTGTACTCCCCCCGCCCCCCCCCCCCTTTTTTTTTTTTTACTTTTTAGTGTTGAAGGTGATTAAGGTTAAAATATTAAATTTCCAATGCTAGTAATGAAAATTAACTGAGGTGTTTTTTAGTAATACCACTTTTTTTTTTTTTTTTTACTTTGTGGCCTGGAACTTCAAATTGCATTTATTTCATATGGTTCTATTTGTTGGAAAATATGCATAAAGGCTTACTTTAAAATTACTTTTCTGTTTTGCTAGGAATTCATTCTCAGCTTGCCTGTCACTAACGAGAAAGATGTTTTTCTTAGTACCTGCTGTGTTCTCAGAATTTATGAGAGTATAGGAGAAGCATAGCATACAGCCCATGCTCTCAAGGGTGGAGGTAGAGAGAAAAGTAAATGTATCAGGAATTAGGAGGAACAATATACGATAGTGGGAAGGGACAGTTGTGGTGGTATAAAGGTGGCCATGAGTCAGGCAGACCAGTGCTTCTACTTGCTTAACTTTCTTGAGACGCTTTTTTTCCTCATCTGTGAAACAGAGCTAATAACCAGCCTTACCCATTAACACTATAGGGTATAAATTGCTGAAAGCACTTAGCACGATGCTTGGCACCTAAGAAGACCACAGAGGTAATTGCTGCTGAAGTCATCACCCAGGGCCTCACCATCACCAGTTAAGCGTGAACTAGAGTGATGCAGATAATAAGTGCTACTGACTCTCAGAGAAAATGGTAATTCTCAAGACTTGTCTGTTTTTCCCCAGAAGTCTACATTTCCATTAATGATTTTAAATACTAGATCTGCTCATTCAACTCCCACGTGGGCCATACTTTTAATACTACAAGAGGCTGTTGTAAAAACCATTTGGAGTATTGTCCTCCCCCTCACCCCTCTTCTGTGCTTCTAGGCCTTTGTAGGCTGCCTCTTTGGAGTTCTCCTTCCTGTGAGCAGCTGCACAGTCCGCCCTGCATCCACGGAGGCATTCCTCTCTCCTGGTTCTCACACTTCTGTCCAAGAGAAGGCCCATCTCACCGCCTCCATGGCTGTCCTCCATCTCTCTCACTTTCTCGGCAGCTTCACTTTTCACCCAGACACTCCCACAAATCCCACCCCTCTGGCCTTCTACTTTTGATTTTTAGTAATATTTCCTTATACTAAAAGGAATGCCAGCCAGTGAACAGATGTATTTATTTATTTCAGTATTATTTACATGATTATTATTTCCTGTGCAAACTTGGGAGATTGTGTGTATGTGTGTACACACAATATCATCAGTCCAGAAATAAACATTCAACATTTAGTGTAGATCTTTTATGGGCTATGTTTTCAGTATTACTTTCTTAACCTTTTTTTATTGTTTATTTCATCTTGTCACTTTTCACTGGAGACCCAGCTCTTTAAACTTCCTCTTCTGTTTTATCATTCAGATGAAATATGAGCAGTTGTCCCATGCCAAAGTGCTGAGGCAGTTGGATAATTAACCTTAAGAGCAACTTAGGAGAGGAGCAGTTCAATATTACCAAGTTAAGAACAGTACACTCTTATGGATGGATCCATATGCTTAGTGGAGTCAAACATTCTAGAAGAATTCTGATCTAATATATGTATTCATTCGAGAAATATTTTGAAAATGTCCTATATGCAAGGCATTGATTTAGTTTTGAGGATACAACTATGAATTAGGAGAAAGGTACATAGGAAAATCTTTATTGCACAAAGCAAAGTAGGATCTAAGTGCCCTATAATAAATGCCATAATTGTATAAATTCCTAAAAAGGTGCGGGCAACTCTCACTCTTAGGATCTGTTAAGAATTCCTGGAAAAGAAAACACATGCTCAGGGGTTTTCAGAACAGGTAAAATATCAGCAGGGGGAGGTTTAGGCAAAGAAATGGCATACACAAAGCAATAGAGTTAGGCGAGAGTGTAGAGTTTTTGTGTATCCACGTGCTCTAGACTCTAGAATGTGGAAAGGCAATGTGACAAGTGGTGACTAGAAAGGTAGATTGGCTGTCAGACAGTGGAGTGCCCTGAATCTTATGCCAAGGAGTTTGGACTATATTTTGTAGGCAAAGGGGTAGCAGTTCAGAGTTTGAGTCAGAGCATGACATGAGGAGATATGTATTTGAGGAAGATAATCCTGATGAAGAGAGTAGAAGTAGAGACAGAGACCATTTGGAATGCAATTGTTACATGTGACAACCTGGATAGGATAAAGTAGAAAAGTAAATAAGATCCGGTGGAATCCAGTGGAACTCAGTTGGGGGCAAAATCAACATGACAAAGAAAATTTGGTGGGAGAAAGAATAAATATGACCCAAATCTTCTGTTTTGGGTGATTCAGAGGATAGCATTCCCTTTACTGATAGCAGGAACTCAGAAGTAAGGAATACGTTTGCAAATAGGTGATAAATTTAATTGGGTCACACTGAGAGTAAGGTGGCAATAAGATATGATTAGGAAGATTTTGTTACTCTGTTGCTAATAAAACTTTGGTACTTGGCCAAAGAGATCAAGGCCACACGTGCAGTTTTAGAACTTGGTTTAGCTGAAGTGGTTGAGCCAGTAAGTGAGCTCAGAAGTGTGTGTTAGGCAAGTAAAACGAGAAGAAAGTCTAGGACAAAACTTTGTGAAATTGGCAGGGGAGAGGAGCAAATGAGGAAGATCAAAATAACCAGAAACATACTTATTTACTGTTATGAGATTGGTTTTCTTCCCAGTGTTTCATATAAAATATTAGTCAACTTGCCTGACTTACGTTATCTGTAATACATATCCCTCAAGGATGGATTTTAAAGGCCGTTGAATATGAAAATGGTAGGTAAACCAACAGACATTTTGCAACTCTTGAGTCTTATAATTAGTGTCATAGATGTGAAGGGAATTGGAGACATCCAAGAAGGGAGAAAGTGGTGACAGCTGATATAGAATTTCAGAAGAATATTTATTTCTAGCCCATCTTGTATTGTATGTAATTTAATTTAAGTAAATGAAGTCAAAGGGGGGGGGGTCTGTCCTCCCATCACTTACTATTTCCCAAAATATGAGATATATGTCCCTGGTTGTATGGGAGAGAGTTTTGGAATTGACACAAATAAGACCTTAAGTAGAAGTGAATCATGTAGTTAGAATGCTATTGTCTTGCCATTTCCATTTTAAGCCTTCTGATTTGTGTTAAGGGAGAAAGTCTCAGTGGGGGCAAGTAAGTCTTTAACATCTAACACTAGCTAATCTCCCAAATTCAATAAAGTGTCTATCTAGAATTTAACATTGTATTAACTTTAAAATTATTCTCTATAGTACTTCTTCTTATGCCAGGTGATACCAGTTTTCCAATTATGATAGCTATATAAAGATTTTTAAAAAAATATTTTCCTTAAACAAAAAGGTAATCAATTTTTTAAAATATGAAGTAAATAATTGGATATATGGTATACAGATAAAGCAAAATTGAGAAAGTGTTGTTCCAGTGATGAAAGATTGGGAAATCGAGACTGATCAGAGCCCTCGCACCCTCTATTACTTAGGGTAGCTGCCTTTAGTTTAGCCAGACTGGAATAATGTGTGGAATCTATCTGGGGATGGAGGGGTGGTGCTTCAGGCTCTAGACTTTGACTTTCTTTTATCTCCATATACCATCAATATCATATGTCAATGGTAGTGACTGTTCCCAGGCTAACAACCACAGCAAGGAAAACATCAACAAACGACTTCTCTCATGATAATTTAGAGTCTATCTCCTTTGTGAAGGATAGTTGTTCTAAGAAGGAATCTCTGCTTCGGTTAGGGCTATTTATTAAAAATGAAAACGAAATTGTAAATGAAAATTTGTTTGAATTTCTCTGAGCCTGTGCTTTATGCCAAAATCCCACTCTCAGTCAGTAGTATCATTGCAGTCATATCTAATCACTTAGTAAAGCCCATCTATTTTGTTCCTCCGTGTAGCAACTCATAGGCAATAAGTCTTTATACTTAGAAAAAAAAGTCGCCATCCATTTATTTAGCTGTATCTTTCCATCTTTTAAAATGTATTTTCCCTGAGGAACTGGAGGGAAGGTAAAGTGTTTGCTAACTGGCTGAAGTCTCTTCTGAATTTTATTGTGAATTAATGTTACTCTCTATCCCAAGCAGCTCCTAAAAATAAAAGCATACCACCCATCTGGACAAAAACAATGCAGTGACGTCCACCAACAAAAGCACAGCCAAGGACTAGGCAATAGATAAAAGGGGAGAAAGCATGGGGGTAGAAAAATACACATACAGTCTCTGGGTCTGAAAAAATTTCAGTTTTTCATTACCTTTAAAAAACTTCTATATGGACAGTTTTTTCTCTGTGATTAGGAAGGAAGTGTTTGTCCCTGTCATTTTGAACCACCTTTTGGTCTACCTCTTGCACAAGCAACTCAACTAGGTAAACTGCATCTAAAAAAATAATAATAATGCAGCCATTTTTCTGACCAAATGAGAGTTTGTATGTAAAATGCCCAGCAATGTGGTAGATACCTCCGAGGCACTCAATAAGTGTTAATTCCCAACATCTCAATAAAGCTAGCTGAACAGCTGAGGTTAAACTTGCACTTGATTTTGGAAGGTCAAAACTTCTTTTCTTCTCCCATTCTCTATACAATATTAAACTTGATCCTATGCTTGCAGATTAAAAGAGCAGATTAGTGAAGCGGGTATAGCTCAGTGATTGAGCGAGTATTTCACATGTAGGAGGTCCTGGGTTCAATCCCCAGTACATCCGGAAAAAAAAAAAAAAGCAGATTAGAGTGCATAAAAGACAGTGAAACTGGATAAAATAGAAATAATTTAAAAATCATGGTCATCTGGGGCCATTTACTGTAGGGGAAAATATCCCTTCATTCCCTGCTAGTCACTTAGGGCCATTTTTCTGTATAATAGCAAGATATAATAAGGATATTTCAAATGATGATCTTGATTTATCAAGGCTAAGTTAAATTATATGCATGTTGCCTATTTTAGAAAATATATAATCTATTGTAGAAGACTTTCAATATGAAAAGGATAAGATTTTAAGAAAAGATTTCTATTGCTTTTACAGGTAAACTTAGCCAACCAAAACACTCAGCCCTAGAGATCATCTCGGTCTCCAGGGGTTCCTTCCATATAAGCATTGTCTCAAGGAAGTATCTTTTACGCATCTTCAGGAAATGAACTCAGGCTCCCTGTAGTTCATGGAATAGGACAAGGCATTTCTAATTGCTGAATTAAAATGATTTATATGCAGATGGCCTTTTGTTTGTTTCAAGAAGGAAAATTTGTCAGAAATTACTTGTAAACGTTAGCAGTTGCAACTTTCTCACTTTATTTTCCCTGGGACTTAAAAGGGTTAGAGCAATTTACCCAGGTGGGGCCCAGGGGCTGGAATTCTGCTGCTGCTGATGTCTTCGCGAGTCTCTGGGCAAAACACTTGAACTGGGCCTGGTTAGCACGTTGAAATAAAAGCCTTTTCTAGGTTGTCCCCAATAAGAACAACACAAACATAAGTTAGTACAAATGCGTGTGTTGGTCCACTGTGCATTGACTCAGTACCACAAATATTGGCTTAAGTAAATCGAAAGGAGTCAAGGAGTGGGCAGTCGCAGACACCATAGAGAGAGAGAGAGAGATAAAATACAGAATCCAGCACCATCAGAGGTCAGCCAGTCAAATACCAGGGCTGGATATTTCAAAGAACCAGATAATGCCAGTTTTATGGCCATTAATAACATTTTAGTTATATAAACAAAGATAAGAGTAATAAAAAAATAAATTCTGCTTCACAGTGTGATCTGATTGCCAACAGGGCTCAGAAATGAACTTTCTCATTGTGCACGTGGCATTGCATAATGGACTAGGGATCATTCTGCAGCCCCCTGCCCAACCTTCCATCTCCCTTTTATGGCAGTGCTTGGGCCTGCCAGATCCATGGGTTATTCCAGGAAGGCCGATTCTTTGGTTTCCCTTTAAAGCTCTTTGATTGTGCCTCTGGTAGTTAACGGGCCGAACGGTTTTCAGGGTATTTCATACGTGTGTTCTGCAGCTAATCAGAGCACCTTGGCCCACTGTTTTCCTACCTCTGTGTTTTCCACATGTTTAAGGGCTCAGCTCAAACACCAGGCCCACCGATTTCTGGAGAGGCATAGCAGAGCTCAGCTCTGATTTGGGTTTTTGCTTCAAACAGAGGCTTTCCAAAGGATATCCTGTGCTAGATAAACCATTTCATTAGGCCAGGTTCAATTTTCAAACCAGGAAGCAGAGTGCCTGCCATGCAGGAAAAGCCAGATAATGTTGTTATGGTTGTATGTGGAGCCCTTGTAAATATTTTTGTCAGTGTCTTTTATACGGGTTTCATCAAGAATGTATTTAAACATTGACAGGTTAATTATGTGTTTTAAAGCTTTGTTTATTGAGAGCTGATAGGAAAGCTGTGAAATGAGTCTTTGTACATATTGCAATGACAATTTTCCCCCAAATGTCTCCTCCAGTTGATTACTCCTCATGCTATCCGGGTGCAGACCCCTCCTCGGCACATCCCTGGTGTTGTAGAAGTCACATTGTCCTACAAATCCAAACAGTTCTGCAAAGGAACTCCAGGAAGATTCATTTACACAGGTAAGGGCCACAGAGCACAGAACTGCCATGGCTTGGGGTGCTTTACCTCTTGTGTGTGTAAGAGTGCTTCTTTTATTTTAAAATCAACAAAAGACAGTCTTTCTTTCTCCATGTCACCATATGTTTGACCAACTGAGTTTTGATTTAATTTAATTTTATCTTATTTTATTATCTTATTTATAAGAATTATCTTATCTTATTTTATAAGAATTTCATCTGTGTTGGATGACAGGGTCAGTTGAAATAATTGTTTGGGTACCTGAAGAAACAGCATGAGGCAGAAGGGAAGGGGAAAATGGTGCTAGAAACCCCAGGTCTCTCTGGATGTGAAGCCAGCTGTGTGGGCATTTGTTTGCTTAATGGAGTAGAGGTGTGCTTTAATGAACAGTACAACTTTCTTCCAGTCTGGTTATAGCATTTGTATTCAGTGCCCTTGGTAGTTTTCACATTTAATTTTGGGTTGGTTCTTTCTTCCCCAGTAAGCTGCATTTTGTCCTCAGAGGTTCTCCCCATGTGCACATGGATCTCCTAGGATTACAAAGTGAATATGAATTCCCTGCTATCAGCTGGGAAGACCCAGGCATGTTGTCTGTGGAAATATACCAAGTACCTAATGTGTATTCTAGGATAGTGATCCTAAACTGAAATGTGCAGACCAGACACCTGGGGATCTTGTTAAAATTCAGATTCTAATTCAGCAGGGCTGAGTGGGTCCTGACATTCTGCATTTCTAACTAGATTCCAGGTGCTGCTGCTGCTGTGGGTCCAAGGACCATACTTGGGGCAGTGAAGTTCCAGGACCTCTACTTAGTATCAGTCATTCCTGGATCGCTGTCTCCAGGAACTAGTCCCAGGATTCATTCCTCATTCAATAAAGGACCACGAGGCCTGATGAGTGCAGTGGAAGTTACTTTTATGCAAAGAGACTCCAAAGCAGTAAAGGGATGACTCTATTAGCCCAGCCTAATTATAACCATACAACTAAATAGATAAATTTTATTTTGCTGGGACATTTTCCCTCAAAGCTTCTTTCCATTTTTATTTTATTAATAGGAGCAAGATCAGCCATGCTTTTTAGTCCTCCTCCTCTCTCTCTCTCATTCTGTTCTCTCTCTCCCTCTCTCAAAATTATAAAAACAATTAATGCATCCTGACCCTTGGAAATGCCTCCCAGCCCTTTAAACAAAATGCAGGTTTGGTGCCTGCCTGACGATTAGTTTTAGTTAATTGAAAATTATAGGATTGACCCAAGAGGAAAATTTTGTTTGCACTCCAATCACTTTTACAAATTAAGGAAAATTACCACAATTTTGTTTAGCTAAGGTTTCACACTGAGTTCAAGAAATTAGCTCAGCCATCCCAACAAAGTCAGCACTTTGTTAGTGAGCACTTGAAAAAATAATAGTCTATCTGGAGTTTTGTGGTGTATACAAACGAAGCATAGAGAAAGCTATGATGCTTTATAGAAGTAGGCCAAGTGTTTTTAATTAGGCTCATTGGTTCAGCATAAGTTTTGAAGAACAATCAAACTAGCAGATTAGCTGTTTCTTTTAAAGCTAGGATTTCTTGCCATTCATTTTTCCCATGAGAACTTCCACATTGCACTCTTTTTTTTTTTTTTTACAAGCCTCATTATGGGCCTGTAAGAAAAGGACCAATTGAAACTTCTGATACTGTAACATTCCCCAGCATCATTCCAATGGATGGGAGTTTTTCACAAAGTTCCTCACTGAACTCAGTGTTCTGGAACATATTACAAAACCACAGAGGCCAAATGTTTTCTATGAGGAGTTTGGACTCTGTTTTTGGCCAAAAACATTTAGGCCTCACTGGCTGCTTATTTACTTTGCTATTAAGGACAAGAAAAGGAGAAGAAAAAGAAGAAGAAAATGCTCGTGTGGTGGGAGGTGCAAGAGGCAATCAGGCATGGTTTCCGCTTTAGTGACAACATCCCTGCCCATTAATCGTTCCATTTTGTGGTCAGGTCTCATTTAGAAGAAATTATTTTTAATCAGTGTTCAACAAAATATCCCCTTGAGCCACCTGGCCATAAAAAAAAAAAAAAAAAATTATCCTCATTAAATTACTTAAGTTCTCAAAAGAAAATAGCTAGGGACCCATCATTATTTTGAAATTTTTTAACCATTATAAAAATGGCCATCAATTTAAGAAATCACATCTTGGAAAACCTATATAATATAGGAATTAAGATCAAAGATAAAAGCGGCAGATTTGCATTAGGAAAAAAGGAGGTACGTAACTATCTGTGCACATGTGTACATGTGTGGGAAATTTAAAGTATGAAAACATGCTTCTGCTAATCTTGTCTCAAACTGTGGGCAATAGACAAGAAAAGTTGGAATTTTAAGTTTTCTGGAAGAGAAGGTAACCTCTCATCCCTTTGGAAAAATAAAATTTTGAAGAATTTGGCACAAAAACGTCCCGGCTGATATAGTTGGCAGTTATAGCGCCTGTGGCGTTACATCATTTCTAACAAAAGGGAGTCTGTTAAGTGGTGAGTTGCAAGTGGACCTTTTGATCATTGGTATTAAGTGCCTCTATCAAGGGTCACTTGTTCATGGCTGCTGCTTCCTGCCCCTGTGAGTGACTCAGTTTACCTCTCTGCCTGTCACCACTTACTAGCAAAGGTATAGAGATGGGACATAAAACTTCTCTGTTCTTTATATCCAAACAACTGCTCAGTTCATCGTAAATGAGCAGCGCTCCTCTTCTCTCCACCAACAGAAGCTCACACTTCATTTTCTTTAACATCCATAGCATTTCAAGATGTGAGCCTTGGTTTTCTGGATTGAGTATTTCTTAGTGGAAAGTCACCTTGGAATTTTTCCCATTCTTAAAAAAATAAATAAATAAAAGAAATAGAATAGAGCTGAAAAATAACAACGCAAACTAAGGCATAGTTGCTATTTCCAGAGTGTGTGAGAGAGTTTGGTGTGTATGTGTGGAAGTCTCTGAAAATCCATAATCATTTTAAAAAGTTCTAGATAGGACCAGCATGGCCTAATCTATGCAAATAAAGGAGCCCTATTTTTTTTTTTCCGGAGGGAAGAGAGAATTTGACTAAACATAGATTGCCTGTAAGCTAGCTCTGCTTGTAAGAACGTTACCATCCCACTGACAGTGAGTGCAGCTCCAGTGATTCTTCAGATCAGGGACACCCAAGGAATTTTCAGCTGCCAGATGTTTGATTCTCTTGTGAATCCCCCCAATCAGAGTCAGAGAGGAGAGTGAATCCCAATTTGATCAGAACAAGAAGCTCAATAACACTTCCCAGTATCTTACTTTATTGTGTCCAGTTCGTCTTATGGAAATGCAGGGCAAGGCTGACTTTGAATTTTAAATAATGTTTTCTAAGAGAAGGAGAAGGGAAAAAAACAAACTTCCTAATCATAGTATTGTCTTCAAAGCCTCTGTTCCTGTGCCTAGTCAGTCCAATGGGAGGTAAATTCGCCATAAAGCCCCATTACCCTGCAAGGGGTTCTCCCCAATACCTTTGTTATTATTCTCACAGCTTGTTTTCCTACATTTGTTACATCTTTAAGTGACTTGGATCTTTTAGAATTGTGATCTCTCCTGCTAAGCCTTAAGTAATCTTGGGAGCTGATAAAAGACTCTTAGGCGCCTTTAGCTCCTTCTTCAAAGTTCTTAGAATTGGTTTTCCTGAGAAGAAGCAGCCAAATCCAAATGCAGATTTTACCTTTATTCCAGTCATTTCTCTATAAGAGAGGCTGCTATCTCTGGAGAAAATATGACTGGGAGAATGGGACGCCAGGACAATGTTTGACGAGCTTAGGTATATACTGAGAGCCATACCCTGCATACCCTGCCTGTCCCCAAAATAGTCGGCAAAAGCCTCCAATGAATGACCATCTGACAGCTCCTATGTTTGGTTAGTTCTCTCCTCCAATCCCTTCTAAAACCAGGCTCTCCCACTCTAACCATTCTTCACCCACTCTTCTGCTCCAGTGGGAGGAAAAACTCCTATCTCTCTGTATTAGCCTCAGAATTAACTTCAAAATAAAAACTGTTCCTGGAAATATTTCCTGTTTATACCTCATGCCCCCAAATAACTTTGCATACTTCACCAATTGCTTTGCATGTTGAGAGGTCTAGTTTGGATTGAACATGGTCTGTGGAACCTGATGGCTTTTTATCATGTCTTTCTAGTTTTCATTCTTTCTCCCTCATGCCTCTTGTTTTCTCCCTCCTCCTCCTTCTCTCTCTTTTCCCTCCCTTCCTGCTCCTTTCTCTTTTCCTTTATCCCTTTCTCCCTTGCAAGGAGAAAATTCAGTATAGTGATTGAGTTCTTGAGTTCTTGGTGGATGCAGCATCAACTCAGCTGTACTACTTACCAGAGAGGTCATTTTGGGGACAATATATGATAGCTCTGAACTGCAGTTGCCTCATCTTTGCAAGGGGATAATAAACCTTGCTGAGGTTATTTTCAGGATTAGGGAAAATGTATGTAAACACCTAGCATTAGGTCAGATTCTAGTAGATTCCACTAATAAAATGATGGCCATTGTAATTATCATTCATTCTTTCATTGCTGACTCCCTACCATGGAATAAATTTTACCTGTATTATTTATCATCACCATCATCTTTCCAGAAAATCCTTTAGGACTTTTAGTGAGAAAACTGTAGACATCAGTAAATTAAAGAAGCAAGTGACACCAATCAAGCACAAATAAAAAATTGCAAAGTATGAATAAGAGAATAAGAAAAAAAGATATATAAATGTGAATATAACAATTTTGGTATAATGAATATTTTCTCAGAAATGGCCTCAAACAATAAGTAATTTAATAAGGCGGCTGATTCATAAAGCACCTTGATTTATAAAGTTCTCTGGTGTTGAATTTTCAGGAACAACACACGCCTGTTCTCTTGTTTCCATCCCAAACGTCAACCACTTCTGTAGAGGCTGTAGTACTTTGGGTACCACTCTGCTTTAAAGGTGTTGAGGTTATAATCGGCTTCAACTCCAGGTTCAAGAGATTTCAGACCAGCAAGCTCTGTTTCTAGTTCTTAGGAGCTTCCTGCACAAAGTGAAATTGGCCACTTTGGGTATAAATAAAGCCAACAGTTTCAGAGGAGACATGCAGAGTTAGTGTTTAATGCATCTCCTGTTTAACTTCTTCTTACACTAATTCATTGTCACATTAGTCTCCCTGAAAAGCCACTTTCATATCACTTCCCTGCAGAGAAGGCTTTCCTGTTTGCTTACTGTATGCAAGAGATGTAACCCAAACCCCATTGCTTGGCATTCACGGCTCACTGTGATCTGGGTCCTGTGTTTCTCTGCTGTAGTGCAACCAGTCTCCTCATCCATGCCTAAAGTTCACTTCCTATCTGGCTACTTTGGTCATGGTAATTCCCCTGCAAGAGCCAGTTCACATTTTATTTTCTTTCTGAAATCTCCCAGGGACACTTTTGTATGGTAGACAAAGCATTGAGCTGAGAGCAAGGAGACCACACTCCAGCCCTGGCTCTGCTACTAGCTGGCTATGAGATCGAACGCATGTTGCTTATGTGCTCTGGATTCCAGTTCCTTCTTTGTAAAAACGAACCAATTGGGCCAGGTGGCTTTGATGTTCCCTGTGGCTCATCTCGATTGACTGGAAATTTCTTTGTTCTTGGATCACTTTTGTTGCAGGTACTTAGACCACTCACTCATCATTCACTTCTTTATGCCCTTAGCTCTCTTGTTCTGTCCCCAGGTAGACAGCTTAAGACCCCAAGCTCTATGAAGAAAGAGATACCCCTACTTGATCTTTTTTTGGTACAGTTTGTTGAAGCAATTTGGCTCAGTATCTTACTTGCAATAGATATTCTCTAATAATGATTGACATATTGCCCAGGATCAATGGTTCCTCATTGATTTTTGTGCTCTGGATGACAAGGAATGTAAATAAGAGCTATTAATTAAGAATCTTTTCCTTTTCACTTGAGGTTTTATATGTGTAGACTATAGTGGTTGGGATTTCAGTTAAAGAAAAAAATGGGGTTGGAACTATATTATAAATACCCTTCATTTTATCACTTGTGAAATGGGGATATTTAATAATACCTGCATGTAGGGAAGTAAATGGATCAATGTATAATATACTTCTCACAGTGCCTGGTATATTGTGAGTGTTTCCTAAAAGTAAATTCAAAAAGGGAGATACAGACAGTGGGAATGTAGTTTCTTTTGAAAATCCAGAGAAGAATTAGTCATTGTGATTGGTATAATATATACGTCAGCTTTCATCATGATTGAAGAAATTGTTTCTAGACATTGGAAATCAAAAGACCTAGATTCTATTTCTTATTTTGCCACTGTCTTTCATGAATTCATTCATGCATCTCACAAATATTTGTAGATTGCCTGTTCTGTTCCAGCCATTGTTCTGAACTTTGGGGATACAGCATTGGGCAAAACCAGACACAGTCCCTGCTCTTGTTGACCTTAGAGTCTAAGAGAGAACATGGACATTAATAAATTTACTATCTCTAATCTGATAAGTGCCAGGAAAGATAGGGGCAGAGCTTCAGACAGGCTTACAACAAGGGAACTTGACTTGGGTCAGTTAGAGATGGTTTTCCCCAGGAAAAGATGAAGACGAGTAAGAGGTAACCTGACAAGGGGTGAGGAGTAGGGGTGGGTGGGGTTGTGGAAAGAAAAGAGTGTTTCAGCCAAGGGAAGCATGTAAGAAGGAACGGGGTGGGAAGAAATAGAACATCTTGGAAGGAAGGCTGTAAAAATTCCAGTGGGGCTGGAAACTTATGAGGGAAGGAGACTAGTGAGAGAGATGGCTGATGAGGGGAGCAGGGACAAATGCATGCAGCACTGCAAGCCATGTGAGGATGAAGTTGTTATTTTAAGAACAATGGGCGGTCCTTGAAGTATCTTAAATGACAGGTAGACATGACCAGATTTGCATTTTATGAAAAAAAAATTGCTCTGGCTAGAGCTCAGAAGACTAGAATGGCTATTGGAAGACCTGTTAGGGGATCATTGCAGCAGTGTGGGAAAGATATTAGGTGACCTCAAATCAGGTGGATGTGGTGGAGATAGAATAAAGTGAGAGGACTCAAGAGGAAAACTTGACAGGGCTGGAGACGGATTGGATACGGGGTGAGGGAGATGGAGGGATTAAGGCTACCAGGTGTTTGGCTTTCTCAGTTTAACTGGATGGTGGGGTTATCCATTTGCTTCTCAAGGGTCTTGTATCAGTGAAAGAATGGTCATGGAAATGCTTGCAAAGGGTAATGTTCTACACATACATTAATTGTTAGAAAGTTGGGCCTAAGCAAGCTCAGGGAAAATTGGGGAAAGGAAGGCAAGAATGTGTTTTCTTTTATATCAGATTGTTTTCACTTAGGATTCAGCCAAAAGAGGGCTATGTAATGAACACTTGACTAGCAGTTTTGCCTTGGCAGTGTCCTAATTGGAAAAGACCCAACGAGAAAGAAAAATTAACAGGCTGCTCCTGTCCACATGTCTAGAATATTACTCCGAGTGAGCCATTTTATACACAAAGAAAAGAATTCAAGGCAGAGGGAAATGTTTATTCTTTTTGCTTTTATGATACAAAGAGTAGGTCCTAAGCTGCTTCTCCTCCACTGAAGGGAATCTTTTCACAGAAAGTGATTCCTCCTGATGTGATGTATGTTGATGCGCTCAGTGATCCGGAATCCGCTAGTGTTTGTCAACAACAACAACAACAATCACTAAAAATACCCATTGTGCTTCTGTGACATCTATAAAATGAAAGCTGCTTCTGCAGAGAATAAAGCTGGCCTGAAGGAAGCGTATTATTTTGCATATTTTATGTATATACTTTCCAAGAAATATGACCTTTATTTCTATTTGGAGTAGAGTGTAATCACGACTTGAGTAGCTGGTGTAACAGGATCATTAAAAGGGATATTTTCACTGACATTAGAGGTCTAAATGGCCACTGGGCCTTATTCACAACCTTGCCTTTTTCCTGTCTACCCGGAGTTAATAAGTGATAAGGCTGAGAGAGAGATAAATCACAGAAATCCCTGTCCAAAGAAAACATATTGACTACAGCCAAGCAAATAACAGACCATAACCAATGGTCCCATTCATCATTCATGTAATAGGGATATAAAGTATTTCCTACCAATGAAACCGTATAGAAGGAAAAGGCAGATAAGCTTCCCCAATCTAAGGCATGTGATTTGGTTATTAAGGGACATGAACTATTTGTCACATGGCTTTAATCTTTAAGATGTGTTGCCATTTCTAAACTATAAATTTCTGGTAAGGGATTAGAAAGCTATTAACAATAAAGGTAGGAACTGAGCTTTATATGTATTCTTGCCAATGTAATGCAGTACTATAAAGTCTTGAGCCTCTAATCTATTTAGTATGATATAACAGGGTTTGATTTTCAAAGCCAATAAACTATTGGGGGATTTCAGAGTTGTTTGCTTTTCCCTTTTTGACCCAGCATCATGATAAATTAATCTTTCATGTTTTTTTTTTTTTTTTTTAACTATATATATTGAAACTTTCTCTAATATCTTGTGATGGAGGAGAGACTAAACTAAATTTCTTTTCTTTCTCCTTTCCTAAGATTTATTCCAAATGTTTGATGCAGAATTATTTTCTGTTTTATTTGTCTAGGTTTGTGGATGGATGGATGCTAGTCCTTCTGTTCATTGTTAAAGTGATATGTACCCACTACAACATTAAAACTTGTCTTTATTACTTAATAATACTCTTTGGTTTCAGACAACTTAGGAAGCACTGATAGAAAATAATTATAATACTATCAAAATCATCTACATTTCTACCAGTATTTTGAAACAGATGTACTAAATAAGTGTTAGCTGTTAATATTATTTTAATGGTAAAGGCTTACCTCAGAGAAATTGTGGGTTTGGTTCCAGACCACCACAATGAAGCAAATACCACAATAAAAGTAAGTCACACAATTTTTTTGGTTTCCCAGTCCATATAAAAGTTTTGTTTACACTATACTGTAGTCTATTGATGCAATAGCATTACATCAAAAAAACAAAAACAAAAAAAACAATGTACATACTGTAATTAAAATATGTCCCAGAGGCACGAAGAGAGCATATTATTGTTGGAAAAATGGTGCCCATAGACTTGCTCAACACAGGGTTTCCACAAACCTTCAATTTGTAAAAAAAAAAAAAGCTACATCTGTGAAGTGCAATAAAGTGAGACACAATAAAACGAGGTAGGCTCGACTATATTCTGTAATCTTTTGCTCTGCATATAAATGTCACATTAAAAAATAGGGTGATACCTTACATAACAATTATGTAAATTTTTTTTTTTTTTAAGATTTATTTTTGTTATTTATTTATTTCTCCCAGCCACCTCGCTGTTTGCACTTGATGTGTGTTGTGTCTTTAGGAGGCACTGGGAACTGAACCCGGGACCTCTGGTGTGGGAGAGAGGTGCCTAATCCCTCAAGCCACCTCCGTTTCCTACCCTGTTGTGTCTTTGATTTTTTTTTTTTCTTCTTGTGTCTCTTGTGTCATCTTGCTGTGTCAGCTCGTCGCACCTTCCCGTTGTGTCAGCTTGCTGTCTTACTTGTTTTCTTTAGGAGGCACCAGGAACCTCTGCTCCCTGCTTTGTTGTGTTTCTCATTATGCTTTTCCTCTTGTATCTCCTGTTGTGTCATCCTGTTATATCAGTCTCCACGCCTGCCCATCTCGCCAGCTCACTGTCTTCTTTAGGAGGCACTGGGAACCCAACCATGGACCTCCCCACATGCTGGGCGGGAACTTGGTCACCTGAGATGTGGATCTGCTTCCCTGTAATTGTTTTTTACATTTAATAATATGTTGCAAACATCAGGGCATTATGAATTTAAAAGTTTTTGGTGCTTGATGACCATTTCAAGCCTCAGCAGAATCTTCCAATAAAGTATATTCTTTCTTGTTAAAGAATAGACACCCTAAATTTAGGTTCTCATCTCGTTTTGTTCTGGAAAACCTTCAGCACAGTGTCAGTAGTCCCATACCTGGATTCTTTGGGGTCAGAGTCTGAGAGAATCACACTGATTGGGATGCATCAGCAATCCCCAGTGGAGAGTATGTATTTTGGAGGATGGCACCAGTTCCCAGTGTACCTTCAGTGACAGTGTGGGCCTGTTCTATTTTTAGCTTGAACCATTTCTGGGATCAATGAATTCCATAAATTTCCCCACTGGTAGCTAAAGTGGCACTGTACTTTCCATAAGTAAAAATTGGAGCTCATCGAAAACCCTTACCATAACTGAAATGTAATCAAATCCAAATTTAATAATGGTCCATGGCCAAATCCAGGTCCCACCCCACCCCACCCCACCCTCCCACCTTGGAAGCATCTGCCGTGGTAGTTTGGAGCGCCTCTTTTCTCTCCCCTCTTGACTGGTGGCTAGGTTTCTTCTACTCTCGTGGGCTTGCAGCAGTCTTTGTTGGTCTTTATCCTGCTTTCCCCTCCTGTTCCACACTTTTCCCTCACTATCTGATTCTTTCTTCTCTCCCAATCCTCTTTGTATTTCTGAAATGTAAAGCTTTTTTATCCCCTGAGATTTATGTGAGGCAGATTTTATTATTAGCCTATTTTAAAGATGAAAACATTTAGCTTAGAAAGGTGAAATGACTTACCTAGGTATTCTAATTGGTAAGTGGAGTGGCCAGAGTTGGGGTCCTCATCCAGCAATACCAGAGCCTACATTGTCATAAACATAAAATTACACGCTTCTCTGAAATTAGGTTGTTAGTGATGGGAGGATAACTGAGGTCTGATGGGAAATGGAGCCTTAAATATTTTGTTGTTTTTGTTTAAAAAACTTATTATGAATATAATATGTGCTCATATAGAAATAAAAAAAAAAAAACTCAGAAAAGTATGAAGAGAGATAAAGATCATCCATTATCTCCATCCTTCAAAAATTGTCACTGTTAATATTTGGAGTATTTTCTCCTAACCTTTTTCTTTGTGTATTCTTATGTATTTTATCAGAGTGAATCACAGTATGTTTACATAATTTTGCATCCTGCTTTGTAATTTAATTGTAAGACAAACATTTCCGTTGTTAGTAGAAATTCTTCCTAAATATGTTTTAGCAGGTATATAATAGCCCATTTTATAGCTGCCCCATAATTTACTTAATTATTACCCTTTCATTGGACAACCAGGCCTTTTCTTTCATAGAGCTTTTAACACCATCTATGCCAGAATATAGCCTGATCTCAAATATAAGATGTTTCCCCATTTTCCTAATGAAAAGCTTTTTAAAAGTTTTAGGACCAACTTAACTATAAAATAACCAATTATGGTTACCAATGAATTATCAAATGTCTGCTTATAATTTTCCACATTTTGAGTTACACATACATATTTAAAATCACATATATAATGATATATTCATTTACAAATATAACTGTTTCCACTTTTAGGGCTTGTAAAGCACTTTGATTCAAACTTTTCACAGCCATCTTTGAATCAGTGTTTTGTTTTTTTTAATCAAAAAGACATTTTTACTCCCATTATATTCTCTTCTTTCTAAGTCACTGGTGATACAGATCTTTTGAATCTGAGCATGAAGCTTTCACTGGAACTTTATCCTAAGCTAAGTACTGACTTGCTATTTTTAAGTCTCCAAACAACCATTTTCAGCACTGTTTTTAAAACTGAGCTCTAAAAGGTTTTTTTAAGGAACATTTGGAAGGTTGAGAGGCCAATCCCCTAGGAAAATTTAATTTCTGTTAATTTTCTATTCCTCTTTTATGTTTTAACTAACTTCATTGGGTGATCCCTGTACCGGTCACCAAATTACCATTCATGCTGGTCGTTTCATGTCCCAAACAGTACTTCATTTAAAGTAACTTAATTGAGAAAGCATCCTGTACAGGAGAGACTTTCAAATGATTCAAATATATAATGAGGGAACTTTTTTGAATGGAAAATCCTTTTCATACATTTCAGCCCATTAATAATTCTTCCCTGTTGGTGGATCACATACCATATGTAATCTTTCATACACAAATTGATACACAAAATATAGTGTTTTTGGCTTGAGTAAACTATGCTCATTCTCTTAAGTGGACCTCATATTATTCAGGGTACCATAAGTGCAGGTCGAAACCTTCCCTTTAATGTCAGATTTGAAAATTTCTGCAGAACGTCTCAATGGGGAGGAGGGAGACAGAAGCTGGGTGGTCCCAAGTCACGGTGCAGAGACAAAAGCAGCAGCAGAAGAGCAGACTTCCCCTTGCACCTTCTGCTCTTCGACCTCACAGATGTAAATGTTCATCTTTTTCCTGTTAACATCAATGGTGGTTGACTTCTCTACATCATGAGTGGAAAGCTTGACTTGCCGGGCAGAGCCACCTGGGATCAGCTTACGTGGTTAGTGTCAGGAAGCACCAACTCCCAGTCAATATGGAGTTAATTTGGGTCTTTGTTTAATGCCAAAAATAAATCCACACAAATATCTGCACAGAGTAAGGCCTTCACAGTTAGTCTCCACACGTGCATCCTTTCGTTATGGTTTTAACTGATTTTTAAAATATTCACTAAGCCGAGCTGACAATTTGAGGCTATTGGGAGGTTTGGGTGGAGAAGAATGTCTCTGAAGAATCTGTTCTGAGAATGCCTGTAAGTCTTCAACAATTTCTTCAAGAATACAAAATGAAACATTTGCAAGGGTTAACTCAGAAGATGTAGAGGGATCATCTAATGCACTTAATAAAATTACTAGCATCAAAGCTAAAAAAAAAATCAGTGTGACTGGTCAGAAGGTTATATGTCAGGGGCCAAAGTAGAGGTCCAGCTATTGAGCCACTGTTTGCCTCATCTTTGACTTATATCTGTGTAAATAAGTAAATTACTTAAATGCAATAGTACAGTTGACCAAGTCTTTCCCATTCATCAATTCTGTTTTGTTCTCTGCTGGGTAGGTAGAACAAGCATTATAACTTCGTGTTCAGAGAGGTAAAGCGGTTCACCTTCATGTAGGTCACCAATGGATGGGCCTGATACCAGCTCGATACTACTCCACGTAATTGATTATACCTTTGGTATCTCAAAATAGATGTACATTACTTTTGCTCCATTTTTTTTAGTTGTCTATGGACAGAACTCACTAATGAGACTGGGGCTTCTGGAGTCTTAGGTTGCCTCCCCAGCTGTCACTCTTTGTTTACCTGTAGCACTTGTATTTTGTTCATGGCCTTTATCACCAGCTGATATGATCTGGATTATTTCTTTGTTTACTTGTGTATACAATTTGTGTGTTTACTTCTGTATCTCTCATTAGAACATAAGCTCCATGAAGGCAGGGTCCTTGTCTGTCTTGTTCACCATTGTATTCCCAGTGCCTCGTGCAGAAAGGGCACTCAGTAAATATTGGTCAAATCAATGTATGGAAGACTATGTGAAGGAATGGCTGAAATATTTGGCCATAAATGCATAGAATGTGAACCTTAACAACAACCTAGTTACCCAAATTGATGACTTTATTTATAGGTGATTAAAATAGGCTTATACAGTTTAAAAGTCATTGCCAAAGTCACACAGCTACTGGTAGAGCCTGACACCAGATTCCTTTGCTTCTGCCTGTCAGCTGAGGGCTGGCTCCACACCATGTTTATTATATATTCCCCTTAGGCTCACTTATTTATGAAGTCAGTGCATGACCATAGTCATCCAGGGTCAGGACAGATGCTGATTTGAATTCTGGCTTTATCAAATTCTAGCTAGGGGGCCCTTGTCAAGTTTTTTTGTTTTAACTAACCTGTGGCTTTCATTATCTGTTTCATCATCTGTAAAATGGGGATGATATTATCTTATAGAGTTGCTGTGAGAATTTGATTTAAAAAACTTAGCACAGTGCTTGGCTTATAGTATGTGTTCAATTAATGGCAGATCTTATTTTTAAAAAGGATGAGAAAGAACAGACTCCTGCAAATTTGAATTTTAGAGATGGAAGGGCTCTCAGGGACGGCCTAGACCAATCTTCCCATTTTGTGGAGGAAGCACCTGAGGCTCCAATAAGGGAAGATCCTTTTCCAAACCAAAACGTGATTTATTTGGATACAGAACCAGAACACACTGCATGCAAATGTGTGTACAAATTGTTTTGTGAATGGATCCTCCAATATACTAACACAGAAAGATCTCAAATTTCTAAATGTAAATGAAAGTCATTCTACAACATCCCCGAGGTCATTTCGCAGACTCTACACTAATTTTTAATGTCTTTTCCAGTTAGTGGATCTTTGAGTAGACTGTTGGGAAATGTTTGATTCCCCAAGACTTCCAATGTGTGATCTGTTTACAGAGTGTCATGGACCTCATTGTTATGATCTGTTTGCTTTCTGGTCTTTCTGTTGAAAAAAAGAAAAAGCTTTTCTTTACCTCTGAATAAATCAAAGTACCACAGAAAGGCCAAGTGCCATTTCACCTTTGATGGAGTCATGCATTTTAAGAATATTTCCTTCATCCTCTCTTTGCATGAAAGAGCCAGTCATCTCTTGGCTTCTGGCAAGCTGTTGGGAAACCTCATCAGTACTGAAGGGTAGTTTTCCCATGGCCCAGATCAGGGTGCACCTGGGCAGGGTCTGCCTGACAGTACGGTCCCTTGCCACGCTTTCTTGTTTTGTGCCCATGTCAATGTATGGCGACTCAGTCACAAGGCATCTGTGGGCCCTCCATTCTGCCTGCCAGTCTCAGTTCTCTGGAGGTCCTTGAGGATATAAGATGTGTCAGCCTTTGTTGCATTTAGTGATCTTCACGCAGTGAGTTTGGAGGCAAAATAATCAGGGTCACTGAGAGAGAAATACTTGTGTGTTGATGGCAAGAGCTCTGCCCTGTGTCTGGCATGATGAGGTTTTTCAGTTGTGTTTGATGCCAGACTGATGGGCTAACTATGAGTTGTCAGGCTTGTACCACTGTTAGAGGTGGGAGGGTATCACTGTATCAGTGGCACATCCCAGTTCATATAAAAATCAATGTCTTATCATGGGGTTCTACCCAAAACCTAATTCAGGGCTTATGTTAGAATTTAAATAAAATAATTTTTTTTCATAGCTTTTTAAGAAGGCACTCAATTGTTGGAGAAAAGTAAAAAAAAAAAAAAAAAAAAAAAAAGGCCAAATGTCCATTGATGCTAAATATAGTGAGAGGAGAAAACAGTAAAATATATTAATTCAGCTTTTCCAACTGCACCTAATTAAGGGTGGCTCATTTAAAAACAGACCTAATTTAATCTGTTAATATAATTCTTAAATTTAAGTTTTCCCCACTGGTTTCTTTTCCTCAGAATAGTTCATCGTATACTTATACATGATGCATTCATGGTGTAAATCCTTCTAAGGGTCCAGGTTGTAAATGAAAAGTGGTTTCAAGACTTCATAATTGCCCAAATTAAATAATATGTATGTAAATGGAGATTTGAGTGTAAATTGTGCATTACAATGTGATAAGGAATTGAGTCCCCGCATCTTTCAGCCAGTCAGAATAAAGTGCTTCCCTTTTTATTCTATACTACTAAGAATAGTTTATTGCATTATTAAGTACATGTTACCAGAAGCACATTGTTGTTTAAGACTCATTGATTTAAGCAGAACTATTCTTATAAAGTTTCGTAGGCTTTTACATAAAAAGAGAAGAGCCCATATAAAATTATAAAACCTTAATGTAATATAACAGCCTATAGTATAAAATTCTCCCGTTTTCCAAAGAAACCACCAAAAATTTTTAATGAGTTTGTTAGAAGTACTGTTTGTGAATTCTGGGATGTCATGTCTAATTAGACTTAATGGATTTGAGTATTTCTTTAATGAAATCTGTAGCTTAACTCACCAGGGTTATATTCCTTGTCCTCCTGCCCTTAAAATGATTTTCCTTTATTTTTATTTTGGGTGGCATTAAAAAGAAATGAAAGGCTACGATTCTGCCTCATTCTCAGATGGGTATAGTGAAAAATACAGTGCTTATTATCAAGTTAATGTGAATTACCATGTAATTACCACTAGCTGCACTGTAATGATTATTTAGTTACCACTGAGCATTCTCTGCCAAATAACACACATTATTTCATAGGAAGCATAGAATTAACTCAAGTCATCCCGGAATTCACTGAGGGAATGTGTTCCCGATCTTTCGTTAAGTGTAGGCACTGCTAATGTTAACATCTAAATAATCAAGCTTGGAGCAAACCGACAGCAGAACAGGATATGAGTTTACATGATTTGATTTGCTGATGTTTTAAACACTTAGCAGGAGACAGCTATAGAAGCCAATTAAATCTCTCCAAGGTGCATAGAGTTATCTCCATTGTGAGAAACAATTGAAGGGAATTGCTTTGGCCCTTTAACTGGAAGGGAGAAGAGGCATTAGGAATGAAATTTCAGATGCAAAGTGCTGATCAGTGGAGCCTTCTGTGTGTGTGTGTGTGTGTGTGTTTTAGCTTTGTGCTTTTTGGGCTGCTAATATTTTAAAGGATTTGCACTTTTATTTTGCAAGCACAGGGTTATGTTAAACTTTTCTCCATGAAATTTTTTCTTCGGCCGTTGATTATGATGTACTGTTAAAGGAGGTATTTTGTCTAAAAGAGTAAAACAAAAACAAAAATAACAACAAGGAAACATGTCAGTACATTCCGTCCCTTTCAGCTGTGGCATCTTATTTAGTGTACCGGAATTCCCAGTTTAAAGTAATCACAAAATTTATGGAGAAACGGATAAAAAAGGTTGTAAAATATCGATTTGGGGAAAATAATAACACAACTCATCTATAATAAGAAGAAAAATGAAGCAATAATTCAGGGGGTATCGAGCGGCTTGCTGCTGGGAGTATTGATCTGGTTCTTTACTGTATACGATCGCACCTGAGATTGCTCTGAAAGAAAGAACAGCATTCCTTCGCTCATTATTTCTCAGATACTATCGCCTTGTTACATGAGCCCTGCAGAGTTGGGATTGTTGCGGCTGGGAGAGTGGGACTCACAATAATAATAGTAAATAAATAAATAGCTAAGAAATCTATATTGCCTTAAAGCCACAGTGCCTGGTCTTGATAACACATCGGCTCTGGTTTTGGACGTTCTTCATTGCCTGATGGTAGCTAATGGCAATTCTTATGCTGTGTGGCTCATTTGGGGACCGAACTGATCTTCATCTCACAGAATGGGTTCTTGTGTTCGGAATGAAAAAGTATGGATCTGTTGTATTTCTTCTTAGGTCACCAAATTGAAAACAATACATTGATGCCACTTTAAACCTAGGAGCAAGCTAGCTTTTGCTTCAGTGGTGCGTTGTTTTTCTAATTTAAGGCAATGCAACTTTTGTAATAGGCAGGAGTCGTATTGTTCCTGAGCAAAATTGCTAAATAAATATATAAGGTCTGAAACTTTGAAATTCATGTTTATAAATCATAAATTTGTGATTCATGGTACATCATGAATTTATAAACTCATCTGTAATTTCTAAGGTGTTAAATGACAAATCAACTCAGTAATATGTTGCCATCACAGTACCCCTTTAACACGGCAGATTGTATTTCATTGCTAGAGAATTCTAGGTTCTTTTCAGACTTTAAGATGATCTTATAAGTAGTATTGAGGAAACATGGCTATTTAGTTCTCATATTCTTTTCTAGAAGGAGGGGAGTATGCAGTCACATTCAAATTCCAATTTAGTAAAAAAAATTTGACTAGCTATTATGTTCTAGGCATCCTCTAGGCCAGGGGTTCTTAACCTTTTTTTGTTCCACAGACCCCTTTGCCAGTCATTTGAAAACCACAGACCCCTTACTAAGTCCACACTATGCTGTGTATTATTTAATAAATATATCACATCCGCACCAACACGTCCCCATAAGAATAATGTTTTCTTGAATCTCAACTCAAGCTCGCGGACCCTGGGATCTTTCCACGGACCCCTGGTTAAGAACCCCTGCTCTACTAGAATGATAAGGTCCTTGCCCTTAGGGCACCTACATTCTAGTGAGGAAAGGAAGGCAATACACCGATTAGGACCTAAACAAATACGATAATTGTCAGATTGGAAAAAGCGTTGTGAAAGAAATAAGAGGGGTGATCTGGTAGAAAGTAACAGGGCAGGAAGGCTTTAAATAAGAATCGGTACAGTGGAATTAGTATGGTATACCAATGGATAGCACTTTCAGCCTGCACAGCATCACCCAGGCCAGTACATTTTTGTTCCTAAACATCTGTGGACTTTCCCCAAGGCTAAAGCTATGCTATCATTTGCCCAGAAGCTTCGCTCTCCCTCCCCCCTACCGCAGCCATTCTGGAATCATTATGTAGAAATATGAGCATCCCAGCTTATGTTCTTAGTAGATCAGGCTTCCTGAAATTCCAATAAGCATTGATCCGTGTCATTGCACCAGATCCTTGCAATTGTTGTTTCTATAATATTTGTTGCTCCATTTCTGACTCTAAGAGAAAAAGAAAGAGGTCCACGAAACAAGAGCCTGATACACGGTATCAATAAAGGTGGATAGAGAGAGAAGGATGGAGAAACAGAAAGAATAAAGCATCTAACCATCACGACTAACTCCAGAAATAGCTTTCAATAAACTGCAAAGCATAGCCCTCCTTCGTTATTTACAGAGTAAGATTGAAAGTCATCACTGAGTCTTAAACTGTGAATATTGAAATTGTGAGATGTATGGTACATTTAGTGGCGACGTTGGTGAAGTGCAGAAGTCATTTTAACTTTGTCTTTTAATTTTAAAGATTTATTGGCCGCAAGGAAAGAGAATATTTATAAGCATTCTTAGGTATTCACAAAACATGTAGTTGCCAAACAGTGCAAAGAATGGAAAGAAATCATCATTACGAAGCTGGATGATTCAGGAAATGTGGTGATAAATATGGGAGTGACAACATATTATCCCAGCCCCTTCCAGCTCCACATTTTTGAGTTATGATTATCAAGTGTATCACTGCAGGGAGGATGAAAAGTCAGTTTGGAGCCTGAGGGGTTTTAGTTTTAAAATAATAACCAGGCAATGTCGGGGAAGTACAATACAATAAATGATATCAAGTCATCTCAGCTTAAATAAATATATACTATATAATTTGCTTCTACTCTTTAATTCCTTGTAATGAAAGTGGCAAGCAACAAGAAAGCAATTAATTGTAACAATGACTATTTAGCTTCTGTGGTGCCTGAATTAAAAAGAACATTAAGATTACTTTTCTAATAGCTCATATGCATTTTTTTTAAAAAAAAAAAACCAACATTGATGCTTTATAAGTGTCAGATGCATTTGAATTGTTTTTAAATGCTATTTTGTCCCTTGTTAGCAAACAGATTGTCAAAACGAACTCTTGGCCATTCTGTTGGTTGTTTCGTGTTGTCATCCCAAATTCATGAAGATAAATGTCATATCATAACTAATCTATTATAATCCTTCTCTGTTGTGTGCTTCTTTTAATTCGAGACAGGCTGACAGTTGAAAAACAAACTCGTGGCTGTCATTGTGACTTTCTTGTGTGTACTAGATCTCTCTCACTGAGCCTTGTATGCAGCAGTACCCAGTAAATGTTGAATGAATGAATGAGCAAATGAGTTAAGACCTTGCTCTCTGGCCTTGGGCCAGTTACTTAACCACCTTAACCTCAATTTTCTTATCTGAATAATGGGGAAAATAAATATATCTTCTTCACTAGTTTGTTGCATTGAATAAAATAGATCATATGAGTAAAGCACTTAGCACATTGTAAATGGTGCACAATAAGGAGTCAAGAAACAATAGTTTTTGCTATTAATGACTTTAAGCAGTTCTCAGTCTGTAAAGTGATTGCTGCAGTCTATTTCCATTTTGTTCCCAATGCCTAGTACCATGCCCAGAGTAGATGTTCAAAATATTATTAATATTATTATTGAATGAATGAATTCCCTGTGTCTCATTAAATAATGGCAGCTATTACTGGAAACACTTATAAGGCACTCTGTGCCACACATCTTAATAAACATTTGACACTTTTAGACATCTAACCTTTAAAAAAAATACTATGAGGTAAGTACTATTATTATCCCCACTTTAAAAATGAAGAGGCCGTATCAGAGAGAGATTGAGTAATTTGCTCAAGGCCATGCACCTAGAAAGTGGCAGAGCCAGGATTTGAACCCAGGAAGACTGGCTTTAGAGTTCAGCTTCTGAGCATATAGTATTATTTAGGCACAAAGTTAATGTGGAATTGTGTACAGTGCCTGATTATTTGCCCATTCAATAGATATTTATTAATCATCTGCCATATGTGAGGTACTGGGGATACTATGTACAAGATGGGAACAATCCTTGCCTTCATGGAAATTATAATCTAACAGGTTGTCTAATTTCCCCAAATCCAATTTCATCCCATACTTAGCTCAGTGACTGTTATAATGAGAGACAGTTAGAGGTCTTACTTGATGAAGTGGGAGGCTAAACATTTGCAGAGAGGAGAGTGCATGGGTAAGCCTGAAAGGGAGGAGGTTAGAGTGGCTTTGCAATGATATGATGGGTTAGCCAGCATGCACCCTACCTTCCTTTTAGAGAATATAGGATGCAGGGTATTCCACTTGCCTTGTGAAGTACTGGATGAGGCCCCTTCTCGCTCTCATGTTCTGCGAGCAGAGGTGTGGCCTTCCCATCTGTTTCACCATGCTGGTCTCAGAGTTGGAGCTGAGCAAACCATTGTTGGCAAATAAGCATTCACAATTTAATCTGTGGCATAGTTTTGTAAGAATTGGTATGAGGGTACAAACCATGGTATACATTTTACTCTTCTCTGTGTGTTTTTCCTGTTTGACTCGCCAATTCATTATTTAATTCATTCATTTGTTCATTCATTCATCTACTTCTTTATCAAATATTTATTGAAGAATGATAAACTAGACAGCTCAAAGGATATGTTGTATTTTGAGCACCTTAAGCACAAAACCTGGCAGATAGTAAACAGTCCAGTAATGGTTGTCAAATGGATGAATAGATAGATGGATGGGTGAACAAAAAGAGAATTAAAGAACCATTATGTTTCTACTTCAAGAGATTTAGGAACAGATTCACATAAAATATTCTAAATAATTACTGAAGAACAAGTAAGGCACTTAATAAAAAAGTGAGGGGAAAAAAAAAGTAACCAAAGCAAACTTGTAACAACAGGGTTGAGTGATTTTACAAAACAAATCCATTGATCTGGAATCTCCCAGTTTTGTCTGCCTCTGCCCGGGGTCACCAGTCAAGATGACTGATTATCCTGGGAAACGCTCTATGGCCTATCTCATAAACAGAGAAAATATATCTCACACTTGGTCAGAAGGCAGCTCAAACACTTGTCTCCAGAGGCTGGGAAAGTTTAGTCGTGGTTGAGATTTTGCTGAAGGGAGAGAACCTACCGGAGTGAGAGCCTGGATTTGAGAGGCTCAACTCTGATGGGATGGTGTGAGCCACCCCGAGGCCATCTACACACTCAAAAGTCTTGAGTCTGGGCCAATTGTAAAACTCACTAAGATTTGCTGCTAAAGGTACCGCCAGACATTTTGGCCATGTTAAAACACAAACAAAACCAAAAACAACCCACCTGATTTCACATTCTACTTTTCTCCACAGTAAAGCCAGCAACTAACTGGTTTGATCCATACTCTTTCCTTGGGAGAATCCTAGGTGATTCTTAGGTGGTCTCTGAAAGAATCTCAGGTGATTGTTACGTCATCTTGCACCCAACTTGAATGGTTGGGTGCGAATGGTTGGGTGCTAGTGTTCACCAGCACCCCTGCCCTACTGTTTCCCAGACTCCCTCGCCAGTCTTGACAATGTTCTGTGGACATCCTGCCATGGAGAACGTTTTCCAGGAAGGCTTTCTCCACTCCCTTGCTTCTGCTGCCTGCCAGTATATATGTAAGTGGCTGATAAATGTCACCTACTTTGTACCAGGCATTGTGCTAGGTCCCTTACAAACCTCAACTTTTAACACATTTTTTTGCTTTTTTTTTTTTCCGTGGGAGATTCCAAGTTCCTCAAATATCACAAACTCCCTCCCTTACCATCCCTGTCCTTTTTTTCTTTTTCTTATTTAGGCCTTCAGCTAACTAATCCCAAAAAAGGTTTAGTGATTTGAAGATAAAATCAACTTCCTAAAGCAGAAGCAAGGCTGTTGTTTTCTGGAGTCTCATTCTCTGCCTTTCATTGAATCCTAAGAGTAAAGTGCAGTGCAAAATATTAGGGAGACAGATATAAATCTGGTGCCTGGAAAATATGAATAGAGAATAGATTGCGTGCTCAGTGCCCTTACAGACAGTGGAGGCAACTGAGAAGTACCCAATGATGATGCTCAATGGGATAGAGTGCTCTGGTGGAAATCTAGGGGGACAGCAGCCCAGCCTGGGAGTCCAGGGAGCTGGGAAGAAGGGAAGTGATATCCCTTGGGGGCTGAGGGTGGAAGGATTCCATTAAATCCTGGTCTCTTGCTGTCTCCCCTTGTTATTGAGCTCCATCCTCTTAAAAAATGGGTAGTCTTCATAATGTGAACAAACCAATGAAACATTAGTTTAAAAGAAAATTATATATTATACTGTATTTGCTTTTTGGCTACTGAAACAAATACCATACAATGGGTTGCCTTACCAACAGAAATTTATTGGCTGATGGTTGCAGAGGCTAGGAGGCTTGCTTCCTCCCAGGGTAGGTATTTTCTGGTTGGCCAGCAATCTTTGGGACTCCTTGGGTTTCTCATCACATGGCAATGCAGGTGGTGGCTTCTGCTTTCTCTATGTGTTCTGTTAACTTCTAACTTCCGGCTCTTCCCCGCGGCTGCTTCTCCCATGTCCAATTTCCTTTGCTTATAAGGACTTCAGCCATATTGGATTAAGCTCACCTCATTCAGTTTGGACACAACTTAACTGATAACATCTTCAAAGTCCTATTTACAAATGAGTTCACACCCACAGGAACAGGAGTTGGGATCTGAATATGCATTTTATGGGGGGGCATGATTCAGTCCCCAGCATATACTTATAAGACATCATAGGAAAAATTCCACCCCACCCGTCTCTCTATTTTTACTCTCAATTAGAATATGTCCTACAATATTCTAGAATCCATATACAACTGATTTTCCAACTTTACCTTTTGCATAGTTCTTCTCTGTGCCCTCATCTTCTCCCTTCCCCAAGAGAGAGATTTGCAGATATTTAGGGTATTTTTTTTTATTTTTATTTTTATTCATCTTGCCATGGAAAATCCTGAACAGTCTTTTGAATTCAATTTTGAGTAAGAAAAATTTCTTGCAGAGCATTGAACTGAGTATAGTTTCCTATCTTTGTGCAATGTCTCTGAGACACTGTTTCTCAGAGAAAAATAAGATGCTTTTAGCAATGAACCAAATCTGATCAAATCTGAAGTTTTTGATCTGATGTCATAGATTGGGAAACAAAGGTGGGAGTGGGGAGAAAATAGGTGAAGTGGTTCTATGGCATATGTTACTGAAAGAATAAATGAATGAATGAATGAATGAAGAACACCCCAGCCAAGATTTAAGAATAGGCCATTTCATTCACTACTTCCTCCTCAAGATCCCCTTCTGTGGATCCCCCTCTAGCTATATTATTGCAGTTTTTGAGCATTTTGCTGTGAAATCTTCCCATTCTACTGCACCATCACTTTGACCAGACCACATTGTCAGGTAAGCAGTTGGGACTGAGATGCACGTATTCTGTGGTCAGCCAGGACTGCACTCCACGAGGAGTCATTGCCTGTGGGTTGTATAACTTGGATATTACAGGTAGGGAATTGCCTTTGACAAACGCTAATTATGTATTGACTTTTGGTCAGGGAAAAGTTCAACTTTTATATCTCAAGAGAGTAAATCACCTCTTGTTAATTGTGATGCCTTCAGAAGACATTTTGGATGGTGAACTTCTGCTAGAGCTTCATGCAGTAATATGTAAAATATGCAGTTGACCAGAAGTTTGCAGCTTTGACTAATAGGATTATTAGTCAATGAGTAATACTTCAAGTTTGCCAAGTCCCAGTTTATAGCTGGACCTTCAAAAGCCAGAACTTAGTGTTCTAACAGTCAAAGGCACTCCATCTTGCAACCTTTTCTCTGGAGAGAAAAAAAGAAAGATATTAGCAAATACACATTTTGGTCAAAAAAGAAAACGTGAGGGTATGCCCCCTATTCTGTGTACTCACGTTAACATTAGGTCTGCAACAGCTTTGCTCAGAGGGTACTCAGAACAGGTGATCTTGGTGGTTGTCATATTATGCCTGAGAGTAGGAATTTTGGGAAGTAGAAATTTGAGGAAACTATGGGAGTGCTATTAAGTAGCATGGGCCCTGGAGAATTTGATCAATGGAGATCGACAATTTTGATGAAATAGTTTATTACCTAACTATTTTGCCCAAAATATAGGCAATAGTCTACATAGCTAGTAAGGTGAAAACAGTGGTCAGTTTAAGGAAGAAGAAAATACCTTCAGCCCCAAGTCTGGCACAAAGGAGAAATACCAGCTCGTTGATTGATTTCAGTGTTTGCTTTCCAGCTCGTGGTTTTGGTGTGGTAGAGACTCATCATGGGTTTCCTGCCTTCAACATGCTAGTTATAGCAGACTGTCATCTTGAATAGAGAAAGTATGTTGACCTAACTGTAAGACTGTAGCCAGAACTCAGGAGATGCCTATTATTTCTTTCCACTGAAAATCTCTTCTCTTTTGCTCTGCTTCTAGGTGTGTGTTTAAATGATTTCAACAATAATTATTTTTAATAGTTCTATTGTAGTTGGTGGCACTTTAGGAGAGAGTGAGATGAGTTGTGTTCAGCTTTTTCTTCTTAAGAGATTTCCTGTTATACATGTGTATAGTTGTTTGCTTCTACTCTTATTTCCTTCCTCCTTCCTTCCTTCCTCCCTCCCTCCTTCCCTTCCTCCCTTCCTTCCTCCCTCCCTCCCTCTGTCCCTCCCTCCCTCCCTCCCTCCCTTCCTTTATTTCCTCTTTAACTTACTTTACAAGAGGGAGAAAGACTAGTTTAATTGTATTATCTATTAGGTTGCTTAACCCATATTTAGATTTTTAAAAAATTACTTTATGATTTCTTACTACAGTTCACAATTTTCATTTTGTAAGGCATCTTTCCTAAATTTTGTGCTTTATTATTCTTGCGGTGTTGAGCGAGCGAAAACAAACTCTAGTTCATAATTTACTTTAAAGAACATACCCTTTCTTTCTATTTTCTCGTTAAAACCAAATTCTGTGCAATTTGTAGGAAATTGAAACCACATTTTTCACTTAACTTTCCAAAATTAAAATTTATGGGGAAAAAGAAGCAATAAAACAGTTACAATCTGGTCATCTATAATTATCTGTGTGGTTTGAACAGTTCCACATTTGAAAAAAGTGACACTGACAACTTATCAAGATTTTATAACCGTGGGACATTTCACTTCTCTTTTGCTGCTTTGCAGCCAAGACCGTCACACAAAAAATAAAAGCTACAGTATTAATTTAAAAACTAGATGTGTAAAGAGTGACTTCAAAATGCATGCAAAATATTGGGCAGTATCGAAGAACAGTGTTTTCCTCCCTTAATCAATACTGTAATTTAGTACGACAAAACTTACATTATATACTATTGTTATCTCACTTATTGACCCTGATTTCAGTTGTTTTGACATTTTCTCGTCAAACTTCCCAGAAATAGAAAACGACAAGACCTGCTGTTTCTCTTTGTTGGTGCTGCCATTGCTATCTTGGCACCTCCACTTTCAGTGTTCCCTCCATCCTTACCCAGCCCCTGGGAAGAGGGTCACAGGAGGCATTCCAGTACTGAGCTGTGCTATTTTTCTTGCAATAGTTTTGTCATTTACCTGCTTTTTGGAGAGGTAAAATTGCCATCTGTCTCATTTCTCCAGGGCTGCAGGCTCGTTGGCTTAACCAACAGGCATTTATTGTCTTGCAGTTTTGGAGGCAAGAAGTCCACAGTCAAGGTGTCAGCAGGGCCATGCTTTCCCTGAAGTCTTAGCATTCCAGTGGTAGCTTGCTGGCAGCCCATTACTCAGCCCTTGCCTCTGACACTGGCCAGTTCTCTCCCCGTCTGACTCCTCCCTCTCATGTCCACATTTCCTCTGTTTGTAAGGATTCCATTCATAGTAGATTAAGGCCCACCCTGATTCAGTCTGGCCTCACCTTAACGAATAACATCTTTAAAGATCCCATTTACAAATGGGTTTGCATCCACAGGACCAGGGGTTAAGACTTGAACCTGTCTTTGTGGAGGCATGATTCAATCCATAACACCATCCTACTGTCCTCATGATGTATCAATAAAACAAGGTTTAGGTCCCAAGACATTTAATACTTCAATCCTAGTTCTTAGTAAGAGAGAAAGTTCATTTACCATGGCCCTTTGTGGAAAGATGCCCAGCTTTAGACATCTTGATGCAGCTGTGGTGAACTCATTCATTTGTTTATTCATTCAGTAGACATTTATTGAGAACCGACTTAGTATTGTTATGTGTTAGTCTAAGTATATAGTGAATGAAACACTACAAAAAGTATTGGTACATAGTAAATATTCCATTGAACCTTAGCATTCTCATCACCATTCCAAATAGAAATGTATAGATGGATAAGTATAGAAACTCCATTGAAAACCACTGCAATCTGGAGTAATGACTTAAGTTCAACAGAAAATGATACCCCTGACTCAGATGACTCAGATTATCAAAAACCTTATTCATACTCAAAAGATTTGCAAGTATTTTGACTAGATCTTTTTTTTTTTTCATTTGTTAACTTTATTCTAATTAACATGAGTCAGAATTTATTTCCTCGCTTATTCATCTTATTAGTAAATACTTGTAGTGCTTATTATGTGTCAGGCACTGTTCGAAGTGTTTTACGAATATTAACTCATTTGGTTTGTTGATATCTTTATGATGTGGGTACTATTATTAACCTGCTTTTACAGATAGGAAACTGAGGCACAGAGAGATTAAATCATTTGCCAAAGTTGTACAAGTAATAAGTTTAGGAGCCATAATCAGATCCAGGCTCTCTGGCTCCAGACTCCATCCTTGTGACCATTCCACCCTGTGGCTTCCAGAAGTGCTTCAATATTTATGTAACCATATGCTGTCTTCAAAAGTAGAATGATCCCTGAATGCCCAATACTTGGGCATATCTGCTCAGACTGTCTGCAGAAAAAGTGCCCTGCCTGCATAAGGCAGGTTTCCAAAGATGGGCCAGCTCAGAAGCCCCTGGCATGTGAGGGTGTTCAGATCATCCTGAGCCAGGAGCAAACCCAAACATGGAGTCAGACCTTCAGCCATACACATTTCCATCCATTCATCTCTTTATTATTACTTGTTTAGATATAAAAATACTATATGCTAATTATAGAAAATCTGGAGAAAACAGGAGAGAGTTTTAAAAAGTCATTAAAATCTTAAAATCATCCAGTAACCATCATCTGAGATAAGTGCAATGTTTTAATATATTTCCTTCATCTTTTTTTCTATGCACAGTAAATATGTATAAACATTTTTTCATATTTGTAGTTATACTGTGTTTGTGTACACACAGACACAAAGTTTTATATCCTGCTTTATACACATAGCCTAATAAGCATTTTCCCATGCATTAAAACCTCTTCATAAATATAATGTTAAAAGGCTGCCTAATCTTCCATATGGACTTATTAAATTTATTTATCCTTTCCTCTATTGCTTGATATTTAAGTTGTTTTACATATACTTTAAAAATGATATACCCCTTGTTCTTTTTTCTAACTTTGGTGCTTTAAAAACCATTGTCATTTCTGGCAATAAAATGTTCTAAAACTTTTTGAAGATTTAAAAAAATTGTCCTTCGGTGGCTCCTTTAAATAGAAGACTTATTAAAAACATATTTGAAATGATTTTGTTTTTATTATTTTAGTATCTGCATTATAAAATAATGTTAACAAAATATAGAATAGTGGAAATAAAATATGTTGAAGTATAATCGTGAACTCAACGATTAGCTTAGAAAATTATGCTAACCATAAAGTGAGCATGTTAAAGCTTTTGCATATATTAATATAATCAACCATACTTTTTAAATGTCTAAGTGTTTATCAGTGTCCTTTCTCTTTTTTATCACCGAGCTGCAAACTGGATTCATTTTGGATAATTACCTTTGGTACTAAATGTATATTATCTGCCCAGTTAGGAAAGAGATTGCAGGGAATTCAGAAATCAATAGTAATAAAGTAAACAGAGAGAATGGAATCTATTTCCTCTCTTACCATTTATTTGAACCCACTCCACCAAAATCAGGCACCCTGTCTAATGGATGTTGGACAGAGAACCACAAGTAAACTCCAGTGTAGATAACTCTCCTTGAAGAATTGATCTGCTGTTTCAGTAAAATGTCCTCACATTGGAATATTAAAGTAGTAGCTCCTTAATGATCCCAATAAACCTTTGACTTCTGTTGTTTACAGAAATGATTTTAGTATTTCTTTCTGTTTATGACTACAACTGGGTGGGCCTTCTTTACGTACAACCTCTCTCTGGACTTCACAAAACTATTTTTGACAGAGGACTGATGATAGATGCACTGGGGTTATGCTAGGCACGATCTCATTGTCCGAAGGGAAATAAAATCCAGTGCCCCATCTTGCTGACTGTAAAAGAAGCTCTTCATAAAGTTTCAATGCTAGTGTCACCATGAGGAAAGGTAATCCAATACTCAGATTTGGATGAGTCGATGGCTTCTCTACTGCAGCACAATTGTCAAAGAGCTAGTTTTACCTTGCCCAGATCTCTAAATATCCTGGCAGGCTAATGAAACTCAGGGAATTGGCATGCTCAGCCTTCCTTGTTGATATTCCAGTTCCCACCGCCAAGAAAATATTCCTGCCACATAAAGGAAACTCTTAACTACCGTTTTTCAGTACGTGTTTATCTCCCTCATGTAATACTGTTATTTGTTTTCTCCACGTCCTAAACTCTGTGGAAGCTTATTGGCTTATGCCATAAACTAATGGAATTACTAGCAGGTGTACTGGAATCCCACTTTCCCACTGTTTCCTACTAAATGCAGGATTTCACTGCAGAGTGACCTGTCTGGGAGTCAAATGACCTGCTATGATGCCTTCCACACTGGAGTCCCAAGGTCAGGGCTAGGGTAAGTCAGGAATCTCATTCTGTGTTTACAATTTAGAATCTTTGCCAAGAGGAACACCGTCAGATTCTGAGTTTATTTCAAAAGCAAAAGCATTGCATATTTTGGGAAATGGATCTTCCTGATGGTTTCCAATATTTTCATGGCATTTTAAAAAATTCTAACAGGGCCCAAATCATTCCAGACGCAATACAAACTTACATATGCTTATGACTTTTACAAACTCTAATGATAAATGATGTCTTCACCATCAGAGACACATAATCTCACATCCTTCTGACTTTGAGAGACTTCGTGTTGAATAAGAGTTATGGTTGGCATAACTCTCCTCCAAGAAGCTTGCTTCCCCCGGCATAGAATGCCAATTGATCTTGGGTCTCCTCCACAGGAATTTGCCATGCTTGGAAGAGCAACCCAACAAGAGTCTTTTGGGGAAATAGCACATCTCAAACCCCTGCTTAGGTCTTCCTGCTCCAGAGAGAGGAATAAAAGTGGGACTTCCAAACAAGCCAAATATTCCAAGAGAGGAATCTGCAATTATTTTTTCTTCCCTCTTCCTATTATCATTGTACCATTTTTTTTTTATTTTTTTAATTTTTTACGTCCACAGGGCTCTATTTGCAAACTTTGTCTTCCCTCAGTAGGCACATTTGAAGCCTACTTAACTGGTATTCAGAGGACAGAATAGCATTATTTGTGATCCTCTTGCAATTGACTCAGAGCAGTGATGAGAAGATGTCAGTTTTGCAAGGGCAGCATTATTTGCTGTGTTCATTGCAAAGCCCCAGAACACTTGTCTGGTGGTGAAGACGAGTGCTTAATATACTCCCTTCTCCCATCCCCTCCAAATTCCTGCTGAATCTCACATTCCTTTAAGCACAGACCTGAGGCTTTAGACAAGCCAGAAAGAAGACACTCTGTGAAAATGGGGCATTAATGGTTTGTGAGTGCGAAGATAGTTAACTGATGTGTGCATTCAATTAAGATTAGTTTTCCAGTTAAAAGACTCCCCAGGAAGAGAGGCTTTATTCTCATTTCTGGGGTATGAGCAGTTAATGAAGAAAGCATATCAGAATTCCACCTGTGTTATCGAGAGGTACCTCAAGGTTCCATACAATTTTCAAGTTTCTTGATTAAGCAAAACTTGCCAGGTAAGATTAAACAAGCTCCAAGGCGATAATGGAGAAGTATGTGTCATTTCTCACCTTTTTCTTGGGTGACATTACCTCCATATACACCCTACAGAATGCTTGATGCATTTAGGAAAGTTTCCCTTTTTAAAGTTTTGTCTGACTTGATTCAAGTCTTCATATGGTCTCTTTCTGTGTGTATATATAGATATTCAAGTTGAGTCCAGTATTTTTGCTTGAGATATCCTGGCATCTTTTATCATTTTGTTCCCTTCAGTGTTGCCTCAAAGAGAAAGATAGTTTCATCCCTTCCGTTGTTTAGCTAAATGCTTCCACAGAGGTAGTCCAGTGTAACTGGTAGGTAAGCGCTGGGTGGGTGCTGCAGACGGACTGCCCAAGTTTGAATCCTGTGTCTGCTCTTACTGCTATGAAACTTGGGCAAGATCTGTCAGCTCTTTTCCATCCTCAGAGTCTTCCCATATCTGTAAAAATCATGATGATAACAGTATAGGCTTCGTAGCAATATCTAAGAATCAGTGATATATAATATAGCGCTTAGCACAGTCTCTGGCACATAGTAACTGCTCCACTTCTTTTATCTAATTTCTGTTACAAGGATTCAAAGTAAAGTCAGCTTTTTTGTTTTGTTTTGTTTACAAAACAGACTTAAAGGAGAGCTCGGCAATGGGTAGAACAGGTGTACGTTTTATACACATACTACAGGATACTTTCAGGGTCCTGCCTGGAAGCTTTGCTGGTCTTCCCTGCAGTTAGTGCTCATTTTACAAAATGAGAGGGCTATTTGGCTTTGAAATGGCCATCAACTTCAGAAGATGGATTTTATATTTGAAGACATTGTCAGAAGGCCAGGTTTGATGTTGTCCTTTTCTGTAGATGCAACTCAGTCACACTTCTTTTCATTGCCTACTCATCTCTTATCCACAGACTAATGCCTCAGTTTTCCCATCTGTGAAATGGGGATACCTCTACTGCTTGGGGTATTGAAGAAAAAAGAAAAAACCTAAGTTGACAAGAACAAGATGACAGTATCACTTCTTAATAAATGGTCTTTTTTATCTGATATTAGGCTCACGTGGAGGAATGACCTGGGTGACCTACGGTAGATTGGGTTCTAACATTCGAGTTTTGGTTTGGATTTCACTGTCAACTAGCTGCTTGAACTTGCACTGATCACTTAGGCTCACCTAGCTCGATTGTGTTTTCTGTAAAAGGAAGGCTCTTTGTGGCAATAAAGTTGATTGAATAGCTGTGCTTTTGACCCTCTCCCTGACTGCATCAAGATCACGTTGTTGATTCCAGAGTTAGAAGGGAGACTTAGAAGAATGGATTCTTACCTAAAAGTTGGTTGGGTAGCTTTTGAAAAATGCAGTCCAGTATGTTTGATTTTGTTCTTAAAGGGTCATAATACCTATTGCCCTAATAAAATAATAAAATTTTTCCATCTGGGACTAGGTTAGCAGTTTATCAAGCCTGATCTCTGCCCCTGCAGATATGTCCCAGCCCTCTGAAAAACCCAGTGACAATATCGGACAAAGTGGCCTCGGGCAAAGTGAATTTCACAGATGAAGTTAAATATGTATTTTCATTTCCTCTGAATTCAACAGCCTTCAGCAGAGCCAGGCAGAGTGTAGAGAGAGAAAGTAAGGAAGAAAGATCACTTCTTTTCCCTTGTTCCCTCTTACTCATTTTAAGCAGCTCCATCACATCAATTTAGAGAGAAAGGGAAGGTTCGACTTGGGGGATTTCAGCCTTTATTTCCAGTTAGAAGGAAGAAGAGGTCCAAGGAGGCCAGATCAGGAACAATGTTTTCTTGAAACATGAAGTGGCAATTCTGCAGGTGGACAAGCCCTGTGCTAATTATATGGACCTGTGTCTACTTAGAAAAATAGGGACGTTAGATGTGTGTGGTCACAAGGGCTGCTTTTGGAGATGTCTCTGGTTTTAATGAAGGTTTGGTCTTTGAGCTGAGTCTTTCGTCCTCTTCACCCATACAGAGCCAATTGCCCTCCAGACAACTTTTCATATTTCTAACCCTCCATCAGTATATAGGGGTACTTGTATCTCCAGGCAAGCTTGCTGTCATTGAGAATTTAATCTATAGGAGTCACTTATATTAGTAAGACTTAGTTCATTGTTGTGCTATCAGTGGACTGTGATGAATGCTATTCTCCAACAGGATCCTGTCTCAAAGCCTGTTCCTGGTGTATGTATCCAAGGAGAACCATATGCAATTCTTATAAGGGCTAAGCAGATACTAACTAAATGTCTTAAGATCTGGAAATAATCCAATGCAGCACTAACGAAACACTTAATCGTGATATCCTTGAATTCGGACTGTACTGGGCCATCCTTAAAAGTTCCTGGCATAACTTTGGCTAACTTGGCATAACTTTCTGCCCCCTATACCCACCCACCCACAGTATTGTGTATGAATCGGCGAAGTTTCTCCAGCATTCAGAATGAGAAGTGGAAGAATTCCAACCAGGAAGTGGAAGCTGGTTCGTACCTCCTGTTTACATTAGTGGGTTACCAGCGTGTTTGCTCACAGATCACTAGCAGTAGGCAGCATTTCATTGACCTCCTCCTGGTCAGTGTGGTCTATGTGCCAAGTAGATTCCAACTTCCTTCTTTTTTTCCACATTTGAGAACAACTTAAACTTGCATGGCGATTACCCTCAGATGTAGTTTCCAGACTCCCTTTCTTTGGGGCATAAATTCAAATAAGACTGTGAAGCCACTGGGTCGGTAGTTTAGAGACTGGCCCATTCTCTCCAGCTCTTGAGTGTTGACTTAGGCATTCATGGGATAAATTCATTAAAGTGCTTTTAAACAGAGACTCTGTAAAGTTATAAGATACAAATAGTCTTCTATGTACCTGGCATAGGTGGGTGGGTTCAAATCTTTTCCTTGCTGAAGGTCAGCACCAGTGTCAAATTTACAGCAAACCCACTTATGATGCTTAGTGTTCCGTTTGGTTTTTATTGTCACAGTAGGTTTAACCTAACCAAGAAGTAATTACACCATTATTTTTTATGTGGTGCTTTATTACTTGCTTTTCAAAATTGGTTTCCAGCATCTCATGACCTAATAGCAACAAATGTGTGATTGTAATGTTCATTCCATAGGGAGACATGGGGTTATTGAGGAAGAGGCCACATACCTATTGCCCACACAATGACCGTTATGCCAAAACAAGTGAATTGCTTTACTAAACACCTATTGATTGTAAGACATCAGAAACCAATATTAATACCATCAAGCTCCAAAGAGGAAGGTTAAATGCTGGTTACATGTACACTATATCTTGTCAATATTTTTGTGGTGACTCATTCCTCCATGGGTCACAGGTCCAAATCTAGGGTGGGTTAGAAGCAGGAGAACCTTGTTGTGGTGCCTCAAGGGATCAACTTGGTTCCATCCACTTCTCAAAACACAGGCATCAAGATTGGGAGCAGAAAAAAATACACAGCCATGAGGAAACCCCTCATTTTCACCCCTCCAACTATACTAACAAGAATTGACCAAATCTAAAGGTGGCATGGTATTATAGCTTTTGTCTCTGGGTCTCTGGAATTCTAGATTTCATTAGGATGTAGGGTCATCTGATTTGGGGCTGAGTGCCCTCTACTCTCTTATGTTCCATGTGATATTTGCAGTTGGGCAAATAAGTTGCCAACCAGACTTACTTGGCAGGTTCAGATCTTTGTATTGGGGGTTATAGGATGAAAGAAAACCAGAGACTCTGGATTAAGGCATACACAAGTCTATTAGAATTGTGGTTGCCACATATGCTAATGATCTTAGAATAGTCATTTGACAGCTTCTCCTAGACCTCCCCTGGTTGGCTACTTGGCTACCCTAGATGATGTTGGCTAACCTTTACATTTTAAGCTCTTCATTTGCTTTCTGTGACCTTATTCTCTCCGGGTGTCCTTGCTCCATTTTGACCAGCCTTTGTTCTATCTCTGAATCTTTCTCCAACTATTCCTTAACTGCTTGTGCTCCCATATTGCTGTCTGGCCTTGGATATGTGGTTTCCAGTATTCCATTATGGGTTTATCTTGATGTTACCTATGTCATTAGCTCCATTCTTGAGCTTTTTCCTAAGTTTCTGTCCTTTATTTCCAGCTATCTACTAAAACTTTTTACCTCGATGTCCTATTGGCACCTAAGACATCTGAACTTGAATCAATGATTTTTTTTCCCCTTTCCTTTTTCCTGCAGTCTTTATCTTCTTAAATAGCTACTCTCTCCACCCATCAGATAAATTAAACATGTCAATATCATCCCCCTTTCTTCTAACTCCTCACTTCTGTTATCAAATTCTATTCTAAAATATCTCTGAAATTTGCCTTTTCCTCTCTGGCCATCCCATCATTAGTTGGTCTTTCATTTTTCACTTGGCTTATTGCAGTAGTGCTGACTTTGAAATCCATCCTTTGACTCCTATGGTTATCTGATTTTGTCACTTGTACTATTTGGAAAACATTAAACAGCTCTTTGTTCCCTACAAGATAAAGTTCTTTGCTAGGCACTGAAAACCAATGCTGTTTTTAACAGTTATTCTTCAATACCCCAGTCCCAGTATATCAGTTATGCTCTCTCCAATCGGGAATATACAGCCCTATTGAAGACACTGTGCCCTCTCCTGTACCTGTACCTGTGCCTTTGCTCATGCTCTTCTTTTTGCCTGGAATGCTTTTCCCATGTTTTTCAGTAGAAAATCCCATTTACCCTTCCAGGTCTAGCTCAAATATGACCTTTTTGGCAAATGCTTCCCTGACTCCACTACAGAGAACTGTGTTTTTTTGTGTGTGTACTGTGTACTGCTAGTACATGATTAAAGCCACTGGTTTCATTATCTTACAGGCCTGTTTCTGTAACTGGAAATCCTGTTAACACTAAGATTAACACACATGAAACTGGGCCTGTGTTGACCTTCTCTTTACTTTCATCTTCTTAGACCCAGTGCCTTGTATGTAATAAGTGGTCAATTTTATTTACTTAATTAAGCAATGGGAAAACACCCAAGGTCAGTGAAAGCATCCCATATTATTTAGTTGCTCCCTACCAGTTTTGTTTCCAAAAATCATATTGGTTTAAAGCAGTTGTGTTCTTATCCAATTGGAGGTATATTTCTGGGTAGTATTTGTGAGTCAAAAGTATAAGAATTCTTTGAACTCTAATTTCAAATTAATGTAGATGAGCAAGGAAAAGCTGAGTTCCAGAACAAACATAGCACACCCAATATTCTCTTAGGATACTGTTCGCTCATATTGTTGTATTTAGCAAATTGTTTTAGAATTCTGTATGTGTTTTTATGCCCCTGTAGACTCTGGAGCTCCTTGAGAGTGGAGAATATGTGAATATGTTTCATTAATTCTGTATCCTCCATACCTACTTCTATTTCTAGCACATAGCAGGTATTATAGTAATAGTAATAAAAGTACCCGTTGAGTATTTACTCTGTAGTTAGCACTTTACAAATAGTTTCACCTCAAACCTTTACTTTACAGATGAGGACAGCTTAACGAATGGAAATCACTTTTCTAAAAGGTACATAGCTGGTCAGTAATATAGCTTGGATGTGATTCAGTCTTATTCCAAAAGGGAAGGAACAACAGGAAGAAGAGTGGACAGGTAGAGGCATGGGAATCAAATGAGGACTAGAGAAGGTGACAAAGGTTTCTGTGGAACATAAATTGAGACAAAGAAAAGGACTAGAACAGAGAGAGGTTTCCAGGGGAGCAAGAAGCATTAGAAACGTCCTAACGGCCAAACTTATAAAAGACCTGTTCTGCGGGCACCTCGATCGTTCCATCTCGGCTAAGAGTTGGGCTCTGGGAGCAGACTCATCGTGTTAAAATCATGGTCCTTTCACTCGTTAGGTCTGTGGACTTAGGGGAGATGCTTAACATCTCTAAGCTTCAATTTCCTTCTCTGTGGAATGGGAATAATAATGGTATCTACTTTCTAGGGTTGTTGTAGAGGTTATATAGGATAATCCCTGTAAAGTGCTGGAAATCCTGCTTGGCACCTCATAAATCCTTAGGAATTGTTGACTTCTGCTGTCATTTTAATAATTCTTATTCTTACTGGAAAAAAAGACACACACGAATGAATGCAGCAAATCCCTGCAAGTACCTTAGCATTTAGTTAATTCCATTGCTTCTGAGTAGAATCATGTTTCCCTAATTTATACACCAAGGTGCCCCTGTAAACTCACAGGGGTGCTGTGGGGTTATTGAAATTTGAGGGAAACAATGATACTTTAAGTCTGATTCCGCACGAACTACTCGCTCGAGTAGTTTTGATTGTGCTGCATTTCTTTTGATCATGTCATATCTTTGCAAAGCAGGGCTTTTGGCAGTTACTGTGATTAAAAAGGACGTACCATGTGAAAATCAGCACAGAACAGAAAACGAGTGTGGCAATGTCCAATCTGATTCCAAGGTTTGAGAAGTATAAGACCCAATAGAAGCCAATAGGAGCACACATCCCATTAGTAAGCAAGTGTGATTACTTTAGAATGAAATAAAAATATTATTTTTCTCATAATTTCTTTGTATTGTTATTGCATATGGTTACTAAGTTGTTAGCACATAAATATTAAGTTGTTGGATCCAAGTAGTTAATAAATGGAGATGGGCTTTTTTTTGTCTAGGTGCTATGAAAAGATCGCTGAGACACCCAAGCTACCATGAACCCAGAAATTTTGAGGAGCTCTGGAGTAGACAGTAATTAAAGGTGTAATCAGAGTGTGTTAAGGCTAAAAAGAAAAAGTTCTAGACCCTAATGTTTGGGTAAAGGAGACTTTCTGGCTGAGTCTTAGAGATATCAAGGCTAATGGCACTTAAGAGTAACCATTTAGGTTGGGTCAATACTATAGAATGATGGCTTCATTTATTTTATATAAAGATGCCATTTAAGTTAGAGTTTAGTTTGATAAAAAACTTCTGGGCTTACCTGGAAGGCCATTGTAGCTCTCTATATAGCAGGCTTGCTATAAATGGAAGTTCTCTTAGATTCTATTACAATGTTACCAAATAATCATTTCATCCTCTAATATCCCCCAGTTACAAGTATTTCACATCTTATGAGTAGAATTAATTACTTTTTTGAGTCACCTTTATTTCACTTTTTTTTGCGATTTTTTTTCCCTCCCTGACTCTCTGCAGTGCGCTGCTGAATCTTCATTATCCATCTCTTCTGAAACCTGTCCACTGGTTTAGAGGAAGCGATTCTGTTAACAGTGGGAGTAGTGTTCTTGCGTTGTCTCGTAAAACCGTGATATTAGCAATCACAAGTAGGACAGCATCCCAGAACTCTGTGCGCGGTTAGCACGAGGCTCAGAGAAGGGTTTCTTAGCTTGAGAGCCTGACTCGGTGCCGTCTCCTGCTGAGCACCCTAGGTTGCAGGTAGGCTTGTTCTAGCAGAGTAATAAGTATTGCTGTTTAGCGATTGTGTTGTTGAAATTCAGCTCCACTATGTCTGACAGTATTTATCTAAAATACTTTCCCTAGTGCGTGTTCAAGTTCCAGTAAACCGTGTCTTATTGTGCGACCTTTTCATTTTCCAGTGAAAAGGGATCAGCTCGTCAGATAAAAGCTACAAGCCCGAGTACAGGAAAAATGCGTGCTCAGAAAATCCAAGCATGATTGAAAACAAGATGTGTTAAATCAATGCGCTTTATCGCCTGCCTATTCCTGGCAATTGCTGTTCTAAGCTCATTCTGAACATACACTGGATGATAAAAGCACCATGTCACAGCTCTCACTGGGGTGGGAGCACAAGAAAACATGTTTATCAGACAGGCTGGGTGATTTCCCCCACCCCCACGCCCCCTTGATAACAGTTATTGTCAAAACTCTTTGGGAAGGAATCTGAAGAACAATTATAGAAGTAATATTACTCTTGTTATATCAGAAGATATGCCAGTAGGGAAGAGAATTATGGATTTTTCCTTAAACGTTAGTAAAGAAAGACAGAGTGCTCTGGCCTTCGATACTTAAACACCATCATCCATTACACAGCGAAAGGCATCCTTCTCTTCTGGTTCATAGGAGCAAATCTGGCATTGCAACCTAATCAGAAATGATCCGAATTTTTTTTTTTTTTTTTTAATCCAAAATGAAAAAAGACTGAAAGGCGAAAAATTGTTAAGATCTTCAAGCTTCTGTTTGCCTGAGGGATTTAAATTTGGGTCCAATTTGGAAATCTAAATTAAGGCTCCTGGAAGGCCAAGCTGTTCAGAGAACATTATACACAATCACAGGGGCAACTTTTCTCATCAACTATATTACAATTAGAGAGCAGTAGAGTTTTTTCCTAATTATTCTAAGTTCACCTATTTCCCATTTTAGCTAGAGTATAACCCTCCAGGGCAGCAAAGGGGTCTGTTCATGAAGAGGTGTTCCACTTCTGCCAGTAATTTCTCACCAAGGATCTTCCAGAATATGCTACCCAGTTGTGGCATGAACTAAGTTGAATATTTGTTGTGGTATGAAATAAGCGTATGTGTCCCTTTTTCCCAAAAGACAAATCAAACTTTGAGAGCACATCTTGGACCTTTAAGGGGAACTTGATGGGACAGAAAGCACAGTTTCCTGATCATTTTGTGGAACAACTTTAAAAACTAAAAGGTTTATGTTTTGTGGACATGGTGAACTTTATGTAAAAAGATGAGGCAGTCAAGCAGTGTGGATGGCTCATTCCCCTGTGTTCATTCAGCGGTCTGGATGTGGAGACTCCTCCTATTGCTACATTTCTTTTTCATAGACATTTAGTTTCAAAAAAAAATTAAAAAAAGAAGCAGTTGATTTGATTTGGTAGCAGGACTTGTCAACATGCTGCAAACTGAGATTCAACAATGTTAAAGTAAATTCATCATCTTGGAACTCTAAGCAAAGTCCTACAAACAACAACGAAAAACAAATGAGGCCTCTGTGCTAATTGTGATTCTGGTATATAGCCTTAGATGTGCTGCCAGCTAGTTCAGTGCCTCAGTTCCCCGCCCCCCGCCCCCCCGCGCCCCCCCCCGTGACTTGGCAGTAATAACCTTTGACGTTTTTGTCAAGGGCATAGTGTAGGAATCAATGAGATAAGGACTACAATGCATTTTGATATTACTGGGAGAAGGGTTTTATATGGCCTCAAGGTATGTTTAAAATGACATCTCTATAAGTAATTGTGATTGTTGACATCTATTAAAAACGTTTCAGAGTCCTTATAATTTACAGAATGTTTGGGTTCAAGAAAATTAAATATTAAAAATTAGTTTTCTTTTGCAGTTGTCTTTAAAAGTAACCTGTCAAAATATAAATTTATGTAAACTTCATGAAGAATAGTTTAGGAAATATATGTGTCAAAGGACTTGAGATACATGTATTCTTTTTTTCCCCAGGCATTTACCCTGAGTGTTGTTCCTTATAGAACTTCTTAAATTAGTGAAAAATTTTCGGGGAAAAATCTACATCCCCATTAATAGGAGATCTGTTACCTAAATTATGGCCCATCCATAAATACAATGCATTATGACTAAAGAGAACGAGGTGGGTATAATGATGCATGTAATCTCTATTTATTTAAAACGGTATTGTGAAAAATATCTGAAAGCATGCATGCTAAAATATGAAAAGTACTTATGTGGGAGTAGGTATTATGGGGCTTTCGTTTTTCCTTTCGTGTGCTTCTCTTGTAGTTTTTATACAATAAGAATGTATCATTTTTAGATTTGGAAAAACAGTACAGCTATTTCCATTTTGAAAAACAAAAGCAAGTCACTCTTAATTCCTACTTCCTCTTCTTGATTGCTTTTGCTTTTTGAAACAAAAATTAAATTCCAGACACATGTAAGTTCTTTGCCTTCCAGGCTACAGGCCTCCGGCTCTTCCATCTCAGCCTCTCTGTCCCAGAGCCCCCTGCATTTCCGTGTCTTGGGTTCTCCCCCTTCACGCCCATTTTCTGTCTTCAGGCTTTGTCTTGCCGTGCTCTCCTGCCAGTGTTCCTGGCTCCACTCTGTTGTAAAGATGACTTAGCAGTGCAAGCCAATTTATCCCGCTGAACGTGCCTTCGGAGAAAGGGGTTACTTACTTCACTTGATTTTTGAATCTCAAAGTTGTTGCCACATCTCAAGAGGTTTGAAGACTACAAATAAGAAGCCAGGGCATGTTTAAAGCCAGTTTGGAAATTTTCCTTTGGCTCCTGTTTGGTAAATTCGGCCCGGCTGGCTGCATCCTGACGCCCCTCTGGTTTAGTACAGCTTGCTGCAATTCAATGAACCTCACCTGACGCCCTTCTGAGTCTCACTGGTTCCTGAGGCAGGAGTACTATGTTGTAAAAGCATTTCACACTAAAAGCAAGGGCTCCCCTTGCAATGGATTTGGTTTTAGGTTTCGTAGGCAGGGTATCCCTTCCACTGAAGAGACAACCAGGAATATCGTTTGTGTGCTAAACACCTGGGCAGATAATGAAATATCCAAATGGGTGGAAGTGCAACAAATTTCTTTATTAACTATATGCCTGGCTCTTGTTGAAGTTTCAGGTTGATTTCTCCGTTTATGCATTTTAGAGTCAGTCTTAAAGATAGGTTCGTGAAGATAACTTGCTGTTTTATTGTTTACCTCTGGTTGTTAATTTAGTGACTGAGGGAAAAAATGGTGCCATTATGGAACAAAAAGGCTCTGGGTAAAACACATGTAATAACGCTCAGGCCTGCAATGGATCTGCCTTGAAGGGAAATGCTCTGCAGTTACTCCTTTAGTTCAAATATAGAGTAGTCACCAGGGAAGCTGGGAGACCCAGGTGCTAGTTTTATCATTCCCTCTGCTATGAGGTTTTATTTATTACTTGGCATAGAGTCTAGATATTTGTTTGGACATTAAGTGGCAATAGAATATAAATATTACCTTCCTAATATCTGCATTTCTTTTTATTTCAAGTCAAAATGACATCATGTCACACAACCATTAAAAAAAGGAAATTAAAACCCCAGAAATATGTTAAAGTGCCTCAGTGAGTTGCTGAGCTATAAAAGCGAGGGAGCTCTGTGCGTGGATGTTGGAACTGCACCCAAAGAGCTTTTCCCCTGATGTTTGGGAACACAGCTCTCTAGCTTCTTATTTCCATTGTTTCCAGGAATAAGTATTCAAGAAGGTAAAGAGGGCAGAGGAGTGGTTTCTCTAAAAGGAAACTCTGAAAAGAGAAAGATCCATTTTCATAGCTAAGCAAGAATGCATTCTTGATTACATGATTTTAATTTGCAAATAAATACCCCCTTAAAAAGAATATTCTTCACTGGATGTGTTTGTGAGGTGGATTTCTGTAGAAAGAAGGAAGGGAGGGAGGAACTAAAGGCACCAAAAGACCACAGTCCATATTTGATTAGAATTTACTCATTACTAGATGTTTTGAATTGGATTTTGTAATCTTGTGATTAGTATTAGTGCATAAAATCTAGTTCAATTTTTCTCAATTTTCCTTGCATACAGCATTTCATGCTGCATGAATATTTGAACATTGTAGACAATAGCTTCGTATAATCAGGCCTGTTCTTGACCAGGACCTTGGTTGAAGCCCATAAGGAGAAAGGCTTAACAGAGAATGGTTCTCTGTAAGAAGTTACTGGTCTCCTCTAGGGGAGTCTGAGATTGGGAAGGAATGTGAAGCCATGGATAAGCAGTCCTAACACAAGGCCAGATGAAGTGGGCTGATTTATTTAATCTAACTTTGGAAATATCCTAACTTTGATACAGCTGAAATGGCAACCCTGGGCATACGTCACGTCCTGCCTACCAGTGTCCCTTCCCTTGTATCCATCAGAGCTATGGGTAAAAGGACACTTCTGAAGTCTCAGCTGATATATTTACCCTGCGGGCTTGCTCTGCTGTTAAGGAACACTTGATATTGCTTTTCATGCATTTACAGGAAAGTTCCCGATTTACTCCAGTATATTGTACACAGCTCCATTAGGTCCTACTAAGCTTATTCAGTAGATATGCATCTGCCTCTACGTTTGAAAGAGTCAGTAGAAGGCAGCTTGAATTCAAATGTTTGTGGCTCCCCAATAGCCTGATCAGTCCCTAAATCCACATGTCTTGCCAAAGGGTGGAGTAATCCTAATGAGGGCTTTGTGGGAAACAGGAGCAGGAGTTATAACCCACTGTCTGACTGTCAGGGAGGCAAGAGAATGGGTTCCTGAGCAGGAGGGGAAGCCAGGCCTTGAGCTTCTGAGCTGCCTTCCAACTCCACCATCAAAGCATTTCATCTATCGTTTGGGTTCAGATCGTCCATACCTTTCAGAAAGTTTATTTTGAAAGGCCTACGGTGTGATGGCACAAAACAGTGAATTCCTTAGCACAAGGTAAATTTTAGGCACTGAAAAAGATTATTGAATAATAGCATGATTGATCTCCTATGGAATTTTAAAAATGCATACCTTGGTCCCATTTCATTCTGATGATTTAAAAAACTGAGGCTTTTCTTATTTGGGATTACAGAATTTTTTAAGAGTATGAGCCTTTCTTATTTTGTTATCATCCCTAGGTGGTTTAGGAAGACACCCCTGGAAACCCTTTTCAGGGGTTTTGTGGTTTGTGCCTTCATCTGTTTTTCTTTTGTTAACCCTGAGATGCTCAGGCATCTGTACTTGTGATTAATTATGCCCAATAAAGTTATTTTTCTTCCTCTGTCAGATTTTCAGGACTATCCCAAGGTTTAGGGAAAAAAAAACAATTAGCCCTCTTTCTACTTTTGCCCTTGCTACCCTGTGCTTGAGTACAATGAGATCACTTTGTTGTAAGGATTAACTTTATATTACATTCTTGCAGAGTAGATGTATGTCCCTAAGGTATGACTACCAGCACTGATGAAATAAATATACCATTCTTTATGATTCCTCCCCATTACCCTCTCTGTTGATTTTCAGAGAGTTTATGAATAGTCACATATTTATACAACTGGCCAGAAGTATACTACTTATTTTTCTTATGGTCTGTAATAACCTATGCAAGGTTATTAAAGGGTATACAGACCCCTTTTAAGGCAGAGTTTCTTATGTCATTACTTTATACAAGCAGGTCAAATTCCATCTCGGCAACAATCTCTTGCTCTTAACCCTTTTCTCTGATTATAAAAGTAATGTATGTTCATTGCGAAAAGTTTAGAGAATGCCCAGCACAAAGAGGAGGCAGAAAACCATTTTAAGACCCACTACATAGAAATAGCTACTGTTAGTTTATACAGGCACATTTTCTTTATTCTATGTACATTCATTAAAAAACAAAGTATAACCATATTGTACATTTGCTCTTTTTCACCCAGCAATATATTATATGTCAGTAAAAAGTTTCTTTTCCTATGATATTGTTTTTGAGTACTGCATCATGTCCCACTCTATTGGTTCATCATACTTTAACCATTTCCCTTCTGGATATTTAAGCTATTTCCACATTTTTTGCTTTTTTTAAAAGTGATCATCTTTATAAAATGGCCTTTCCCACCCAATAGTTGGGTTAATTCTTTCTTTTAGTCACTGTAAACAAAGTACTCACCAGTTTCTTTTGCAGTTAGGACAGTGGGCTTAACTTTATATCTCTTTAGTGTTACCTTTGTCTGCCTCACTAGACAATCCCATTGTAACTTGCAGTACCTAAATTGAAGGCAGATTAACCTATTTAAAAACATGAGCACAGAGAAAACACAAAGACATGGAAAATACATTTTAAACCTTTGTTCTACTATCTGAAATATTTCCTCTGCCACATAGTATATTTCCATAGAGTAGATGCTTATTTTTCCTTGAATCACGAGTTTAATATGTCTAATTCAATTACTCTTTGTGGCAGCGGGAAGGCTCTTTAGACTTCCTCCAGCTATGAGTTCCATATGATATTTGAATAGATTCTTTTAATTGTGATGTTAAGTGTCTGCCATTCTGCTGTAAGTTGGAGGTATAGCCTGAGAAAGACATCCTCCCCGCAGTATATCAAAAAGTCATTCAATTAATAATCACAGGTTTCTTGACACAGTAAGAATTAATTATGCAAAGAAACGAAGAGGAGGGTCAACAATTCAAATCCTATCAGTAGCTTAGATAGAAAACTAAAACCGAGAATTAGAAAGAATTTCCAGGATGTGGAATCATGCCTTCAGATATTAAAATGATACATTTAATTGTCTAAGGCAATTATTTATGGTTAAACACTTTTGTTGGCAATTAGCATTATGGGTTGGGGGTGGATATGATAAATAACTCAAACCCCGGTGCTCATGCCCCTCCCTTTCATATATTTCTTGATTAAATGCTGTGGATTTTACGAGTAACAGCTTCCTTGCATAAAGAGTTCTGTGGCTTTTTCTCTACACGCCTAATTTGAAAAAAAGAATTCTTCTCAAGGGTTTAGAATGTAATTCATAAAATGGGAGGAATAATAAATATTATGCCTTAACTCATATACGAGTATAGATAGAGAGATTTGGTACACCTGGGTGTAATTTTATTTAATTTCCACAAGAGACAGGTTGAAGGTTTACTGTTTGGGGGGTGGGGGGAAGCAGGGGAAAATAGCTAAATTTCATATTTGCAAGAATGATTGCATTATCTTAAATGAAAATGCTACTCTATTAACAACTTCAATAGGCATTGCATTTGGGAAAAATCTTTTTAATAAAAAGTTACCTGAAGTTCACACTGACTTAAAATATACAAGTGAGGAAAAAGTACTTACTCTGATTTATGTGTCTTTTGGAGGTGTAATTATTGGCTTTTTACTCACCTATGTAAAACAATGTACTTTTGTAAATGGATTTCTGGCCACTTTATGCAGCCTTCCCCCCTCCCCCTCCCCCCTTTTTTTTCTTACATAAAAAGTAAGCACTGTCAATCAAGGAATTTTAAGGTTTATTTCCTCTTTAGAAATGATTGATAGCCTTTTAGATTTACAAGTTGACAAGTTAAAGGGTTCTATTGGTATAATTATGTACTAAATTCACAGTCTTTCAATTTAAATGTCCTTTTAAAACCACAAGATTATCATACCTGTATTTTGAAAAGTGGGCCAGTCAGTTTGGGTTGGTATACAAATTGCTTCCATTAGCCTTGGGACCTATTTGAATTTAATACATTTTTAAAAAGTTAGTAGTACTATGAATCTTACTTTTAAAATTTAGGTTAATGGAAATGCATTTTAAGTAAAGCATGTGGCATCTTGTTTTTTTTTTTTTTTTTTTTTTTTTTAATGTATAGCTAATGTCAGAACTACAATGACTGTCTTTTTATTCAGTATGGGAGAAATATGTAATTGATTACTTTGGTTATACTAAAAAAAGAAAAGAAAAGAAAAGAAAAAAACAACCCACCCACCCATTACTTAGAGGATGTAGGGAATGCAATCAGTGGATGGGACTTCCATCTTTTCCCAGTAAGATGAGACAGGCTGGAAATATTTCATGTCCCGAGGAAGAATTTTGAAAATAATAGACCTGATTCCACTTTATATTGTGTTTATTTGAAGGATGCTTTATGGAGGGTGAGGTCAATGTGGGCACTATAAAGCCTGTTGTCTCCTAACATTATTATAAGTTCGTTCTTCTTTTAGTCTTTTAGAGACTCATTCTTGAATACTCAGCTGCTCAAAGCTCATACTCTGCAGAAAATGGTCTTTTTCTTGAAATAGTACTGATGTTGGAAAATCAGTGTGTCCTTTCTATGTGGGGGGTTTGTATCAAGGGTATTTTCAATGCCCAGCTCTTCAAGGACTCTGTCAAATGTGGAATAGGATTTCCATGCATAGAAGAACCACTGCTGCCCACTCGCCTCTGTCCCTGACTATACTCTCTCAGGCTTCATTGCCACAGAAGGCATTGGGATCTTGTACCTCTTAGTTCCACTAGAGGTTTTGCGTTAAGCAAGCACATTTAATTCTCTTGTTGTTTACAATATGTAGCTACCCCCTGGACAGGCCCCTTGAGTGTGTTAGCTTGAGTTTCTGATTAAAGTGAATCCTAAAACTTCACATCAAATGCCATATTTACTGTATACTTGTGATATTGTTAGAAATATAGGATTTGGCCAAAAGAGTGGAGTTCAAGACCTGCTTTTGGACGAGTCATTCTTCACTTTGGTAAATAGCAGAAGTAGATGGTGGAAACGTTCAGTAATGGGATCATTCCTGAGATGAGCTTATGATCTGATTAAAAAGTATCAATTAAACTTTGGAATCTCCAGTTATTTCCATACCAGCAATGTGGAGATTCCAGTTCTGCATTATTTCTTGAAAATGGTCTAATTGTGTGCCTTCTTCATTGCAGCACTCAATGAACCCACCATCGATTATGGTTTCCAGAGGCTACAAAAGGTCATTCCCCGGCACCCTGGCGACCCTGAGCGTTTGCCAAAGGTCAGGATAACTCTTCTTCTTTGGGTTATGTTCTCTGGAAGCTTGAGTTTGGATGATTGGCTACAAACTCTGTGATGATCAAAATTAATTCATAGATAAGCAATGCATATTTTTTGTGCTTTGTGTGATCGGTTCTCTAAAATAATAAAAGTAGCAAACACTTATGGGCCAGGCCAAGTTATACTTATTTTTTACATATACCACATCATTTCATCCTCTCAACAACCCTCTGAGGTAGTTACTATTACCATCACCATTTTAGAAGAGGAAATAATGAAGCAGAGAGGGTTGAAAATTTTGCCCAAGGTCATACAGCATGTAAATTGCTGAACTGAAATTCTGATGTACACAGCCTTTATCCAGAGTTTGGGTTATTAATCACCACATCAGACCAATTCTCAAGAGGATAAAAGATACCACATTTCTACCTATATGAGGTTCCATATTGATCCCTGGTGATAGGGGTAGAGCCAGAGCTTGAAAGGAAGTACATAGGTTCTCATGACTCAAAAAATAAGACAGTGTCTCTTTGCTCCAGAGGCATACCACCTAGGTGATAAATAAAGCTCAAACATGTGAAAAGTTAACCAAAAATTCAAGACAGAATAATATATTTTGTGCAGCAATATGTCAGTAATTGCCAATGCAGAAAGAAAGAAATGAATGTTTGTTGTCTATTCTGTACCTGTTATCAAAGTTAGGGATATTCCCGTCTCTGTACCCAAGGAGCTTGGGATGTGTATGGGCGCTATCACCATATACCACTAATTGTAATTGAAAATAATTAGCACATTTAACAAAAGTGTAACGACGGAGATGCAGAGGAGAGAGCAGTTAAGGGTTGAAGAAGTTCTAAATACAAAAATAGCTGAGAACATGGAGATGAGTTAAGAGACAACTATCACTCACCTACAGCAAAATGAAATTTCATTTACTGCACAAGTGCAAACTGTTATAAATTAAATGAGCAGTTGAGAGGTCCTTTTCTTGCCACACCGAGTCTAGAGATTTGTCATTTCTAGGTCTGTTTATCTTCGTACAATGTTTATAAAAATGACGTTGGCCTCCTTCTTAGCTCAGTGCACCTCCTTGGGGGTCAGTTCGTCCTAGAGTCCTATCTGTGTGCCTGCTGCACTTGTAGGCACGTGCACCTGCAGGGCAGGCTTTGACCAGGAGAGCTTCCTCTCTGAATGGCGACTTGCAGATTTGGGTTGTAGGAGTGGGGCACTACCTCCCTGCAGTGGGGAAGGACGGTGACCAGCAAAGCATCTGTTCTCCACCTTGATCTCAGGGAAGAACCATCCCCCCTTTCAGCTTCTCCCAACACCTCACTTCAATGGAGTGCTGTTCACCTTGGTAAAATGCCTTGAAAGCATTTCTACCGCAGAAGAAGTCATACAATGTGTCAATCTGTTCACATCCTTGTCTTTGAAAGGGGCCTCCATCTTACAGGCCCTTCTCCTTCCCCTTCCACTTTGACTTATTCTTGGTGAGCAATTAAATAATCCAATTCTAATAATGAATGGCAGCCTCCTCCCATGGTATAGACATGCTGTGGAGGGACTTACCTTTGTCTCGGATTAGCAAGGATCTTGCTGCCATGAATTTCCTGTGGGACAAATTGAAATTATTTTACAGCACAATGATAATACATTATTTTGTGCTAACCCAATGCTGGGCATCCTAGGGGTCTTAGTGGTAGAAAGTGCAATGCCAGGTTCCTCCCCTCGTTTCCATTTTGCCACCATTTTCACTTTACATTTAGCATTTGACATCTCTAGAGTCCACCCAAGGGATTGAGGCCACAGAGTAAACAGTCAGATTGGGCAGGGCAGAATTCAGAGCTCTGCCACTTACTTGCTATGCCACCTGGGTCAAAGTCAATTACCTCTTTGCACTTAGGTTTCCTTATCTGTTAAATGGGGATGGTTGTTGTTATTTTAGTCACTCACTTAGCACTCAGTAAGAGGACCTTTTGATTATGTACCCAGTGAGTGAGAGTGAGGCCCTTGCCTCTGACAGCTTTCCCGACCAACCCCTACAGAGCAGGAAATCCTAATCCTGGGGTGCAGTTGAGTGTCTGGTTTATCTTCCGTGCCTCAGTTTCTTCATCTAGAAAATGGGGATAAAGGTAGTGCCTACCTCAATTGGATCATGTAAGGATAAATCGAGGCAATCCCCTGTTTGCCCTTGGCACAGTATCTGGCCCATAGTTGCCACCCTGTAAATATTTATTGAGATATAGAAGACAAATCTGGTTTAGTGGTCGAAGTCAAAAAAAGCCAGGCAGCATTTTTCGTATTTATAAGGAAAGGAGAGAAATAAGAATGTAGGGTCGAGTTTTGTGCACATCTCTTGTGGCTTGATGGTGAGATTCCCAGCCCTTTTTCCTGAGTTTGGGAAGAGTAATCAAGGACACAATGGATTTGTGTGTTACGGAAACACTCTACAGTGTGTATCTAGCCACTTGACCATGCAAGGACTTTGGCAGGAGCCCACCCCAGGAAGCTCTCGCTGTGAGTCAGATCAGAGTGGCTGTCTTCTTGGCTCCAAAAGTTAAGGTGGAGCGAGAGTTCAAGGGCAGGGTCAGGAAGTAGCGGATGGAGCCAGCACGGGGTATTCCTGTGGACTTGTGAGATTTATACTCTTGCTGTCCATTGTTAGGGGAATAAAAATGGGCTCCGCCTTTCTTAAAATCATAGTCAGGGTTTGTCAAACAGGAGTGTTTCAGTGAGCCATGGACCACACACCTTAAAAAACAAACTCTACTTTATTAAACCCATGTGTTTGTGAATAGACAAAGCTAGATTCATACAACCACCCACATATCCTGTCAAACGAAACTGCTCCAAAGACCAGGCAGACAGCTTTCCATAATAATATCCCTTTGTATTCTAGCTTATGCTTTTTCAAAGAACTTGTGCACACTTTGTTTTATTGGATTCTCCTCTTGTGAGATAAGTAAAGAAAGCAGACATCATTCCCATTTACCAAACGAGAAAATGGGAGCAAGAAGACTCCTTCTCTGTAAATTATTTTGTCCCTGAAAGCCACCATCAGTTATAGTTGCTGTATACACAAATTTAAAATATGCTAATTATACTAATGTCAGATTTGTTTGTTTGTTTCCTTTTTCACCTACACGTGGAGAAGGGCAGGCTAACATTTTAAAATCATAGCGTTCTGTTCTGTTTGATGCAGACTCTTTGGATCCTGGCAGGAAAGAGAGAGGAACATGTGATCAACTTTGGGGTGAAGGTTGACTTTTCTTATAACGTAGAAGTGTGGGGAAGGGGAACACTGGTCAGTCAGAAACTCTGAGACTGAATGGCTGAAGTTCATGATACAATCCCAAAACATTTGACAAGTTGCTATCTCTCTTTAGAAGGCCAGAGTTATGCGTTATCTCTGTCCCCTTTCAATGTTTGGTCAATGAGTGGTCAGTGGGCCTTAGCCCAAAAAGCAGTGAAAGCAGACCGTAGGCTTATCCCATGTACTAGCTCTGGATCCAGGGGCACAAAGAACGGTCACTCACCCACTGTGTCCCTGGCACTGCTTGTGCAGGGTTTTGAAGAGCACAGGGGTCCTGAGAGTGGGCTCTCAGCTCAGGCAGATGTGGACTTGAAGGCCAGCTCCACCACTTGCAGTTTGTGACAACCTTGGGAGCCTCAGTTTTTTCTTTTATTAAAAAACAAAACAAAAGAAAACAAAAAAACAGCTTTTCCAGAGCATTGTTGTTAGGCATTCATAAGATACTTTTTGCAAGATGTATTCCTGACCTATAGCAAGATGTCAGAAACTGGTTGCTAATAATCCCCGCCTGGTGGGTATTTACATTTCATAAGTGAGGTGTCAGAATCTCAAGAGGTCCAGGACCTTGCCCAAGACTTCACAACTAGCAGGTGGGGAAATCAAGATTCGAACTGAGGTCCTCTGACTCAAAAGCCTGATTGCACTACATCATGTTCCCACTTTGGGGATCTGCCTTGCAGGGATGAGCTTCTCTTCTTGACCCCCACCTCGGCCCCCATCCTACTTAAATTCTCACCAGCTTTCCCTCATTTTCCCACTGAGAGGGCTTGGCATGGGGACTTCAACAGGGCAAACATGTTTTTCTCCAAGAGCCAGTCGCCCTTTTGGAGAAAATAAAGCAGTTTGAGAAAAGTAACAAAGGCTGCATTTGTTTATTTTGCTTTATGGAGCTGAAAATATCTAGTAAATTGATCCAGTGGGAGTAATAAATACACATTACTTTATCTTGTTCTTCATGTCCTATACCCCTGAGCCTTGATAGAACACCACCACTTAATAGACTTAAAAAAGAGTAATTACACTCATTGGTTGTGTGATTTTTCAGCCCTCCCAGCCCTGCCTGACCTTCTAATTTAGCTCACCGTGTCTAACTAATGCATTTATATTCATCTTTTATGAAGCATGTATAGTACAGAATTGACTTTAGAGCCTTTATCCAGCTGTCCTCCCAGGTTCCCAATCTGGTTAGTAGTAGGAGAATGGAACTATCCGTCTCCATACATTCACATGTACAGGTAACATGTATACATGGCTCAAAGCATTTTTGTCCTTTATGAAACATAATAAAAAGTATTTATTACATTTTTACTTTAAAGCTTTTATACATTCTAGCATTATTTACAGCTAAACACACAGGCAAAAGATGCGAGTGTTTTTAAAATGATTACTGTTAATGTTTCTGCTTGTCAGAAGTGCTTAAATTTTCCTGCACTTTGTCTAAAAACTTAGTACTGTTGCCTTTTAAGAACAACACATTTAAAAGATCTTGCAAGTCAGATTTGCAAACACTGCTGACAGTTTGTGATGAATGATATTGCAAAATTCGCAAGATGTTTGTCATTTCGCACAGTTGACATATTAAGGAACGGATTAAGAAATACGAAACCCTTGTGGAAAACAACCATCCCAAACAAACCTCAACCAAACCTTGAACCCAGAGAGCACACTAGAAACTCTCACCCAGGTTTTCTTTCCCAACTTTCCACTCAGCCAGTGGAGCCCAATTGTTCTCAGTGCATTTTCTCTCACCATATGGTCTCCTCATTACCATACACTAAGAGTCCATATGGGAAACTTGTGAAATGAACTGTATTCATTTTAACTGCCAGATGAGCAGCCTTTTGCTTTGCAAGCTTAGCTTAAGTCATCTGCTGTCTTCATGTTGTTATGGCAACACGGCACCAATAAAAAATTCTAATCTACTGTAAGTGATCACAGTATTTTAAGTGCTTGCCTATAACTGCCCTCAAAGGGGGAGGGGGAGGAGGGGTTATGTGTACCCAAGGAGTAAAGGGTCCTTGTTCATTCCAGCAGGTGTCACTAAAGAAGCTGGTGAGGTGAGGGGTGAGGTGCCAGTGGCTGTGCAATAGATATGGATTGTAGGGGACTGGGCTGGGGGGTGGGGGGAGACCAGAGGAGGTATGGACAGTAGGAGGCATAGACTTTAGGGGGGATGGGCTGTAGGCGTGAAACCATAGGGGGATAGACTGTAGGGGCATTTGGGTTGTCAGAGGCATGGATTGTAGAGCCTCTGGGTGGGTTTAAAAAAATCATTGAATGTCAAAAGCCATAGTTGGTCAGGCAGACACATTACCCTGATGGTGCTGTGCAACCCGCCACGAGGAAAACTCAAGGCTCTGAACTGCAGAGGGAACAAAAGTCTGATGGTAGCTTCTCCTCCACTGGCATGCGGAAATCTCCGTCTCCATGAAGCTGCTCTTCCTGTACATGGGAATTAGTCATTTCAAACACCATGCTAATTAAGAGTACCTTAAAGTAATAGAAGTAGGCAGCAACATCCCTAAATATAAATCATTTTCACCTCCGCAGGCCACATGATATGTTGCATCGCTGTCTCTCTATCTGTATTGAAAGTGAATGTTTATGGTCTCAGTTCATCAGTTCACATTAGCCTCATGCTGAATATTTAAACACAGAACAATTTGAACACACCATGAAGGAAGACAGTGACTGCACTTTCATTTGGAACAGCAAGGGCTCATCTAATAATAATTTAGTAAATCAGCCATTTAGTGGCTCTGTTGTGCACTGCATTGTGCCAAAGATTATTCAGTTCAACTGTACACTTGCAAAATGGAAATTCAGACTCGAGTCACAGCTCTGTTTCTGCTCAATGGAGAGACGAGGCCCAAAACCACCCTCCCTAAAGAGCGTTCGTGTTTAGTGATTTATCATAAATGCAGAGCTGGGGCAAAATAAAACTGGAGTCGGCTGTATACGATGTATTCTAATTATGCTTTTATTGTTTTAACTCTTATGCAAAGACTATCAGTAATTCGAAACCTGCGGTTGCATCAGTAAAATCATAAATAAGAATTCTTTGCCTAGCCACATTGCCTGTTAGCAGAAAAGGGCATGACTAAGGGTTTCAGAAAAAGATAAAGAAAAACCCAACACCTTTATCTTTCACCTTGTGACACTGGCCGCTCTCTCTTTTTTGTTTGTTGTTTGTTTTAATTTGAGGAAATTCTATTAACATTATATCCAGAAACAAAAGTGACCCTACTCAGACATAAGCACAGAAACAAAAGTCAGTCTTAGGATATATTCACTCTTAGAGAAAAGGCACTTGAGTCTGATTCCGGGAAACACTTTGTCTCTGCATTCTCTTGTCAAAAACAACAAACTCTGGGAGACAGTAAATTGCTCCCCTTCCCCCTATAGCTGCCAGAAAACTTAGAGACAAATACCACTCCTCCATTTTAATGCCTGCTTATTTTAGGGGCTTGGTATCCCCAACTACTTAGGTTTCTTTTCTCAGGGGAATTTAACATCAGATCTTTGCAGCCCCTGAAATTCGCGCACACGTGTGTGTATGTGTGTGTGTGTGTTTAGTGAGCAGGCACACACATGCATGTGTATAATTTTTCAGAGGAAGGGAACTGTAGCTTTATGTAAAGGCCCATGATGCCCACGAAGGTTATAATTCTCACTCCTTCGTATTATTTTATCTTTAAGTGACTTAAATTGCAGTAAGCTATTGTGCTTGTCATTGCTGTATCATGCCCATTTTACAGCTGAGCAAACAGGGGCTTTGAGGGGTCAAGGAACCTGCTCAGACTTACAGAGCTAGTAAATGGAGGCTTTCCATCTCATATTTCCTCATGATTAGGCCCTTCTGCACCTTTAACAATTTTACAAAGAGGAGAGCATCTCAAACATAGCACCAGGGGCACACAATGCATGATGGCTGTAAGAATGCAGATAATCTGCCAAAGTTCTCTGGACAATAAGTAAAGCTTGTGAGCCTTATTGGTGGTTATTTCTTGATAAGCACTAAGCAAATGTCTGGCACTGTGCTATACACTATATGTGCATTATCTCATTTAAACCACTGAAGCAGGTACTGGTACTAACCTTGTTTTGCAGATGAGGAGACGGAGGCACACATTTGCACTGCCAGAAGTGGTAAAGCATGGATGGATTTGAGCCCAATCTATTTGTCTCCAGAGTCAGTATCCCTAAGTACTGCCTCCCAGAATTAAGTAAAAGGGATTTTAAGAAAAAAAAAAAGAGAGACAGTTTTGCAACCCAATCTTAAAATCCCTCAAGCTTGGCAGAGGAGGAGGGAAGCAGTGGCATAGACTGAGGTTTGTTCACAAATGGCTGAGCTTGGCGAAACTGAGAGCAAGAATTAAAAACACGCATGCACACACACACACACACAAACCTTAGGGATCATTCTTTTTCTCTTTAGTTGCAGAGTTATTGTGGTTGGGACTTGTAATAACAGTTGTTCCAATAGCTGAGTTCTGGAACTCTTTTAAGTTCTTTTTTTAGTACTGAGCCCTTGATGAAGGGGAATTAAGTTTAACCTACTTCATATCAGAGCCCATGTACATGGACACTGAATATAATTATTTATGAGTTCAAGAACTAACAGGAGGAACAAGGGGAAATTCAGTTCTACCTTCCCCAACATCCAACCATCCTTCTCTCAATGACCTGAAGCCCCTGGGAGCAGAGACAGTGCTGAGAGACCTTCAGCTTTGTTCTCTATTTTTAGCCCTGAGTAACACTTCAATTAAGCATTGGAGTAAGAAGTACTGAGCCTCAGCAGTCTTGAGGCAGTGGATTTTTTTTTTTCAGGTACCAGGGGCTGGGGATTGAACCTGGGACCTCCTATGCAGGAAGCTGGCGCTCAACCACCAAGCCACATCAGCTTCCCTGAGTTGGTTTTTTCATTTGATTTGCTTGTTGTTTGTTTTTTTATTTGTTTGTTTTTTTCAGGAGGTACTGGGAACTGAACCCAGGACCTCGCATGTGGGAGGTGGGAGCCCAACTGCTTGAGCCACATCTGCTCCCTGGGGCAGTGGATTTTAATTGCAGTTTTACTCAGGACTATCTGTAAAACCTTGGGAACCATCATTTGCAGATACTGTTCTTCTGGAGGTATATATAGTAACTGATGATGTTCAACAATTTAAGAAGCAAAAGCAAGCCATATTTTGCCTCACTTAAAGATCCTTCAAATACACAGCATAGTTCCTGTATGGGCACATGCCAGTTACTCAAATTTAACTATACACACTTGTTGAAAAATATACACACCAAACACATATACACACTCCTATGATAAATCTCTTTTGTTTACTCAGTCATCTATTTCTTTCAATCTAGGCATTTATTCTGCCTTGCCCTAGGAAAAGGGAATCCACAGCCAAAAGACAAAGGGAGACAGAAGTAGCTAATTTTTGGCTTTTGTGTTTCTAAGGCAAGGGTTCTTAACTGCTTTTCTTCCACGGACCCCTTTGCCAGAAGGGGAAATCCACAGACCCCTTACTACGTCCACAATATACTGTGTATTATTTAATAAATATATCACACCCGCACCACACATCCCCACAAGAATAATGGCTTTTTGAATTTCAATTCAAGCTCACGGACCCCTTGTTAAGAACCCCTGTTCTACTGTTCTAAGCGCTCAGGCCTGGGTGACTTAGAGGCCGTTAAAAAGAGTTTCAAGGGTAATTTTAACTCTAGGCAGTTTTTGTTTCATGTGCTGCCTTTACAACCAATCCCTGAAAAAGACGTCTCTATCCACAGCCTTCTCTTTAAGCAGAGGCTTTTATCCTGATCAGAAAGTCGATTTCCAAGGCCACTCAGCAGGACCTAACCCAAGGCCTTGGTCTTAAACCAGTACAATGAATTGGAATAAGAAGAGCCAACTTGAGGTTCCCAGGTTCAGCTCTGTACCTGCAAGCAGGTCATAGTCACAAGGGGGCAGGCACCACTTTTCACTGCATTTGCGGCTGGAGGCACCGCAGGCTCCCATTCACCAATTACCAAGACACCATCTCGAAGACAATACCAGGAAACCAAAACGAGGGGGGGTGCTGCCATTCTTATAACTCTTCTCTGGAATACCTGGTTTCACAATTTGTACTTAACTGCTGACACTTGAAAAGGCGACCGTTTTGGTAAAATGAAATCAAGCTGTAATGTTTCTTTTATGAGATCCCCTTGCAGGAAAGGAAGGCTTGGCGCCTCGTGGAGACCAAGCTTAGTTATCCATCATAGTAAAGTCAGCTGTCCTGGCCTCCTCAGAGGTCACACAATCGAACCAACGGCTCTTACAACTACATCATTGCTTACGGAACAGTAATTGAGGCACCAGATAAAAATTACCTGGTCTAATAGGCAACGAACAATTTTCACTCAATAAAATTATAAGTCAAATCATTCATTTCATAACACTCTGGCTAATTTATTTGTTGACCTTTTAATATCCATAGCTCTTCAGTGGTATTAACTGCAACTCAGACAAAATCTCTTGTTCATTTCACTTTCATTGATTTTTTTTTTCCCATTGAGGCAATAACAGCTGCTTGAAAACAGCCTTTTTCTTTCCACTGTGAAAGTCAATCATATAAGTTAGTATGTCTTATGATGATATAGCTTTGTTAGCTTACAACCTAGTTTAATTTCTTATCATTCAGAAGACTTCTATACCATGTTTGTAACAAAGCCAAAGCTTTCCAGTGTGACCCAGCCAGGGCTGTATAATGATTCCTAATAATGTGTTTGAGAAGAGGACTATCATCTAATCTGAACATAAAATCAACTTTAAAATTAGACGAGTTTCACCCTGCATTTTCTCTAGGCTGGAAAGCTGTCAGTGCCAGACTTCTTGTATTAGTAGCACAGTAGGGCCTTTCAAAATATTTAATTCCTTTGTTTCTTGAAGTTTCTGCATATTTTGATTGTACTATGAATTTTATTTTCTTTAACGAATACGAGCAATGAGCATGAGCTAAAACGTTCTGTAGGGTAGGTGCAACTTCAGCTGAAGCTTCTCATATAATAAAAAACCATGAAGTATTTAGAATGCAGGGTTGTAAAATATAATTGTTACACATTTGGCATTTTATGCATCCCTAGAAATAACCACTTGCTGCCTATACCTTATCTATGCTTCTCCTTTCCATTTCAAATTAGTCTGAAGTGGTCCTTGCCATAATGAAAATGCCCCTTTCAACAGAAACATGTTTAATTATATCCATGCTAGGGTGTAAGTGACTCTTCTCAGTCATAGAGCTTATGAGTAAAGAGTGTTTAAAGTGTGACAGTAAAGGCCTCTAATGATCTGCAGTAAGCTCTATTTCGAGAAGTTCATATTACCAGAAAAATGAAAAATTTGAGGAATGTCTCAGAGGAGTGGAAACTAAACAGTGCTCAAGTGTTATTTTCGTTTGTTTTATTCCTTCCCTCACTGCCCTTATTATACTGATTTTTTGAGAATGCAGAGTCTACCATTGTGGAATTTTCCATTTGGCTAAATAAACATGAAGGAAGTGGAGATATAACCATCTTCCACAGGAATACATCTTAGTACCACTAGTATTTATTGCCTTGTCCATCCAACTCCGTGGGAAATGGGCTGCAAGAAACTTAATCAGTTTCCTGGGCTTTCCAATCGGTAGTGTCACCCAGAATTTCAGAAGCATGAGGGGAAAAAGCCTTGACTTAAAGGCTAGAAGGATGAAAGTGCTGTTGAAAATCTGCATTTAAAGTGAATCACCTGAGCCCTACAGTAAACTGAGTGAGGAGGGGAATGAAATCACTGCTGACTTCATTGATAGATAGCTATCATCTCTAAATCAGGAGTGATTTTACCACTCCACTTCCTTTTACGTTGCTGTGTTTGGCCCACTGTATCTTCAATCCCCTGATAAAGCAAAGTAGATTGGTGATAATCGGTATCATGGAAATTTGCAATGAGAAAAGTTATTGTCCATCTTCCTCAGGAATCTCTTAAGCCAACTGACCTTAATAATCAATGCTTGTTTTCTTCTACAGAACGTTATTTCTCACTGGAAGAATGTAAAGCCAAACACAGATTATCCTCCCAAATTACTAAAGTGTCTATGGGTGGGAGTTACCAGAGTCTCAAAATCTGACTGAAACTCTAAAATTAATGTGGCGTTGGCAAACAGGTATCCTTCCGGCTTCATGGCAGGTCTATATGTGACATAAAAGAAAGAACACTCATGTCATGTAGGTTTGAGTTATCCAGAACACAGAGTCGGGTTTATAAATGGGTCCAGTGTTGGACAGTTAGACAACCTTCCACTTCATCCCAGAAGACTAGATGTTGCCAGTGAATATCAGATTATTAGCTCTATTTTTGAGGTCAGATGGTAAAGAGAAGACTCCCATGGGAGGTAAATACTCCTCAGAGATTTTTACTCTCATGAAGCAGAAGGAAAGATGAATTAGCCATGGTTGTATTAGATAAAGTAGGCCTCTTTCCCAAAGTGGCTCTTGTGTATGTGCAAGTACCCAAGCATTTCTAAGGGCCTAAGGATCCAGTTAATAAAAATCTGATGAACACCAAGACCAATCTCATGCTACTAGCAGCCTATAATTTGAGATAATGTCTGAACCAGATATAATTCATTATATTAATCACAGAATTAAGGTGTAAGCACAAGCCAGCTGGATTGAAAGACTAAATTCATTTAAAAAAAAAAAATGACATTTAAAAAAAACCACCACAGCAATCAACACTTGACCGATGGGAATTTATATATTGTATTAAAAAGTCAGGAATCAAATGGAACACCAAATTTAAGCCTTTCACTTTTTTAAAAAAATTTTAATCCCCCAGGATTGCTCCCTTGTCTGTCTGCTTATTGTCTGCTCACTGTATCTGCTCGTTGTCTGCTTGCTGTGTCTGCTTGTTTTCTGTTCATTGTCTCTGCTCGTTGTGTCTGCTCATTGTCTGCTCATTGTATCCATTTGTTGTCTGCTCATCTTCTTTAGGAGGCACCAGGAACTGAACCTGTGACCTCCTATGTGGGAGGTGGACACCCAACTGCTTGAGCCACATGTGCTCCCAGTCTTTTGTGTTTATAAACCATGTCAAATATATGAGCTTGTCATTTTGTGCATATAAATTAAGCATGCATTTTTAAAAATTGCAACTGTATCTTAGAAGAAACTCAATAGGAATTTCTCAAGGTTGATGGGATGCTGAACATTGTGCTTGGGCTTAGAGAAGGTGATTAAGACATAGCCATAGACTCAAAGAGACTACAGTCTAGTTGTGGAGTGTTAAGACTAACGTGCTTTAGATTAGAGCAAAATGACCAGATGGTATAACTCTCTGCTATGCTGGGTTGTACAGACCATCAACACTAGAGATCTGGAGCTGGGGTACCACTGAAGGTGGAATTATTTCTAACAGAAGAGTGTGATGCTCAAGAGGTTAGGCTCTGATACCTAAGAGACCTGGATTTGAATCTCCACTCAGTCACTTGTCAATATGTGGATTTGGGGGGAAAGTTAGTTAACTTCTCTGCATCTCAGTTCCCTTATCTGCCAATTGGTGATATGAATAGTACCTTAAGAGGCTGTCCATGAAGAATCAATGAGTTCATTTTCTACAATGTCAGGCACGTGGGAAGTTTTCAATAAGTGGTGGTTACCTTTTTCATTGCTATTTTACTACCACCCCCACCCTCATGACCTCATGGGGAAGCTTTGTAAATGGGCACAGATTGAAACCAGCATTCTAATCAAAGGAAAGACAAAAAGGAGTAAAGCTATGAAGTGAAGAAGGAGCCAAAAGTTTTACTTCTAGGCTAGGGAGGACTGGCTCTGCTAGAATGAAGATAGTTCTTCAGATATGTAAGGAGGGAAGGTTGGATAAAGAGAGTAAGAAGAGATGATGGAGAAAATCTTTTGCCTCTCCAAAAGAGTTCTTTCCATAGAGCCCTGTAGTTTAGTGCTAGGAAGATATGTATCTTGAAAGGTCATGGAGATTAAAGCTATTTTTGACTGGGGCAAAAATAAGCTCAAATATTATTTGGTAATTGATTGGGTGGCAATATAGAATGAAAAGCTAAATCTTCTTCTTGTATTTTTAGGCCATTCAGCATTTTTATTATGCAGTTTCCAAAACATAAGTGAATCTTGCAGCGATTAACACTTGAACTGTTTCTAGGAGCCCCATTCCTCCTTGAGTCCCTCCAATGTTTCCATAGACTCTTAATATATTTAGCTATAGCATAGCCACATTTTTTTTTCTATTCAGACCCTACCCACATAATCATCAACTGATGGTCATAGCAAGACAGTTAAAGCCAGGCTTTGATTGGGGGAAGAAATCTATCAATGAAAAATTGTTGTTGTTAAGGAACAAACATTTTCTGTTTCTTTAAGAAAGAAGAAACCCAAGGCCATTAAAAGAAATAGTCTGACTCAGGATATAGATTGGAGAATAAGCATTAGCTCTGTAAGGAGACTCTGGGGCTTTTCGATATTTAAGATACTAGTATTTGTCTTTTCAACTCCCAAATGGGTTATTTTTTTTTTAAATCCAAGGATAGGATTAATTATCTCAGAATAGTCTAATCTCTACCCTCATGTTTTGAACTGCAAGCAGGGAGACATTTTAAACATTACGAACAGAAGAGAAAATCTCTCTTGACAAATAAATGCCTTGAAAAATTAGATATTAGTACTAGTCAAGTGCTCTTTCTTTTCAGAAATATTAAAATTGCATATTAGAATGGAAGTATCCTTGTGTGATGATCCTTCCTATTGCCACAAAAAATAAGATTTTAGGAACAATTTCAGAGACAAAAGATTATGTGAAACATTTAGCTCTTCTCCTTATGGGAAATTTCTTCTTCTTTTTTTTTTAACATCCTGGGCTCAATCATTTCCTAATGTGAAATTGCAGATTTTTCAAATTACCATATAAAACTGCAAAAAAATTACACTTGTGACCACAGAAGAGATAGCATACACTATCAATTTGATTTTAAAAGGCATACATCTTTTATATTACCTGTCATTTTTATAATGCCTTTTACAAATTTAATCAATACATTTTAACATTCTATATACTTTAAGTGCAATATACGATAAATATTCAAGTTTCATCTTAAACATGCTTTAGCCTTTAAATTGTTAAAACTGCAGTGCCCTTTCAATCTACTTACATAATGTCATAAAATATACATTTCAAGGTAAATGAAGTCAGCTACTTCAATTTAGTCCCTCAAACTGGTAGTAAATGAGAGGTTAACACTATGGTGCCAAACCCATTATTGAGTAAATTTAGCACCTTGGACAGCTCTGTAAAATCTTTATTGCTTTCCTGACCTGCTCGTCATGTTCTGTCTGTGTGTTCAGTGGCTCTCAGCTCTGATTGAAAGGCAATATATTAGATCCCCAACACAAACACGCTTGGGGGCTAGTTCACTGGGAGCGTAATGACATGGAGGTGAGAGCAATTTTCTGGTCACTGAAATCCAAGCACCTTGCAGGTCTGTCACTAACTCATAGAGGACCTAGAAATTTCCTTTCTCCTCCCCATTTGCAGAAATAACTAACAAAAGCTGAATCACACTGGAAAAGTTGAACAAAATATGGGCTATCCCTTAAACTCCAAAGTAGATACTATAGTGAAGGACATTTTAAAATGGGTTAGGTATCATTTAAGGGCATAGCTTCCAGGCCAAGAAATCCAGGTTCACTGAAGACTGTTAGCTTGAATGGATGCTGTGTTGATGACACACCTATGGAAATGTACTGAATGGAAAAATGTGCCCCAGCCTCATGGATCAAAGAAAACAACATCATGGATCAAAGAAGAATGCAACTTTAGGAAACAGGATTCATGTTTCATGTTTAAAGGATTAAATGATGACAAGAACTCTGGGTTTTGAAATGAGGAAAAAAAGAACAAGTGGATTATGTCATTGAAAAACTTCATTATCAAAAATGTGTGACATTAACATGTATAGCATCTCCTGATAGTTGGAATTTTTTCAGGCTTACAAAACCTTGAAAAATCTTGAGTTTATTTTGAACTTCACTCCTCCCTGGTTTGGTGACATTGATTTAAATAAGAAGCATAGCTCTAAGTCCCCAGTTACAGTGCTACAGGAGTGAAGTTCACAGTGTAGTTTCTAACCCTTCAGCATGCTTTTGCAAAACGGGAGATTGTATTTTTTTTCTAAAACAAAAAGAGAAAAATTATGTTCTGTGCCAAGCCCAAACACTGGCATAAATATTGACTAGAAGAAATAAATGAACATAGACCAAGAGAAGTCAAATATTGGTAAATAAACTAATTTGATCCTATTTTGTTTTAATCCTTCCTAAGAGCCAGGTAAGGCCACGACGTTTTAGTGAAAGCAGCACAAAACGAATTTGATCTGGGGATAGAGTTTAGTATGCCACACCATAATGAATTATTAACTGCTGTGGTCAGACAATACTGCAAACCCAAAGTGGTAAATTATCTTGTAGCTTGCATTAAAAAAATAAAGAAATAATTTCAGATGTATGGATGGTGGTGATGGTAGTGCAACATTGTGAATGTAATTAACAGTACTGAATTATATATTTGAATATGGTTACAAGGGGAAATTTTAGGTTACATATATATTTCTAGAATGAAAATTTAAAAAAACACATGGAATTGTACAACACTAACACTGAGTTAAGCTATGGACTGTAGTTGAGTATGATTCTACAAATGTGCTTTTATCAGTTGTAACAACTGTACCACACCAATAAAAGGTGTTTATAGTAGGGTGGTCTATTTATGCATGATTGTTCTATAAACCTATAAGTTCTCTAATAAAAAATATAAATAAACAAACAAACAAATAAAGTAGAAAACCTAGAAATACCGAAATGATTTCAGATGCATTAATTCCAACCCCATTGATTATATAATGCTTTTCACTCCCTGTGTGAAAAATAACTGAACTGTTTTATAAGGGGGTCTAGCAGCTTAAGGCAAACATGAATGTTTATTGAGAACTCAAAGCCCCTCTATCTTATTTTTGAATTTAGGACATTATATATGTCATAAGTAGTTACTGCAGTATGAAAACTATTTTATCTTATATTATAGAGAATTTAAGATTGAAAAAATGCTAATATGTATCTAAAAGCTTGTCATTTCAAGAGTTGTTCAAGGATTTTTGAAGAGGCTATGGTGACAGCAAAATGAATGCAATTATATCCCTATTTTCTGATCAGCGTCTACAATATATGAAAATTGAACAGCACTGCTTCTCTACGCAGAATTCTATTATGTAAAATATTTAAAGTTAAACTTCCTTTTGAAACTTTACCCACAGCAAAAATTGTAAACATCTTTTTGCAAATCATCTCTGATAATTACACTGTGCCTTTGCAGTTGGTTCTCTGATAAGCCCCATTTTTTGTGTATTAAGCTGAACTTTGCTTTCCTTTTTACTCCAGTCTAAAAGAATCCACAGAAAATTAGGGCAGAATTAAGAGGGAATGAGTTCTTCTGGTTAGGGAAAAAAAAAAAAAAACAAAACACAACTAGCACTGCCCACACTTTTTTATTTCACCCTGTATTATCAGAAGCAAGCATGCAAGTTAAATATGGAAGCCCACCTACATGAAAAATAGGGATATTTTTTCTTCAACTGAAGTGAGCAATAGAGCATAGATCTAGGATGAGAATGAATGAGCAAATGGGGAAATGACAAACAACACTAAGTAGCAAATAATTCCTATAAAAGACATAGGCTCTGCCAGTTGTGAAACCTGGTATGGAGGGAGCTTCTGGGGCCAGGAGTCTCCTTTTGTAAGAGCCTCTGATGAGCAGTGCATTACCTCCAGATGTGGGTTGACTACAGCCTACCTTTATATTGTGGCTCTGCCACACAAGGGAGATAAACAAAAGAAGCTTAATGCTGCATCCTTCTAGTAGCTGAAGATTGATTGGAACTCCCTCGAAAATGACCTGTTTGATAAGGTCATGGTTCCTGGAATGAGCAATTAAGTGCAAAATAAACACATTTTAGGGATTCAAAACATGTACCAAATGACATTGATTGTAGTCATCTGGTAAATGATCTCAGGATTGTATTCAGCAATAAACATATGCGTGCTTTATCGTGCCTATGGCAGACTACTGATATATTTTATCTTGCTGTACCAATGATGCTCACCTTTTGACTCGATTAAGTGAGTGTGTGAACCAGGGATAAATTGGTGCTTGAACACCATCCTGGGGTTCCCTAAGCTACTGTCTTTCCAGCAGAGCTTTGGCCAAGTGTGGCCAGAGGGAATGGACCGTGATCATGTGAAAAGATCAGGGCAACCTGCCTTCGCTCAGAGGAATGAATCTGGTTTTCTCTTGACAGGAAGTCATTCTCAAAAGGGCTGCTGACCTGGTGGAGGCGCTGTATGGGATGCCACACAACAACCAGGTGAGCAGACAGACCTTCCGCATTCATCGGAAGAGCTCAGCTTCCTTATGGGAATGAGAAAAGTGTGAAAATATTAAAACCATGGACATGAGATAAGAGTATAAGTAATTCAGATAGAGCATGTTGCAAGGTACTCACTCCTTTTACAACTAATCTTTAGTGGGGAATGTACTTCATAACTGAGGAAGAGAGTTACTGGTGCTTTATTTTATTTCTCTCAGGTTTTTAAGCAAATTTAAGAGGAGAAAGAGGGTTTAATTTCTTCTCCTAAAATATATAACGAGGCCCGAATAGTTCTGGCTCCTTCGATTTCTCAGAGCAACTCCACATATACGATTCAAATTGCTCAGGAAACTTGAGTCTGACAAATCATTCACTACTTTCACTTGAGTAAATGTCCAGAGGACACAGTACCACTAGCACTCAGAGACACAAAGACTCATCTACAGCCTGCCCTCAACTTCAGCAGGGGAGGGGAATCACAGCACCCCCCCACCCCATCTCTGTCCATCTCTCTGCCTCTTTCTCTCCTTCTCTTTCCCTCTCTTTTTCTCTGTGTGTCCTTCTTTCTCCCTTCCTCTCTGTCTCTCTTCTCTCTATGAAACATGAGTTCCTGTGTGCTGATTGGTGGGGGAGGGAGAGCCCGTGGTGCTGACATATGCGGTAATGATGGTGGGATGGGCTTTCATGGGTAGACTTGCATACTTAGGAATCCCAGCTCTGCCCTGCAATGAACTCTTTGCCTCACCCAGACTCAGTCTGTCATCTAAAAGATGGGGATGAGGAGGAGGAGACTGACTTTGCAGGCTTGTCGGGAGGGTTACAGGAGGTAATGCAGGTAACCATTGAAAGCCCTGGGCACAGTGCCTCGCATGTGGTCAGCTCTGAGAAGCTGACATTACCGGGAGCATGATCGGGGGTGGCTAAGGGGATATACCTTTTCCTCTGCAGGAAATCATTCTGAAGAGAGCAGCAGACATTGCAGAGGCGCTGTACAGTGTTCCCCGCAACCACAACCAGCTCCCGGCCCTTGCTAACACCTCGGTCCATGCGGGAATGATGGGCGTGAACTCTTTCAGTGGACAGCTGGCCGTGAATGTCTCCGAGGCGTCACAAGCCACCAGTCAGGGTCAGGAGCCAGCTCTTCCCCTCCCTCGGCTTTCCCTGTCCCCTACAAACCTCACACTCTCTCCTTCCTTTTGTTTGGCCTAAAACAATTTTCATTTTTAAAATGCTTTCTTTTCCAAAAAAAGAGAGTCCTAGTTGGTGTGTATAGAATATTATTAGAATTTTGCTTCTAAATGATCATGTTTGATGATCTGGCATAAGGGGCCAGGAAGCATACGTGCATTTAGCCATCTCTACATTTGCCTTTTCACCATAAACCTTGAGTGACAATCACATAGAGGGTTGGAATTAAAGTTCCGAACGACCAAAGCACATCATTCTCACCCAGGGAATAGGAACCTGTTAGCTCCAGGGTACATCTCTTAGATTGTGATTTATTTCTGCTCCAAAATGATAATTTATAGGCCCTGCATTGCCACTTCTCACGGCCCTGCTAAGTATTTATGATCTCCCAAGAAATGTGTCTTTTGCTGGCTTCCCATTTTAATCACAGAGCTAGCACCTCCAACCCATACACATGAATCACCCGGCTGCTTCCCGCCGGGTTGTGGCGAGGGGGCTATGAACAGATCTTCCTTTCCCCAAGAGCCTCCAAGCCTGGCCTCCCATCGGAACCCCACCCTCACCTCCGGTTTTGCCCCACCCCTCAGGTTTCACCCGCAACTCAAGCAGCGTATCACCGCACGGGTACGTGCCGAGCACGACCCCCCAGCAGACCAACTACAACTCCGTCACCACGAGCATGAATGGATACGGCACGGCTGCCATGTCCAATTTGGGCGGCTCCCCAACCTTCCTCAATGGCTCAGCTGCCAACTCACCCTATGCCAGTAAGTAGAGATGCGTGTCCTGCCTTTCTGCACATTTTCACTAGAAGAACTTGGCGTCCTGCTGTGTGGCACACTGAGTAGGGCTCCTCAGCCCCACCTTGCAAGGCATGGACCCAGGCCATGCTATACCATTGTCGCCACCAGAAATCTCTGCCCTCCCTTGTGTAGTCAGATCTTCACTGTAACCCCAAACAGCAAGATGATGTCATTGCAAGATGGTGAGCTTGGGGTCAGCTGGAAATGGGTTTGACTCCTGCTGTTTCTACATGTTACTGGTGGTCCTCGGCTAGTTCATTTCCTCTCCAAGCCTCAGTTTTCTCATCTGTAGAATGGAGAAGGAAATGGCTCCCACCCCATCTCTGCTGTGGGATTGAGATGAGATCATGCATGTGATGATGTTGTCCTGATGCCTGGCACATTCAATAAATCCAGATAATAATCATAATGATGATGGTGATAAGTGGTGGTGATAGTACAGCATACAAACAACAGTCTGAAACTCAAAACCTCTCCTTTTAGGAATATGACTCCTATATTATGCTTGAATTTTGTATCTTTTTGTTTGTATTTGATGTTTACTTAAAAAAATCCAACAAATCAAAAACCATTCTTTTTTTTTCCCTCAAAAATCAAGTTAAAAAAAAGAAAACAAACAAGAAATGTTTGGTACTTTGTCCCTGTTGTAAATAAGTTTAGTGTAAAGGATATTTTTGGGACAACATTTAAATTGCATCTAAAGAATCTCAACGAATTGGCATCTTTTTGCACAAAGTGTTGCGGGCCTGTCTCCACAGCCTATTGCTCTAATCTCTGGGAATATTTACCCAGATAACCAAGTCCATCTTGGACTGTGAGGATGGCTGTTCTGCTGTGTAACACATGGCCCAAACTCTTAGCATTTGTAGAAGGATAGATGCTGTGTTGTTAAATGGAAGAAAATTCATGATTTTTTTTTTTAAAGAGGCTTAGCTAAAAATACTGAAAAATTCACAGTGGAAATGTGGAATATGCTAATCCTTTGAAAGAGGAAAGATCATTCTTTGCCTTTAAGAGAAGTTATATCTAAAGTACACTCAGGATCTTTGACTCCCTGAGTGAATTTTTTTTATGCTCAGTGTGTGCTAAATTCTCTATTTATATTTTAGTGGTTTGAAATCAGAAGCTTGTTGAACATTTAAAATCCCCCAAATCATCTGCATACGTATGTGTGTCTGCTCAAGGGTCAATATTAGGGGAGAGTTTCATGTGAGGTTTTGATTCACTGAAACATTGTTTCTCAGAGATCTATCATTTCAGTGTTCTCCAATCCACTCAATCAGAAAATGTTTCAATCCTGACCTGAAAATTAAAAGGTGGCATTCTTAATTAAATCAATAAACTAATTGCTATATGGTAGCAATTCAATTTAGGGGCTTGGATTGTTCAGCCTTCCCAAACATGTGCAGACACCCAGTAACTTCAGCCCGAAATTGCATCCGTCAGACTGTGAAACTTCGAACATTTAATTTCCATTAATTGATTTCCTCAGTGTTCACAAATACAGTATTAAATTCTCAAATAGGCTCTCAGATGGGACGACTTTATCTGCATAAATGCAAATAAAACAATAAACACAAAGCCCAGCCGATTTGAATTTTTGCCTCCATTATATTTAATTATTCATAAACCACTCATGTTGAAAAATTCCGAACAGAATAAAAAAAAATAAAATAAGACATTCCACTGGTGAACACACTTTCTGGTGTGGTGGCTGATAACTAATAATGTTATAACAAATGGAACTGCTTGACTATATTTCACCCCTTCCTCTGTTAACCAACCCCCCAAACTCCCCACCTCTAAATACACATAATGATCGCATTTGCCAAGGAGATTAATTGCCTTCCTAAGTGAGCCAGCAGGATTTCAAGTCTACGAATATTTAAAAATCAAACCTCCAGTGCAGGAATTTTGCAATTTAAATGGGTGTTATTATTGAGCGTATTTTCACATTTACAAATCCTAAGAGATGTATAAAAATGCTGGCCTCATTAAAAGAAAAAGTACAGTTTAGAAAATGTCTGTGAAAACTCTGAGGATGGCGACTCTGTGTTCTGCTCCCTAAAGCTCTGGGTGCGTTTGGATTGTGTGGTGCTGAGGGACAATTACAAGGGACCATTGCCCCCTTAGGGCAAGTTCTGCTGCCTATCACCAGTTCTCTTCCGGCTTCCACAACTCTCCAGGCCAATAGGCCAGGGGAAGCCTCGCAAACAGCGCGTTGGACACTGGCGGGCTCACGAGAAGGGGTCCTTTTCGCCTGAAAGTCTGATTCTTTTGCAGTCCAGCGTAGTTGAAAGAGTGCTGAATTTGGGTTTGAGTTCTGCTTTTAGCACTTTCTCGCTTTGGGCCTTGGGCAAGTCACTAAACCACTTTCCGAGTCTCCCCTTGCTTAGCTTGCTAAGGTGCCAATGACATACAATGAGAGAAAAGTGAAGATACTGGTGAATAAAAAGGAGTATTTGATGTTTATTGAATCAGACCAAAGAAAAAAGTAGAAGGAAGTGCCTAGATTTCGAATTCAGTGTCAGAAAGCCATTGGGCAGTATTTGTACATTTCCCCAGGAGATGGAGGAAATTGAAGGGGAGTGAATGAAAACACTAGTCCCCAGTGTGGAGGACATAGCATGTGTAAAAGCTCTGCCTGCTCCAGTAACCAAGAGGTTATTAGGTTAGCCACTATCAAAAGGCGAAGGCCAGCCCGAGGGGCCAGTGGTCAGTGGGGTATGTGCATCTACCGAACTCTTTCATGTCCCAGAGAGGCTGGGCTTTCTCTCCCTCTGAATTGCTAAAGTTCCCCCACAATTGATTATCCTCATTTCCACTACTCCCAGACTGTGAGTCTATACATAAGGCTCCTGTCCTACTGCTTATTAATTCGCAAATATTTATTTAAGGCTCCATGGGGGCACTAAAAGAATTTGGAGCTTTAACTTGCAGCTCTTCATTTTCCACAAATGCTTTCTGTGGTTCCACCAAGCTTCCTACCTAGCTGTGTCCATATTGCGGCGCGATAAAGGACAGTCAAATCCTAAAGGAACACACAGCCTAGTGGAAAGAAACAGTTTGCACACACACCACCATCTACCAGGGCCTTACATTGGAATCCTGGAGTTACCTGTAGTTCATCCTTCTTGTCACATCTCCCATTCCATTCGTGGCCACGCCCTGTTGAGCTGGCCTCCTGCTGGCTCTCCTCTCCCCTTTCCCTTTGTTAGTACCTTAGCTTAAACACTATGTGGGATGCTTCCCCTGACTCTGGCTACCAGTGCCCCTTCCTTTTCTACCCAACCCCCCAAGTCAGCCTCTCTCACCTTTGTCCTATTTGATGCTACTCCGTCCCTTATAAGAGCATGCTTTTATTCGAATGTCCCAGTGCCTGAAACACTGTCAGGCACATAGTAGGCCCACAATAAACACACAAAAGATCATCAACAATAAAAAGTAGACTTGCTGAGTACCAAATGATGAAAGCAGACGGTGTCATGAAAGTTGAGGGAAGGCTCATGCCAGAAGGGCAGCCTGAGCAAGGTGGTTGGGTGAGGGTCAGATCTGAGGTGCCTGTCTCAGAAAGCCAAGAGAGGGCTGACTTCTCCTTTCTCTTTGTCCCTTTCAGTTGTGCCATCCAGCCCCACCATGGCCTCCTCCACAAGCCTCCCCTCCAACTGCAGCAGCTCCTCGGGCATCTTCTCCTTCTCACCAGCCAACATGGTCTCAGCCGTGAAACAGAAGAGTGCTTTTGCACCTGTTGTCAGACCCCAGACTTCCCCGCCGCCCACCTGCACCAGCACCAACGGGAACAGCCTGCAAGGTAAGCTCCGGTCCCCACCCTGCCACTCCAATCCAATGCCCTGACCTCACCCTCCCAGGGCCAGAAACGCAAGCGTCCCTGCTAACAGAGGGGAGCAGCCTGGGCCTGCCTGATTCTCTACCTTCCTCTCTTCTGTTCCTTCATGTCCACTAGCCTCCTGCCCCTGGCCCTGGCGTTGCTCACGCCTCCTGAACTGGAGTTGCCTGAGCAGTCAGTCCTCTTTCCAACTTCAGCAATTCCGCTCAGGCCCAGGGCATGCTCGAGAACACCGTTGCCGCCTACTAACTCCGTCCTCTCTCTTCTCTCCTCTCTCACCCTGTTGTCGCCATTATCAGAACAGTCTTTTGTGGACTCTAGCAAGTTCTCCTCTGCAGGGTCTCTCCCGGGACTGGCCTTCTCCTGAAGTAGGTCGCTCAAACTTCCCTTCCTGTTGCCTGTGTCAGCGTGAACGTGTGTGGGGCTGATGATGGGGAGGGTGAGCGGCCTGTGGGCCCATCAGAGCCCCGAGGTTAAAGCATCATCATCCAAAGGTGGGGGCCTTGCTGCTGGAAACTGGAAACCCCCCACACCACTAGAGCATTCTGGTTCATATTAACATACTCACTCTCTTCCCCACTATGGGAGATTAAAAGTAATGCAGTCACCAAGAGTTGAGGTGGCCTTTTTATTCACTGAGAAAAGCAGCACACCTTTTAAAAGTGGGTCTACCATTTCTTACGTTTTTCTCATGTGCCCGGCACTGTGCTGTGGCACTGCCCCACCCAACCTCATTCACACCCCACAGTACTCATAGCCCCCATTTTACAGATGAAAAAACTAAAGGTTAGAGAGGTTGCAAAATTGCTAGCCTCCATAAACTGATAGATGACTTCAAACTCAGTCTTGAAATTCCATCTCCTCTTTCTATCTCCTGAACACTTTATTCCTTAAAGGAGGTAAAAAGAACACATCCAGGATTCCTAAAGCAGCAGGCAGGGAAATATGATCAATGAAAAGTCAGGTTATCATTTATTGACTGTTTGGCTGTATGCCAGGCACTATGCTAAGCACCGAACATGCTTTATCTTATTTAATCCTTACAAGTTCCCGATGAAGGATGAAGACTCTTATGATCTCCACTGTACAGACCATAAAATAGAAGCTTGGGGAGCGCAAAGACTGGCCCACGGACAGAGCTGGTGAATGGTGGAGATGCATGCAATCTCCAGCAGGGTCTGTGCTTTTTGGCCCTGCCCTGCACCGCTCCCCGTGGGCCTTCCTTCTGAGGCAGGCACATCTTTCTTCACTGCTGAGCAGCCCTGAAGGCCAGGGAGGAGTCAGGAGGGCAGTGCACACCCCTGGGATTCCTCAGCCCTGTCGCTTATGTATACATACATGTATATTTATATTTGCATGCATATGCACTCTGTGATGGGCATTTTACTCTGATGCTTTCATTTAATTCTCCTGGCGAAGGTTTCAGTTGAGTCTCCCAAGGTCAGTACTATTCCCATTGTATAGATGGAGAAATCGAGGCCCAGGGTCACACGGCTAGTAAGGGACGGAGGCAGAATTTCACCCAGCGTGACCCAGAAGCCTGAGCTCCTTATCACTCCTGCCTCCAGAAAGTCTTTTCAAAACGTTCCGCAGGGACCTGCCCGGCTCTAACACACCTTGGCAAATCCGTTCTCTTAGAGGGACCAGGGAATTGACCTGACTGCAGAACTACGTTGCAGGCAATATTATTCACGATACGAAATGCTCACCTGTACAAAAGGGGAGCCATCCATTCGTGCAAGTCTGAATCTTTTTTAGCTAAAAGGAAGGCCTTGTCACCCTCAGTACACCTCCAGCCGGGAAACTAGGGATCTGATGCTTTAGCGGACGTAACGTAATAATTATGAAACATATGGAAAGCAGAAATCTACCATTCTTGAGCTGCCAGTCATAACCCTTGTCAGACATAGATTTGACATCAGAAACAAAGTATAATGCGGTTTGTAATCCACAGCTGAGTGGTGGTACACGAGAAGAAAGGCCCCCAGCTATGTCCCAACCAGCGGCCCCTTACGTAAGCAGCCGTTAGGCAAGGCCTACAGTCTTCTCACGCCTTGCAGATCTAGGAGGTAGTAGGTCATAGGAAGCAACTAAAAGTAGGGGCTGGGCCCAGATCTGAGAACTTCCCCAATTTCTGGAACATGTGGTCCTATAGGGACGTATGTGTCTGTTTAAGCAAAGATGAAATGGCTGTAAGAAAGGCACACATACAAAATTTCTGCATTTATCACCCCCAGGACTTCTTTGACTCAACTCTCAAAAAACAAGCAAACCAGTGACTGTCCCCCTATTCTGATCTGTAGCTCTGTCTCCACCTGTCAGCTGCCTAAGACATGCCTATTGCTCAGACGCAGCTGCAGAGCATGGAGGGGCTGAGGTCTAACTTGGGAACACACTTTGTGCTGGGTTTGCCAGTTGCGGAGGACACTGACCTTACCTACTGGCTGAACAAGTGTCAAGGAAATTCTCTCCGGACTTTCCTCTACCCCATAGCCTGACCCTGGGACTCAGGAAGAAATAAAAAAGTGGTGTTTGTTTTTCCAACATTGTCATACCCCAAACGTAGGATAGCAGTGATGGAGGTATGAGTGGAGAAACTAAAGTCAAATTTAAATGACACCGTCTTACTTAAAGCACTGTTATTTTTGCTGTCCACTCCAACCTCAGCCACCATGCTCGCTGGCCAGGGCACACACACCCAAGATTGCACCTTCACCCTCTGCCTGCCAGCCTCAGCAGCGTGGGGAAGTCTCAGCCTTGGGTGGATGGCACCATTTTTTTTTCTCCAGGGGACTTCTTGGAATATTGGAAAAGTGACATTTTGACTGGGGGCCTGTAGACTTATACTGAAGAATTACTTCATCTTTCTAAACTATACTTATAAATAAAGGGCAGAGGTGACTATAGACTTGGGGGCAAGGTTCTCTAAAGTCTTTTATTCCTTTTCTTTTTCAATGTCACAGTCACACCCCCTTCATTTGGACGCACCTAATCCGCAAGTATGATCATTGAGACAGGGCAAGTGGTGGAGAAAGAGTTTGTTAAACAAATTGACCATGTAAACAAGATTATAGGTGACACATTTAGGCTAAGTGTTTGAAAGGCCTATTTACTTCAAACTATCACTCTGCTAATTGTGCAACATCCTACAACTCCTTAAAGAGCTTTTTCCCAGCCATCTCTTCTTAGCCTCCTGTAACCGCTGTTGGCATGTTTATTCCACCAACAAATAAGCATCCCACAGGATGGTGTCGATGACAATGACAACCGACACCTGAAGCCTCTTCTGGCCAGCCTGGCTCCTGCCTTATCCCATTTATTCCTCCCAGCCATGCTTTGAGGAAGACCCTTTATTGTCCCCATTTCACAGATGTGGACACTAAGACTGAGACCTAAGGTGGCTCATCCAGAGTGACTGCCAGCAAATCGGGGAGCCTGGGGTTAGAATCCAGGCTCTATGCTCTCTCAGCACTATGCTGCATTGCTGTCCCATATTCAAGCTGCAGTGCCAGGCCTGTGGGGGGTACAAGATCCTGACCTTAAACACTTTCACTGTATTAGGGGAGACATGGCACCTTGTCTGTGAGAGGTTGGACACCCAGCTGTGAACGTTCGAAGGAAAAAAATATGAGGGAGAAGGTGGCTTTGACCTTGCATGAAGGAGGAGCAGGATTCAGGCACTGGGGATGGGGAAAGGGGTGTTCTAAGCAGAAGCACTAAAGACAGCCTGAGCCAAACACAGAGGCAGGGAAGTCCCAGCCACCGTGTGGTGACCGCTAGGCAGCTCAGCCTTCTGGAGCACAGGGGCCATAAGAGGTTGAAATGAGGTCTTGGAAGTCATAAACCCCATATCTTTCTTTATATATATTTTATAATTCACAGTTTCTACAATTCCAATTGGCTTTCTCTCCCAGGTAGATGGAGAGAATTTACCATATGTTTGAGAATTTTTTTTAGGACAAAGCAACCCTTGTCTCAGCACCGCCCAGCCCCATAAGATGTTCTATCTTTTTTTTTTAAATGTCATGGTCAAAAAAATTTGGAAAATGCTGCTTGCTGAATCACTGTCCTGGAGATGCACAGTGCGCATATGTTTATTAAAGGCTGTAAGACATCCTGCAGTTACGTAGAAAAGATGATTCCATTTAATTTTCTAAAGTTATTTGGACACAGAGCCCTTTTCCTCATGTTAAGACCAATTAACAGCCCTTGAAAAAACTCTGGAAAATGCAGCTGCTAATTTGGATTAAGAGGGCAAAATCAAAGAAACCCTCACAAAGTTTTACCTAGATGAAGTCATGGGTAAATCCTGACCCCAGCCTGCTCAGGTATGTCTCTTTTCCCAGGCTAAAGACTTGAGTCAGCAACATGGTACACCATTGTTCCTGGAGAAGCCCTCTCCCTCTTCCTACAACTTATGCCCCACCCCCGATCATGAATTCTCTGCAATTTCAGGCCTCAGAGGACTTCATTAATCAACAGAGGGGCAGCTCCAAGAAGGCTGTCACCAGGCCATCAGAACCCTTTCCTCCCCTGAACCCTCACCATCTCCTGGACAGTACAGTGAAAAATTATAAGCAAAAAGGCCAGAGTCATTTCACAAAAATGGTACCTACCTGCTGATATCTTCTTTTCTCACCTTGTTGAAGCCCAAAGTCACTGGGTCCACCCTACTCTAGATATACTGGAGTGAGGTAGCAAATCCCATGGAATTGTCTCCTCACCCCCCCATCCCTGATGAGTTCATAAATCTTACACATACAGAGAGGTTTGGGGAAGACCACATCCCTACCCTCTCAGTCTTCTCACAGCCCTGAAAAACTTTCTACTTTGTCTTTGTTCTATCACAATGTTGAAACCATAACTAAAAATACATTGCCTTTCAATCCAATAGTTTTCCAGGCTTCTGTCAGAGACCCTGATCCCCCAGTTGCCAGGGAACATGACAGAGCTGCCTCCATCCTGTGATGTCTTGGCACACGATGCTCTCTGAGAGTGGTGTCCTCATGGGATTCTTCACAGGCCCGACTTGGGCAAGTTGGCACACCAGCAGCATTTCTAGAACACTCCAAGTTTCAAACACCCATCCCTCTCACTCACATCATTAATCTTCAGGCTTGCTGCACAGATACAAGGAAAACAGGCTAAACCCATCTGGGCAGTGGGATTCCTTTTATGAAAAGACCTCTTTTGAGGTACCTAAGCTCAGAAACCACGAACAATGACCTTGTCCCAGAATTTGCTCATCAGTCAGGGAATTAGGAGGTTAGGAAATGATAGGTGAGCTTTCAGGAGCTGTGAAACTCTGACATTATATGCAGAATTGTGAACGTGGGTGCATATGGGGCATCTTCTGTAGCGAGACTCCAAAGCTGTCATCAAACTCCGATAAATCCATGGACTAATGAAGGAGAAGTAGGGAAGTGGGGGCAGGCCAGATCCGTCCCCTAGATGCCTGCAGAAAGTTTTATTTAAATATCAATTAGTTGCTTATATGTATAAATTGGGCTGTTTCATCTTTTTAAAAAAATCCGCATCTTCAGCTTCACTTGGTCACCGTGGGCCAGCGTCCCCTTTAGGCAGCGTTTGGCGGGAGCTGGTGTGCCTGCCCCTCCTCAAGAAGGGTCACCCTTGGCCAGGCCCTTCACCCACCTGTGCTTCCTGCCTGGGCTCGCAGGAACCCTTGCCTTCCAGATTGAGACTTGCTGTTGGTTTTGGACTAGCTTTGTTTTATAACTTTTAATGCAGCTCTCTAGTATCTAATTAACATCACCCATGATTCAGGTACCAAAACAGGTTTAGAGCTCTTTTTCTTTTTTTTCTGGTCATCCAAATGGGATGTTTTCAGGGCCTAACTGATCAATTTTGGCCAAGCTGTTGGACAAATTTCACACTTTGGCAAATGAGCCAATTGAAAGCTTTATACTTTGTGCCTGAGTCCTCCTCTGTAGGGAACTGCCCTTTATTGCCGGGCACCACAGAGGAGATTTTGGGTATAAGACAAAAGTAAACTTGTTGGCTTTGCCACAGACTTAAAACCCTACAGAAAAGCCTGCCTTTAATGAGGGTGCCTGGACGCACATCCAGCCTGGATGAAAACATCCAGAGGGTGTCAGTAAGCTGCAAAGACCCTTCACTTGCCTTTGGAGCTACATCAATTTGAATTCTCAAATTAAGGCTTTGTATGGATGTACGCAGCTCCCAGTTTCAGTCAGATCTAGGGTTCCCTTGAATTATAAGGGGACTGCATTTCCAACTGACCCCAACTCTTTGGGGGTTTCAGTTGGTCTGCATTTGGCAAGAGACAACTTCCTGTTTCTAAGAAAAAAAGGCTTATGAGGGCTTACAAAAAAACGACTCCAGGAGCTTTTGGACTGCAAAACAGCTCTTGCACAACAGCTTTTGGATGATTTACGTGTAAATGAATCAGAAACATGTGGATTGAATTTCCTTGTGAATATAGATGAGTTTAAAAATTAACGGAAAAAGTGTTTGGCAAAATGCATTTTGGATGTTTTAATTGAATCTAGAATGTCAGGCGTGGGGGAGGGGAAGTAGGAAGGGTAGAGGGGCCGCTGGGCTCAGCACCTCCTCTGGCCTCCCTGTGTCTCCTGCAGGCTTTGTGGTAGTTGGGATTTGTTTAAAAAGAAGGAAAAAAAATGAACATTTTTCCAGACATGATAGGAAATGAAGAGGTCTACTTCCTAACCCAGTCATCACTAACAAGAACATTCATTTAAATTTAGAATTGCCAGTAAAAAGAAAGTGATGACTCTCTCTCTCTGCCTGACTGAAGGCTGTGCCATCACTGGGAGCCTCCTGCTCCTAATGGAAGCTTCTCTCTCATCTTGGCATATTTAGAGGTTGCCACACTGTTTTCATGTTCTCCTAGACAGCCCTCTATTCCTCATACCCGTCGTGGGAAGTGGGCCGTGTGGGATGGAGCCTATTTGACGTAAGGGGAAATGCAGCCCAGAGAAGTTAAACAGCACAAGGCCACACAGCTGGTTGAGCAGCAGAAGTAAAGGGTTAAAAATAATAGCAGCTGTCCTCTATCGGGCGCTTGCTGAGGGCTGAACCTGGGTTGAGCATTTTACATATATTATTTCATTTAAATTTCCAACAGCCCTTAGTGCTGTAACTCCATTTTCTAGCTGAGGAGACTGAGGTGGCAGGAGACAAGTAACCAGCTCAGGGGGTCATCCTAGGGGAGCAGGCAGAAGGCTGGCCTGCCTGATTCCAGAGGTCTCTAAATGCCACTCCATAGCCTCCTAACTCCAAACACTTCCAAGGATTTTTGTTACCTCAAACTATTTTCTCTTTTCCCAGGATCTCACCCCAGCTTTTCTAGACTACAATTTGCTAGGAACATGGTCAGATCCTTCTAGAAACCTTGGGTAAAACAGTAGTGTGGAAGACATTCTGCAATTTCATGAAAACTTGCCTTTTCCTCCCCCTCCATGCTTTCCGTTATATTCCTAGTGTACCATGGATGTTGTAGCTGGCATTTCCTTCTCCCAGGCTAGAGGACTGATGTGAAGGAGCTAAAATCATTGCTGTCAGTTACTAAGTCTTCGGACTAATTCAGAGCACACAGAGAGCTATGTTTTTTGTTATGGGTTGGACTCTTTTTTAATTTTATATTTTTAGAAGTGAAGGAGAGGGAAAAGAGAGTGACAAATTGAACTTTCTCACTATTTTTTTCCAATGTTTTGGGCTGCAGCTTCCCAGTGGTATTCGAACGATGCAACTTTCCAGTTATATTTTAAAATTGAAATCAGATTTGGAGGGATGTTTCAGATATTCTGTTCTGTTGAAGACACATACACATGCTTATGTATTATAATTTTCAATAAAGTGTATATATATTTTACAAGAACAGTTCATTCCAGAGAAAATGAGAGTATATTTGTGGTCAGTATTCAACCAACATAATAGTATGGGTTTTATTCCCCCCAATCTTTTTCCCCCCCCCCCCCACCCAGTGAGAAGTTTGGATGGAAAACCACTGACTTTTGTCTTTTCTTTCAACAGCGATATCTGGCATGATTGTTCCTCCCATGTGAAAGAATTGCCTTGAAGAATTTTATTAATGAAGAGGTTGGATTCTGCTACAGAGAGTAATCTGATACAAGTCCCAGAGTGGAACTTTTAACTCAGGCCTTTTTAAGAGGAATCACAATAACTGCAGATTTTTAAATAAACAAAATCACCGACCTTGCAAATACTGAAATTGGAAGGGATCTGCAAGTGCAGGGTGTTGATTAAAGTTGTACCTCCCAACTCTTGGGGAGATATATTTATTCTGTGTTGAGAAAAGCAAACCCACTTTTTGTTCTTTTTCTTTCTTTCTGTCTCTTTTTTTTTTTTTTTTTTTTTTTTAGCGTAACTCTGTTATCATTTGTCTTTTATAAGCCGTAAAACTATATACAAGGGACACTATAAATAAGACTCCATGTTTTAATTTATGATGTTTTTAAAGCTGTGTAAAGGGAAAATGAAGTGGTGATATTTACAAAAAAGTTAAAAAAGAAAAAAAAGAAAAAAAAAAAAGCTTGTATGGGACAGAATAGGAATGCCAGTTAGATTTTTTAGAAAACGAAGGGTCGGCTTTTGCGCCTTAAAGCATATCAAATGGTAGTTAGCTCAGACAGTGCATTTTCAATATCTAAACGTAACATGCCATTCCTTAGCAGTGCAAGCTTATTTATCTCTTTTGTATTGTTGTCTTAAGTAACTGTAAATAAATGCAGCCTGGAAAGTTAAAAAACGACGCAAGTGATCACATTTTCCCTTCCACTAAAAAATCCAGTGCCTCTAGACAGATTGTTAAAACTGCATATTTAAACCTGTTATCATTCTGTTTTACTTAGGTCAACTTCTCCTGAAGCCTGTGGCCTCTTGATAGCTTGGTGGCACACATACTGTGTGACTTCCCTTTCAGACTTCATGGAACAGGGTCCAGGCACAGAATTCTACATCATGCCCTCCAATTATCAAGCCAAAATCTGACTTACATCATGCCAATTTCAAGTTCAAAGTTTACTCCTCCCAAATGCTGATTTCATATCAATACTCTAAAAGCTGACATAAGCAACGTGGCAGGAATTTCAGATCCCCCATTCAAGATAGGGCAATTGACCCTTCCCATTTGTAACATAATAGATTAAAACAACAGGTTAAGTGCTTTGGAATTAATAGTAAAAGGAAACTGGGGGGAAAGAAAAGAAGGTGAAGACCTCCAAAACTTAGTTTTCTCTCCTACCAGAAGTTTTGCTCTCATCATATGGGAAGTGTTCTTGAAAATAAAAATTAATAGCAAAGATGCAGCAAAGCTCTGAGGATGCATTTGCCTGATATTTTTTCTTTGCTGTTGTGTTTTTGTATGTAGTTATAAATACTGTAGATTTTCTTGTGTTTTTTTTTGCCAAAGTTGTCATTCTATTTATACATTTCAATGTCTTAAGACAGTTTTTCAATATCACAAAAAAGATTTTACTGCATATTTTGCAAAAAAAAAAAAAAAAGAGAGAGAGAGAGAGAGAGAAAAGCTCACTACCTTTAGCTTACACATACTTGCAAACTTAATTAAAAGGCTTTTTGTTTTAAAGGGGATTTTGTAAAATATCCATATAAATAATGTATTTATCTTCGGAATTTGTACATTGCTTTTTTCCATCTTCCCAGTTTCCCTCTCCCAACCCCAGTTTATTTTATTGTGTATGTTGGCTATGTGAAAAGTGAGTATTTTGTTTGTTCTTACAGTTGTATTAGCTACTTCAATGTGATTTTTAAACATTTCATTTATAGTTATTTTTAGTATTATTTTAAATCATGCTTCAATTTTTTTTTACTTCCACCCAAAGCCATTGTCTATTTTTGTATTATTTGTAAGTTAAGAAGTTTTTTCCAATATATGGCAAAAAAGTAGCATATTATTCTTGTAGCATTTAGTTCTGTAGATTTAAAAAAATGTATCCTTTGCTTTGGACGCTTACAAAAAAAAAAACTAATGCTGTTTTACTCTATTAATATGCATGGAATCTCTCCCTTTGGAGTGACGCATTTTGTGCATTAAATTCGGGGGAGAAACGTCATAGAAATCAATGAACATACTTTCTTTCTTAAGTCTGCTTGTATATTTCCTTGTCTTTCACATAAATATAAACCAGCAGATTGGATGCCTTAACAATGCAAATCATATTCATTTCACTTGTACATTGTAACTGTGCACCAGAACTGTCAGTCATCACTAACATTCTAAGAAAAAAGAAAAAGAAAAAAGAAAAAAAAAAGAAATCGAAAAGCACAAAAGAACTGTTTTGTTACCTTAAGACAATGTAACTTTTTCTAGTAGAGCAAGAAATCATTTACAACAATGCTGCAACTGTGCATGCCCCCATATGGATTTTGCAATGGTTTTCACTAGACTGTCAGAGTGCGATTTTTATGGGTTGGGGTGGGAGGGGAAGGGGAGTTATGGGAGGGAAGGGCAGGGAGGAAAGCTGATTTTTCATGGTGAGAAATAATAATAATGATGATTAATAATAATAATAAAAAACTGGAAAATGCGAGCAATGTGGACGCTTTGCTTCTCGGTACTCAGAAAGGTTGTCTGAATTTACAGGCTAAGCGCTGGTCTGAGGATGTGTACAATTTAAAGCCATATTTTGTCTGGTGAGCCCCAATAACTGTTTGTGAAGGAACCGCCAGCCGGTGAGGTGTCCAGCTCAGACCCTGACGACAGACGTCTCCCATCTGTCAGCCATGTGCAGTGGTTAGAACTTTTCTTGAAAGTCCAAAGAGCCTTTAAAATGTGTATAATTTGTGTTTTGTTGCTTCTATTTATATTGATTAGATGAAAAGACGTTCTGGCCCTCTGATCCTCTTTCTTCTACACAAAGCTTCTTTTACAAGGTAAAAGATGTTCCCCTACATATAGAATATGGCTTTAAGAAGAAGATGAAAGAGAGAATTAAATTAAGATTTCAGTTCTGGGGGAAGAAATATAAAGCTTCTGGATGACTGGATTGCATACCATGCCCTGGTCTCACATTGTGTTAGGATGCAGCTTAACAAAATCATCTCTAAATCTACTAACCTTTCACCTTCTTATCAAAACTTTTGGAATAGACACACACTGTACAGTTCAATTGTTAGAGAACCTAACTACTGTAGAGATTGTTATAATTTTTTTTTTTTTTTTTTTTTGCAAAAATTCAAGCTGTAAAAACTTTTCAACTTTCACGATATTTAATTAAAGTTACTTCCTGTCTGTGATGGCAGCTCCTAGTCGTGTATTCATTTCTCTGTTTCTGATGAGCCACTGTCCAACGTAATTTATAAAAATCTGTATGCAGTTACTCAGACCAGCGTTGACACTCACAGAAAAAAGAGTTAAGGTAGTCCTGGGACACCCACTTTCTTTCTTTGCAGGTCCTCGGGGATTTGCTAATCTGGAATGCAAATTGAATACGCACAGCGTACTGCTGCCCTCTGCCGGCTGTAGCTGCACGCACGTGTGCCAGTGCTGGCCCACAGAGGAGCTGGAGAGCCCCACCAATTGCACCAGCCAAGCAGTGAGAGCCCTGTGCAGTGACTGAATGGTAGATCCAGAAACTGGCCATTCTAGAACTCCATCCGCCCTGGTCTGAACTGACCTCTTCACATAAAGCTGCTAATTATTCCCAGCGAGTCTTCTGGTCAATTAATTATGTTCCCATGCTCATTGATGAGGAGGCATGTGTAAACTCAGAACCTTCTATGATCTAAATTTTTAAATCTCATATGCATAAGGCACATCCCTTGTTGGACAAAACCAAATTTATCTGGAGTCAAAGATTCCACTAACATCCAAAACAGATATTCTCAAGTAAAATTGTTTCACTTTAAGTTCCATCATAATCACAAGTCTTTTTAATTGCACATTCAATGTTTTTCTACTTTTGCAATCATTAGACATGATAAGGCTAATGTCGCTTATGAAATGCTTCAAAAACTCAGCAAATAGGTTGTTGACCTACAAAACTTGATGGCCAGATCTAATAGGGTGTCACATAACCACCAACAGTTTGTGGTGGGCATTGCTGATACACTTTTGCTGTGGAATATAGCCCCCCATAGGAGGTCATGAACGTGTGATGTATATAAGTCAGTAAGTACAGAAGTTGCCATTTTTTCTTAAAAATGGAACCCAAGTTCATTAGTTTTGCCATTCAATATACACATTGGGGGGTTCTGGTCCCCATACTAGTTGGAAAAGATAACAAATAAGATGCCCCTGCCCTGGGGAAGCATACAGTCTCAGACAAGACAAACCTATATATAAGTCACGGTCTAGAATGGTTAGTCAGTGACTGAGACAGTCCTGTCACAACTGTCCACATAATAAAAGGACAGCCATACTGCCGACATACTAGCTTCCATTCTCCTTACGGCTACTTCTTGGAAACATTCGTTCTTTCACTCATTCATATAAACCTTCAGGGTTTACTCTGCATCTGCCTCCAGGTTAGATACTGTGTCTACAATAGCACAGCCAGAGTCCCCACGCTCATGGGGCCAAAGACACTAAACAGTCACTCGAGTACATCACAACAGATCAATAATGGCAATGAAGAAAAAGCCTAGAAGGCTCTGAAAGCATGTTACAGAGGGGTCCGATTAAATCTGAAGATGTGAAGGAGTAAGAACAAGCAGGAGGGGCCGGTGCCTTAGGCAGAGGGACGGAAGGCAGGTGTCAGGATTATAGATAAGGCACTTTCAAAGAATAGAAAGACCAAATGAATGGAGTATGCAGATGTGTATGAGGAGCCTGGGGAGCTTGGGAAATTCAACTCAGAACACACTGAGCACCTACTATGTGCTTAGTACTATCCTAGATGAGAACACTAGGCAAATCAGTTGTAGCTCCTGCCTGTGGGCCTAATTCAAAGCTCACAAGCTCACCTGTCAGTAGGAGCTATGCAGATAAAAAAACGACTGAAGTGAACTGGGTGTAAAAACAGACAAACAAGGAGTGATGGGGCTGGGGCCACTGGGAGTCCATGCCTTGTCTAAAGAGAGCACCCCACTTGCTCCAATTGCCCCCATGTGGTTATATGGGCTCAACGATACCCATTATTCATTTTCCAAGAATGCTGGAATGTTACTGAGGGTTTTTTGGGGAGGAAAAGGTGGGGAATGCCAATTTTTCACTTTTTAAATGTTGGCATCTAATTAAAAAACAATAGTATTGGGCAAAGTCTATGAACCCCTAGACTACAACTTGGGACTTCTGGCCAGAAGACAAGTTATTAAGGAGATATGTACACAGCTTGATTTGAGAGTCATAGTTAGATGTTCTCTCCATGCAGGTCAAGGAATGCGGAAAAGGAGGGGATGCTTGAGTGGTGTTCTGCAGGATGAATAGGAGTTCTCCAAGCAGATAGGGGAATGTCGGGCTTGGAAGGTCATGGTCAATGCCCTGGGAGCTGGCTAAATGAGGAAAAAATTATTAAAATCAATAGAAATAAATGGGAATTCAGAAGGTAGGGTCATGTAATGTGAGGAAATTCTCCAAACTCTACAATAGCTACATTTAATGTGCAGAACTTCAATAGATCAGGTGTTTTTATTTATCTCCTTTGCCTTGCAGAAAGACCCTCATGAGTCAGCTCACTTTTAAGTGGACTGCAGAGAAGTAAACTCTTTGTAGCACACTTTTCTCATGGCCATACATGCTCTGGCATTGACAATAGTCATTCATTCAGCAAATATCTAGTGAGGGTCCATGTGTACTGATATTGGGTTTGGCACTAGGAACAATAGAAAATTGGAATTCATAGCCCTTGCCCTTGTGAATCTTACTTGGCCAAGAAAGAGGGATGGACATTTAACAAGTTGTCACTACACAGATGATGAAGCCACATCTGTAATTAATGCTATGATGGAAGAGTAGAGGGAGCTTCGAGAGTCTATAACAAGAGGACTTGACCAAGTATGGGTGAAGGTCAAAAAAGGCTTCAGCAAGGAACTGACCCTTAATCTGAAATGGAGGGCAGCACCTCTAGACAAGCCAAGGGAAGCCAGCATAGGGTTTAAAGTGGGGGTGAAGGTGGGGTCGACGCTCTCAGGTTGAATGACCTCCCTGCGTTGTAGAATTGCTCAGCTCATGCATGTGTTTCCTGCATAGGAAGCAGTGCCCGCAAGTTAGTAACCAACTCCTCGATGGCATTCCCAGCAGTCCTCATCTGTGGTGCTCCCTGTTGTGCTCCGGCATCACTTGGTTACCAGCTCTCTTGGAGCGCTCATGGATTTCTTCTATCCAGTTAGCTATCCATTCTGTCATTCATCCAGCAAATGTGTCTGGACTATCTGCTGTAGGCTGGGCTGCATCAGGCACTAGGTCCATGCCATCTTGGGACTCACATGCTAATCTAGGGGACAGTTGGGAAAGCAGACAATTAAAATAAAGCATTAAGAGTGGTTAGGGATGCTGAGGGAACCAATCACCCTGGCGTTTCATGCAGGTTGGGAGAAGTGGTCAGAGGAAGGGATGTCTCAGTTGAGACCTGGAAGATAAGTAGTTCTTAGTGGTTGAAGAGGGTGAGGAGTGATTGGCAGAAGCAAAGGAAGGGGAGTGAACATGGCCAATGCGAGCGAATGCAGGATGTTCAGTAGAGCTGAAAAGTAGAGTGCAGAGGGAAGAGATGAACAAAACCCAGACTGTAAAGAACTAATAATGAAGAGTGGGGAGCCTTACATGTTGTAAAGCAGGGACAAAATTTATATTTTAGAAATATCTACCTGGTAGTTACATGGAGGATGGATTTGAAAGGGGCAAAGCAGAAGAATTAGGAGGCCATTGAAGTCATCCAGGCAAGAAATGGATGGCCTGGACTAGGAGAAATGGATAGAATGAAGAAATATTTAGGAGATAAAACCATCAGAATGTGATGGGTGATGTGAGGTGGGGATTGTGGGAGAGGAAAAAGTCAAGATCAAGCCTAGTTTTCTCCTGGAATAACTACTGCTAAAGACATGGTTGATTTCCCTATTTGGGTGATTTCCTTGCTATTCAGCTGTGAAGGCTGATGGTGAAATCCTTTCCTACTGTTCCCTTTGGTTTCCTTCCCTCTCCCAAATATGATCCCATCTCCAGAGGCTTCTATATTTACATTAGGAATGAAATTCAGTTTCCAGAACTAGAAATATTTTGTTCCTTTTTTTTTTTAACTTAAGCATCAAGCAGTTTTATTGCTTCCCTCTGGAGAGTTAGGCTACAGTGGGACTGATTTTTATCTACTTAGCATACTTCTTTCCCACTGATTGTTGAATTTCCACATTCTATATTAAGAATGAAAGTTCTGAGCCTTGGAATTAACCCACAGGCTTGATAACAGGCCTTCGGCAGGAAATATCTTGCACAGGGAATTATCCTATAAGGAGAATTTAGTACTCCACAAAGGAGTTGACAAAACGCCAACGAAAAGGAAGGAGTTCCCATGAAGATGAATCACCCTAGGTGATTCATTCAATAATGTAGACATGGGTGGGATGCTGCCAGGGTAGTAGTGGCCATAAAACGAAGGAAAGCTGGGAGAAATAAATTAGAGCCAGACAAGAACCATGGCTTTCTCTAAAGCAGTTGTTTAGTCAACATATTTTTACTGAGGACCTTCTTTGTGTCAGGCATCGTGCTAAGGACTGGGGATGTGACTGCTGTTAGATAGACCCATTTTCTCCTGTCACTACTGCTTAAGGAGGATACAGACATAAATCCAACAACCACACATACACACAATTACACACTGATATGTGATGCATGTTTCTGCAACCTTAAAATATCTGAGTGAGCACATGGCTCTCTCTTTACACAGACACACCAAGTTCAATAGCCAAAATTAACTAAAAGGGAATTGAATTCCTTATTCAAATACCTCAAAGGTCATTAAGAAGAATCTAAAGTCCATAGAAATATCCATTAAAATTCTCTTTCCTCTACTATCCTTTTCCTCATTCCTCACCTCAGACACTACTTTCCTCAATATATCTGACAAAAATCCTCTCCTCTATTTTGACTTTGCACGATTTTTTCCTACTTCATCCCTCTAGCATCTCTCTCATCACTTTATTTCCATCTGAGTCTTTTTTCTAGCAAGAAAAGAAAATCTTTCCTCTTCAGGAGAGCAAGGAAAAGGGGAGATACTCGGCTGGCCAAATATGTTCCCTTTGACAGGCTGTCAGACGGGAAAGTCTACAAATACTTATTTGTTAATAAAGGTAGACATGCTATATTTTGGGGACAATTATGTATGTATAGGGATCCATGAGCATATGCAACAAGATGAATTGATCTGGTCATATTGAGAGAAGAACTTAGAAGGAGCAGACCATGGTTAGCAAGGCAAACTTGGAGAGACTTCCAGAAGCCACAGGTCACCTCACAATGGAGAACAGATAGAAGGCTAGAGGGATGGCACCATTCTATTTTTTCTCTTTCTCAGTCCATCTCCTCCTTTCTTCTCTCATTTCCTTTTTCCCTGCTTTCTATTATAGTTCCCTTCACCCTTGCCTATGCCTCCATCCTGATCAGGGTTAGGCTCATTGGTAGCCCTTAAAGAAGAGACGTGTCCTATTTATTCCAATACTTCCTTTGGGAAATACCTCTCCTCCCAGCCCCCTCACTCCTTCCTGCCCCATGAATTTATTGCATGGAATTCTAGGGATACAGCCAACTTCTCTTCAATCCCATAATCAGGTAAAACCAGAGGAAAGATTGGTGTCCCCAATCTTGCTCCCTGCAATGCAAGGTAAAGATTTCTAACAGATACCTCATGCCCTAGAAAGCACTACAGCTCAGAGCACTCAGTTGCAATGGCTGAGTGGGTCAAACCATTTTTTTCTCCATAAGCACAAACTATTATGGCATCATCTTCATGTCCAGGAAAATGGCAATCATCTTTATTGAACTTAAGGTGAGCCCAGAGGAAGAGAGTTAAAATGAATAAGGAGATGGTCTTCACAGTGGCTAGCTATCCCTTGTTGAGGATCTGCTTTTATGGGAGGTGAAACATTATAAACTTTATAGGCATTAGTTTGTTAAATTTTCATGATGGCCATGTGATATGGGTGCAATTATCCCCAGCTGAAAAGGAATTGCTCACCAACCCTGTAATAAGGACAAAGGGTCCCCATTGGAACATGAAAGCCATTTACTTAAGACACATGAGACAGTAGTTAGTCTATCTGTTGAACACATTAACCCAAGAATCAATATATACTAAAAATGACTTCATAAAAGAAATCACTCAAATTCTCTAGTCCTAATGTATAAAGAAGTAACAAAGGAGTATTTATTTTAAAAGGTGGCTATGAAGATGATGTTCCATAAGCTACATAATGGGTTAAAATTCAGTGCCCTACACATATTTGCCACTCTGTCAACATTAGAAATTGTTATTTCATGGTATATATATATATATATATATATATATATATATATATATATCATAACATGTTGAACTAATCTCAAAACTAATAGACATTAGGTGTTTCTAATTTCTTGGTATATTCAACATTATGATGGATATCTTTGATTTAAAAATACGATTCTTGCAAGTCCTTCCTGCTTAAGAGCTAATTTGTACAGTATCCCTGGCACAAGCAAAACAGAATTTCCCCCCCAAATCATGTTTTCCCTTATTATACTTTAGTTCCAGACAGGAAAGAAGGAGAATCATTCTGAATATATTCACATGCCAAAGGAAGCAGGCCCCAGGAAATAAATATGTAGGGAAAAGGCTAAGGATGGGAAGGAGTTAAAGGTGGGAGGTAAGTAACTTCCGAAGAAGATCAAAAAATATTTCCTATATGCCTGCATCCATCAATCATTTCTCAACCTGTGATCCTGCTAGGTCACTTCATAATTACAAGACTATGAATGTAACATATTCATATTAAGTGAAATGGGTTTGGATGAAATTTAAATATGACTAACAAACTTATGGTGTGGACCTTTAGGAGGTTATAGGTCAGAATCAGTAATCTCTTGAAATAACAAATCACTTATTTACTCATTCACTCAGATATTTAAGTAGCTAGTATGTGTCAGTCATTATTCTAGAAGGTGGATATAAGAGATGCTGAACATGGGTGATAATATGGTACAAAAAAGAAAAAAGGGAAAATAATTAATAAACAAACATGTAATTACATGTTGAAAAGAGCATAGGAGGGAAACTGGCAGGATGTTGTATATCTCCTCATATTATTAATGTTGATCTTGGCAGCATGACTTGCTATGACCAATGGAATATTCATAGATAGGAAACAGGCAGAAGCCTTAGATGTGAATGTGAAGTTAAGCTTGATTCTTAGATTCCAGAGATCCACCATGAGAAGAGATTCCCCCAGGAAGCTGATGACCCCTCAACTTGGATCTTGCAATGTCCTCATTTGGAGCAGACCTGAGCCCACTAACATACTGGAGCCAAGCTCCATTAACCTCATCCTGAAGCAGAGTCACCCAGCTAAGCCTGCCAATATCAGCTGCATCTCAGATCAGCTGCCCTGCAAATTGGTGAACATGAGAATAAATACTTGCTGTAGTTGTACACCAAGGAACATTGGAGTGATTTGTTATATGGCATTATTGTGGCAATCACTGACTTTATCATTGAAATAGAAACCTAGAGGTGGGTGGTGTTATAAAGAAAATCTAAAGAAATGGTTTCCAAATTCAGTGGTGAGTAGTAAGGAAACAACAGTGGGAGATTAGGAAAATGGTGACTTGTGTTATGCAGTCATGAAATATTTAGTAAAAGAAGCAACTGCGATAATCTGGAAGGGTAGACATACACTGATGGACTTTGTGGGGGTGGGGTGAGGACATTTGGATGTGGAATATTAAAAGCATGAACTGACTGTAGGTCACCACATTGATAAGGTACTACATGAAAAAGATGAGCATAGAAAATAATTGTACAGTTAAACAACTGAGAAAGGATATAGAGAAAGCAAACTCAATATCTGTCACACTTTGTGTGGGAAAATGACACTGTTTCTCAACTCTAAACTACCCATAGAGTAAAAGATTTTCAAAGTAAAATACAGCCCAAGGGTAAAAGCCAAAGCAACTATTGGCATGACCATTAAGGTATAGCTCAGGGGCATGCTCCAAGTCAAGGATGTGCCATCATACCATTTGTTAAAACATCTGAAAATATTAAAGTGGCACTAAGTACATCCTTTCAGCTGAACAAAGGAATTCCTAGCAAGATTACATAGAGGCCTGAGAGGCCCAAATTAAGGCCCATATATAAGTCTAGAAAAAAAGACATTTTTGAAAAGAATTATGGGTGTGGCTTTTGACACACAGAATTTACTGGAATCAAATACATAAAAAACCCACACAGTTTTTAAAGAAGTTGTATTAGCAAATATGTGGCCATCCTGGACTAGAAGAGATGGCGGCTGTTAGGTGAAAAGATATCAAAGATATGCAAGCCACCTAAATTTCCATTGGCAAGAAGCAGAATGAGAAAGTTGCTCAGTTGTCAAGGACAGACTCTTTCCTTGCCCTTTTCAAAAGTGACTAAGGAACAAAATAAAAAAGAAAGGGTCCCCAATGGGCAGAGCCAAGAGTATTGGAAAATAATGGACTGAAGATCTACTGGGAGGAACCAGAATGTAGGTGGAGCATGGTTCCCCTCCCACTGATGCTGGGTTAGTCATATGACTTTCTTAGCCCAATTGAATGTTAGTGGATGTGGTGTGAATGAAGGTCATAAAAATACTTGCTCAGTGTGGCTTTGGTCTGGCAGCATTGTTATGGCAATAGCTGACACAGAAATTCCCTGTGGAATGGAGAAATTCTGGATGGCATTTGGATCATACGAACCTAATAGACTCTGAATAGCCAATACAAGCTTCCCCTTTCTGACACCCCCATGTTCTATTTTCTTCATAGCCCTTGATCCTCTGCAATTAACTCACTCATGTATTTTTTTAATTTCTGGCTTACTGCTATCACAGTGTCCAGAACTATCTCTGGCACATAGTAATATTGAATTGATGCTTTTTCATTTAAAGGTCCTTTGCCTATAAGTCTCACATATTCATATTGCATTGTGGATATTGTTTTCTCCTTTGAATAATGCTCCAAAACACTGACATAATTAATCTAAGGGACATATTTGACCTGGGATACTTACAACTCATTGGGAATACCAATATGGGCCCAAATTTATCAATTTTTGGACAAAAGCAGTGAGTAGAATTATTTCCAAGTAATGATTCAGGAAAGCAAATGAGTAGGAGACAAGACTTCTTACCTGAGTTATGATGAACAAAAGGACTAGAGTGTTAATTCTAATATATACATTTTAAACTTTTTCATTGTTGATGAGTGTGTGTGTATACTGCAAAATGATATCTGTTGGAGATAATGATGGAAATTGATGGGTCAAAACTAGGCACTACACGATAAACCTCAACTCTAAGGAATAAAACCCAAGTAATTCCAAACTTTATTCCCAATAGCCCTCAAAGTACCTTTGCATTTTTTTTCTCCATAGAGGAGTCTCAAGAATGAATTGATTTTTTATCCCTTCAATAGGCACTGTGCTCAGAATATGTATATATATACACACTATAGTGAGCAGAGCCAGAAGTGGTTTTTGCCTTTAAGATTTCCATCTGGTGTGAGAGGAAACCATAACCAGATATTTATGTGACTAAATACAGTAGGTTAAACTGTTCTGAGGGCCAGGACACAAAGAGAGCATCTAGTTAGACACCTGATTTTGTTTGGACAATAAAAGAAATCTTTCCCTAAGAAAATAGTGTTCAAGCTGAGATCTGAAAGACAAATATGGCAAGGAAGAGAGTGAATAGTGTGAATATACATGAACTGAAAAAGCATATGTGTGGTTGGAGCAAGGATCAGAGAGGTGAAAGATGAGGCCAGACTATGTGAGGTCTTGTGTAGGCCAGTAAGGAAGACTCAGACTATGTGAGGTCTTATGTAGGCCAGTAAGGAATTCAATTTTTATCTAAACAGTAAAAGAAGCCATTGAGAGATTGACTAAGATATTTGCTTCCAAGAGACTCAAGTAGATGTTGTCGACAAATATTGGAGGTGCTTGGAAGGCAGTTCTTAAATATTTCTCCTTCCATTAGTCACCACCTGAGGACTGGGATACAACAAAAGAGTTCTATTTAGCTCATCATGCTTAGGATGCCATGTGTCAACGTGTGACATTTTGTTCACCTTTGCCCATTATGTTTTTTTTTTTTTAATTAGAGCAGTTATAGTTTACAGAAAAATCGTACGGAAAGTATAGAGTTCCAAAATAACTCCTTGCATATACAAAGTTTACCCTATTATTAACATTTTGCATTAATGTGGAAATTTTGTTACAATTGATGGCATAATATTATTGTAATTTTGCTATTAATTTTAGCCCACTGTTTACATTAGGGCTCATTCTTTGTGTTGTACAGGTCAATTATTTTTTATGTGTGTTTGTGGTAACGTATATACAACCTAAAATTGCCCATTCTATCCCTTTTAAAATATACAATTCAATGGTGTTAATTACATTCACAAATAATGGTGTCTCTATCACCATTATCTCTTGCCAAAACTTTCAATCACCTCAAACAGAAACTCCACACCAATTAAACATTAACTCTCCATTCCCTTTCCCTACCTAGCCCCTGGGAACCTGTTTTCTAATTTCTGACATTATGAATTTGCTTATATCACATAAGCGAGATCATAGAGTATTTGTTCTTTTGTGCCTCACTTATTTCACTCAACTAGATGTCTTCAAGTTTCATTCATGTTGTAGCATGCATCAGAATTTCATTCTTTTTATGTTAAATAATACTCTACTGTATGTATATTCCACATATTGTTAATCTATTCATCTGTAGATGTTCACTTCGGTTGCTTTTACCTTTTGGCAATTGTGAATTATGAATAATGCCACTATGAACATTGGTATGCAAATATCTATTTGAGTCCCCACTTTCAGTTCTTTTGGGAATCAAGATTGCCGAGTCATAAGGTAATTCTAAACTTAGCTTTCTGAGGAATCACCAAACTGTTTTCCACAGTACCTATACCGTTTTACATTTCCATCAACAATGTATTAGTGTTCCTATTTTTCCACATCCTCTACAACACTTGTTATTTTCCATTAAAAAAAATTAGTAGTCGTTCTAGTCTGTCCAAAAGATGTCTCATGGTTTGATTTACATTTCTCTGATGGCTAATGGTATTGAACATCTTTTCTTGTACTTATTGGCTATTTGTATATCTTCTTTGAGGAAATGTTTGTTCAAGTCTTTTGCCTATTTTAAAATTGAGTTCTTTGTCTTTCTGTTTTTGAGTTGTAGGAGTTTTTAAAAATATATTGTGGATATTAACACCTTACCAGATACATGGTTTCCAAATATCTTCTCCCATTCTGTGGGTTGTCTTTATTTTCTTGATAAAGCCCTTTGATGTACAAAAGTTTTTAATTTTGATGAAGTCCTATTTATTTCATTTTCTTTTGTTGTTAATGCTTTTGGTGTAAAGTATAAGAAATCACTGCCCAACACCAGATCCTGAAGATGATTCCTTGTTTTCTTCTAGGAGTTTTAAAGTTTTAGTTCTTCTATTAAGATCTTTGATCCATTTTGAGATCATTTTTGTATATGATGTGAAGTAGGGGTTCACCTTCATTCTTCTGCAAATGGATATCCAGTTCTCCAGCACCATTTTTTGAAGACTATTCTTTCCCCCACTGAATGTACTTGGTAACTTTGTTAAAGATCAATTGGCCAAAGGTGTGAGGGTTTATTTCTGATCTATCAATTCAATTTCAATGTCCCGATGCTTGTTCTTGTGCTATTACCACACTGTATTGATAACTGTAGCTTTGTAATAACTTTTTAAATCAGGAAATGTGAATCCTCCAACTTTGCTCTTATTTTTCAAGATGGTTTTGGATATTCAGGGATTCTTACCATTTCATATGAAGTTGATGATTGGCTTTTCCATTTCTGCAAAGAAGTCCATTGGACTTTTTATTGGAAATGTATTGAATCTGTATATTGCTTTGGATAGAATTGACATCCTAACAATATTTAGTCATCCAATCCATGAACGTGGAATGTCCTTTCATTAATTTAGATGTACTTTCATTTCATTTAGTAATGTTTTATGGTTTTCCATGTATATGTCCTTTACATCCTTGGTTAGTTTATTCCTATATACTTGATTTTTAAGTTACTATTGTAAATGGCTATTGTAAATTATTTCTTATTCAGATTGTTTATTAATAGTATATAGAAACACTGCTGATTTTTGCATGTTGATCTTGTAGCCCACCACTTTGCTGAATTTGTTTATTAGTTTCAGTAACATTGTTGTGGAATTTTCAGGATTCTTTTTGTATAAGATAATATCATCTACAAATATGGAGAATTTTATTTCATTCTTTCTTATTTAGATGTCTATTATTTCTTTTTCTTGCTGAATTACTCTGGCTAGAATTTCTAGTACCATGTTGAATATCAGTGTTGACAGTGGGCATCCTTGTCTTGTCCTTGATCTTAAAGGGAAAGCTTTCAGTCCGTCACCATTAAGTATGATGTTAACTGTGGGTTTTAATGTATGCCCTTTATCTTGTTGAGGAAATTTCCTTTTGTTCATAACTTTCTAAGTGCTTTTATCAAGAAGGGGTGCTAGATTTTGCCAAATGCATCTTCTGCTGCATCAATTGAGATGACCATGTGTTTTATTTCATTGTTCTATTGAGGTGGTGTACTACCTTAACTGATTTTCTTATGTTGAATCTCCCTTGCCAACCTGGGATAAATCTCACTTGAGCATGGTGTATATCTCTTTTTACAATATATCTTTTTGTTGGATTTGGTTTGCTAGTATTTTCTTAAGGATTTTTGCATCTAAATTCATAAGGGATATTGGTCTGTAATTTTCTTTTCTTATGCTATCTTTATCTGGCTTTGGTCTGTGGGTGATGCTGGCCTCATAGAATGAGTTAGGGAGTGTTCCCTCCTCTCCAATTTTTTTGGAAGAGTTTGAGCAGTACTGCTATTTCTTCTTGAATCTTTTTTAGAATTCTCCAGTAAAGCCTGCTGTTCCTGGGCTTTTCTTTCTTGGGAAATTTTTGATTTCTGATTCATTGTCTTTACTTGCTATTGTCGAGATCTTTTATTTTTTCTTGAATTAGTGAAGGTAATTTTTGTGCTTCTAGGAATTTGTCCATTTCATCTAGGTTATCTAATATGTTGGTGTACAATTGTTAATAGTATCTTCTTATAATCTTTTTTATTTCTGTGGGGTTGGTAGTAATGGCGCCCCTTTCATTCCTGATTTTAGTTATTTGCATCTTCTCTCTGTTTTCTTTGCCAGTCTAGGTAAAGGCTTGCCAATTTTATTATTCTTTTAAAAGAACCAACTTTTGGCTTTGTTTATTCTCTCTATTCTTTTGTTGTTGTTGTTTATTCTATGTTCACTTATAGCTGCTTTAATCATTGCTTTTTCCTTCCTTCAGTTCACTTTGGTTTTAGCTTACTCTTCTTTTTCTAGTTTCTCCAGGAGTGAAGTTAGGTCTCTGATTTGAGTTCTTTCTTCTTTTTTAATGTAAGCATTTAGAACTATAAATCTGAGCATTGCTTGATTTCATCCCATAGGCTTTGATACATTGCATTTCTGTTTTCATTCATCTCAAGTTATTTTTGCTTTCCCTTGTGATTTCTTGCTTGACCCACTGCTCATGTTGTTTAACTTCCATGTATTTGCAGATTTCCCAGTTATACCTCTGCTATTGATTTCTAGTTTCATTCCATTGTGGCAGAGAAGATGCTTTGTATAAGTTCAATCTTTTTAAATTTGTTGAGACTTGTTTTGTGACCTAACTTATGGTCTATCCTGGAGAATAATCCATGTGCATTTGATAAGATTCTGCATTCTGCTGTTCTGTGGTGCAGTATTCAGTATATGTCTGTTAGGTCTAGTTCATTTACATTCTTGTTCAAGTTCTCCATTTCCTTACTGATTTCTGTCTAGATGTTCAATCCAATTATGAAAGCAGTTATTGAAGTCTTGAACTATTATTGTAGAGGTGTCTATTTCTACCTTCAGTTAATTTCAGTCTTTGTCTCATGTACTTTGAGGCACTGTGGTTAGATATATAAATTTTTAAAATTGTTATTCAGTTTTTGGTGGATTGACCCTTTTTTGTTACTATCTGGTGTATTTATTTCTCTCTTGTAAGAATTTTTTACTTAGCCCAATATTAATATAGTTACCTCAGCTCTCTTATGGTTACTATTTGCATGAAATATTGTTTCCATCCTTTCACTTTCAATCTATTTGTGTCTTGGATCTAAGGTGAATCTCTTGAAAACAACATGTAGTTGGAGCATGCATTTTGATTCATTCTGCCAATCTACGTCTTTTGATTGGGGAGCTTAGTCCATTTACAATCAGTGTAATTACTGATAAGACAGGAATTACTTCAGGCATTCTTCTTGTGTTTCTTATAGTCTTACATCGTTTTTATCCCTCTTTTTCCATTACTGCAACCTTCCTTTATGTCTAGTTTATCTTTTGTGATGTGAATGATTGATCCTTTCATATTTCTATTTCTGTATATACTTTAAATAATTTCTTTGTGGTTACCCTGATGTTTGCATTAAACAACATAAGTGAATAAACTGCTAGTTCAAAAAGATACCAAATACTTGCATACACAGTATTTGTGCCTATTCTCTGTTTCCATGTTGTTTTTGTCATGCATAACCTCTTCGTATTTTGTGTGTACATAACATGGAAATATGATTATTTCCTTTGCAATGGTGTTCTATATCTTATGAGAAATAAAAATATACTGAAGATACTATACTATTGAGGTTTGCATTTACTCATGTAATTATTTTACTGGAGATCTTCATTTCTTCATATTGCTCCAAGCTACTATCTCCTTTCCTTTCATCCTGAAGAATTCCCTTTAGCATTCCTTATAGGGAAGGTCTCTTGGTGATGAATTCTTTCAGTTTTTGTTTAGCCATGAATATCTTAAACTCTCATTTTTGAAGGACAGCTTTGCTGAATAAACAATTTTATAGTGGCAGCTTTTATCTTTCAGATCTTTAAATATATCATACCAATCACTGCCTTCTTGCCTCCATGACTTCTGAGGAGAAATTGTTACTTAGTCTTATTGAGGACTCCTTGTATGTAAGGAATGTGCTTTTCTTTTGTTGCTTTCAGAATTCTCTCCTTACCTTTGAAATTTAATATTTTGATCAGTGTGTGTCTTGGAGTAGGTTTATTGGTGTTTATCTTGTTTGGAGTTTGTTGAACTTCTTTGATGTATATATTTATCTCTTTCATATGATTTGGGAAATTTTCAGCCATTATTTCCTCAAATATTCTTTCTGACCTCTTTTTCCTTCTCCTCTCCTTCTGAGACTCCAATAATGTATATGTTGGCAGGCTTCATGTTGTCCCACAGGTCCCTTAAGCACTGCTCAGTTTTTCTCATTCTTTTCTCCATCTGCTTTTCTGACTGTATGTTTTTAATTGTTCTGTCTTCTAGTTCACTGATTCTTTCTTTGGCCTGTTCAAATATGCTGTTGAATGCATCTAGTGTATTTTTAATCTCCATTACTGTGTTTTTGATCCCCAAAATTCCCATGATTTTACTTTGTAAACTTTCTAATTCTTCTTTTAGTTCATGCTTCATCTTCTTTATATCCTATAGTTCTATATCCATATTTAATTTGTTTCTATCCATGTTTCCCTTTAACTTTTTGAATTGTTTTAGGAGACTTGACTGAGCATCTTTGGTCATTTGTTCCACTGTTTGTGTTTCCTCTAAAATTTTATTTTTTCCCTTGAATGAGTCATCTCTTCCTGTTTCTTTGTATGGCTTGCAATTTTTTTTTCATGCTTGGGCATTTTTTGATGGTTTTGATGTGTGAAATCTGGAAGTCAGTTTCTCTCTGTTGCCTAGGGTTTTAGTGTAGATTGGCTATATGTTAAGACTCTCCTTCAATGCTTGGTCCATTTTATATTGAATCTTTAAAGCAGCCTGTAATAAACAGTTTTTGTTATCTTAGGTTTTTCTCCACTCACCACTGGCCCTGGGTATGTGTAACTTTTAATATTACCCTATTACATGTGACTGTTTACCCTCCAAGAGAGGATGTCCTTTCCCCTATTCCTCCTCTGGGAGTCCTGAGATGTTCTCTTTGGCTTTATATAAAACTTCCTCCCTTACAGCTATGATTCCCTCAACTCCTCTTCCATGCTCTAGGCTGCCTTTTCACTTCAGCTTTCATCCTTATAGTGGCTCAGTTTCCCCCTTTCATGCAGCTTTTCTGCCTCCGATAACTTCAGCTTTAGGGGATACTGACCAATGGAGCCAGATGGGATCAATGTACAACAACACCTTATTTTTTTTGTTAAGGTACACCATCAGTTAGGACCCATGATGGGAATGTACACACCTTACCAATATTTCCACCATGGATTGCTTTGGCTTCTGGGGGAATGCTTTGTATGTGCATTCATGCTCACTACTAAGGCCCCAACTTGGGTCTAGGTGCCTTTTGTTTCTCATGCATGAAGATGCATGGGACTCTAAGTTGCTGCCATGGGTGGCTCTGTAGTCAGCAACCATGGTAGGAGGTGCCTAGGCTGAAGGGCTGCCACTGTGTGACTCTCAACCCCCCTCAAACAGAGTGTGGGGGAGGGATCTATACTGACAGGTCTGCCATTCTCCTACTTCTTTTTTCTTTTTCAGTGTTTTTTTTTTCTTCTTCTATTCAGTATTTGTGGAGTCTTTTTCCAGTCTCTATTGTCCTCCCAAGTGAGTTGAATCTTCCCTTTTATTTAGCTGTCTCTAAGGGGAAATGTTTCTGGAAATGCCCTGTGCCACCATCTTGATCAAATCTGTTATGTTTTAAATAATACAGATCAGATCATGTAAGGCTTGATATTTATTTTATTTCAACTATCACTCTTTTTTGTCAAGTAGAGCCTCACACACAGCAGGTGAACCTTAATGGTTTAAGGAATAAATAGAAAACTGACGGGTTCACACCCATTAGCTAATGGATTACTAAGCAAAAGGGACTACATTCCACCCTGGTGCACTTAGCCCAGGGTTGAGAGGAATTTTAAAGACTACAAGCTAACACTCCATCTTCACTTCATAGGCCCAGGGGAAGGGAGCTCAAACTCAAATATGGTGCCTTTGATAGACAGGTGAATGAATGTGGCTATCATTATGTAATCACACATCTTAGAGTTTATTTATTACCGACTACACAACACATTCTAGAAACATATGGGAGGCACTTGACCTGCCAGGTCGGTTCTTTGTTGGCTATAACCTGGCAAGCAGAAGGACCCTGATGGGAGAATTCCTTGGCTATCTTTATTATTATTATTATTATTGCTATTATTCACCCACTGGTGTCTCAATAATTCATGGGAAAATACGTAAGGGAAAAGCTGGCTATTTTAAACACATCTCCTTGAAGTAAAGGAGTCTGACATTCTGTTATCTGGAATGCTCCACACCTTTGTAAATTAGCCACCCTGCATGCTGAGATGAGACCTTTTTTGCACAGTCTTTAATCAGTTGTTTCAGATATATGTGTCTCATTAGCATCTGAGCAAAGCAATCACTTTTTTATCCTGAATCTCATGATTTTATTGGGCTATTAAGGGCTTGATTTGTGGGCAGTGGGAACAGCAAGAGAATTCAGGTCGTTGATCACATTATCCAGGTGGTGTCCAGCAAGTGCAGCTCTGGAAACACAAATGGAGTGGGTGCTGGTGGACACTGGCCGCAGTGGCAAGGCAGCCTCTGCAAACACACTGCACAGAGCTGCAGCCCCGCATAATTGTCCTCTAACACCTCCACTTGGTAAGTTAGGGAGTGAGGGGAGGAGAAGAAATAGAAAATTACCTGTTTCCAAAGGATGGTTTCAACATGTTAAAACAAGGACCCAAAAGAACTGGGTTTCAGGAAAAGAGACCCCCTAAAACAAACAAACAAACAAACAAACAAACAAAAAACAACAACAAAAAAAAACAAAGTAAGAGACCACTAAGCTATTTCCTTCCAGGCTCACATGCAGAAAAATCAGTAGCTAATGCTCAACCTCTTTACGTTGGCTCTGACCCAAGTCAAAAGAGTCATAGATCTTTAAGAGTAAAAAGGTATAGACTTAGAGATGATTTTTCTAATTCCCTCACTTACAAGACAAGAAGAGAGACACAGGGAGGGAAATATCTTTCTTACCATTAACCAGCAAGAGCAGAGCTGGTACTAGACCCAGCCCATCCATTCTGAGTTTAAGAGTTGATTGTTTCTCCCTTCTCTTCTGTGTATTCCTAGTTTTTCGGGCAGGGAAAACAAAGATTTGTAAAGGGAATTTTTAAAGTTGAAGAGGTAAATGAAAGGAAAACATCCTCATCTTTTAAGCAGTTCTCATACAACAATATCCAAGAAATATTAAAATAGGTCATTTTTAGAAAGTAATTCCTCATCTTTGAAGTTAATTTAATGATCTGCACAGTAATATATATACATACAGAGCTCTCTGGAGGGATCAGGAGAAATTAATCAGCAAACAGGCAAATCCAGGCTCCTCCCCAGCACTTTGACCCTCGATGAGATCAGATGCCCTGAAGGAGCTTGGAAGTTAGAAAATGTCTTTAGCCAACCAGACAAGAGATGATGGCACTTCTCAACTGCCTCTCTGCATCTCTTCTTGTTCTGTTCTCCATTAGCTGCAAGTGTGATTTTCTTAAATCATAAATCAGATCATGTAATTCTCCATCTTAAAACCCTTTAATAACTTCACATATCATGGCCACAGGCCTTTCATATTAAGGTCCCTGCTTAGCTCTCCAAATACATCTTGTACCCCTTTCCCATTTACTCATTATGATCATTCGATATGCTATGCTTTTTTCCACCTCAGGACCTTTGCACATGCTGTTCTCTCTGTCTATAAAGATCTATTCTTTCTCTTTCTATGTGTGGTGCCCTCTTATCCTTTAGGTCTTGGCTCACATGTCACTTTCTCAAATGGACTATTCCTGGATCTCCCAAACTCCCACCCTCTTGCAAACTAGTAATTCCGTAGCCAAGCTCTAATATTTCTTTCTTCTAGCACTTACCCCAAACTCTGATTATTTTATTTGTCTGTTTACTTGTTCACTTCTATCTCCTACTAGAATGTAGGTATCACCAGGGCAGATGCCATGTCTGTATTGTTCACTATTGCATCCTCAGTGTACACAACTGTGCTTGATACAAGGTAAGTGTTTTGGATGTGTTTTGGGGGGAATAAAAAAGAACTTACCCTGGGAAGAGAAAAGAACAGGGGTCATGATTACTATTTTACATAAAGGAACTGAGGCCCAGCACTGGCACAAGTGGATCAATTAATTTCTCAGGACTGGCTGGTACTTCACATTCATTAGCAGTGCTTTCCCAGAGGCAGTGCCTTTCTCCCAAAAATGCTGGAAAGGTTATCTGTGGAGATCACAAAGCAAAGCAAAATCCTCTGAATCCTTTTGGAAACTTTCGAGGCTCTGTCCAGCTGGTGACTTTCTCTTCTTCTTCTTCTTTTTTTTTTTCCTTTTAAGTACCTAGCCGTAGATCAAGGGAGAATTTTTCTGAGCCAGAGTCTCCTCATATGAAAGAGAGAAACTTAACTGTCATCTATTTTCTATATCTCTTCCTGTCCAACTTCTTTTAGTCTCTCCAGCTACAGAACTGAAAGCCTAAATGTAAGGTCAAGATGAGGAGGAAGTTCTCATTTTCCTGACACCATTCATGACGTTCTTTGGTATGCTTCTTTCTCTAAAATAATATGAACTACATGAGGTGTTTCTCTTTTTCACTTTGGCTTCTAGGAAGCTCAGGAGTAAATTTGAAGTTCAACCACAAAATTTTACCAAACAGCATCTTCTGCTCAATGAAGATTATCATCATTCTCCACTTTATTTTTATCTGTACTATATGTATATTAATATGTTTTACTGTGAGCAGTCTTAAGCTTCAAAATATATATATTGGGTATGTTATAGAAAAATTAACTTAAATTTTACTTATGCTTTCTCTCTTCAGTTATCTTGCCCATCTAATGAAATGACCGGACAAATTCTTCCCTCTGCCACCCTTTATTTTGGAATATAAATTATCACCATTCCACTTCATTTTCCAAGTTATGCTGCAGATATTCTTGAAAAGAAGAAAACTATTCTAGTGACAATGCATGGAAATATAAGATCAATAATAAAAAAAGTAAACATTAATATTTACTCTGTGCTAGGTGTTCTTCACCCATTAGATCAACTACACCTCCCAGCATGTTAATACAGTTCACACATGAGGACACAGAAGCTTAGAGAAGCTCTTTAATTTGCATAAGTCCATGGAGCAGTTAGCTAAGTGCAGTTAGGTAACTGGTTCTGATTCCAGAGTCCATGTTTTCAACCACAGGCCCAATTCTCAGACTATAACTAGACATGTAAGTATTCTGAAAGACTGTTAAAAGGAAATGCTTAGTAAGAAGATACTGGTCACCTGCCTTGTCTGTGTGTGTATATTTTGTTCTCATTGGCTCTTGTTAGAAACATTACTTAGACATTATCTAAGCAAAGGGCAGGGTATCTAGTTGGGATATTTCAACTAATACCGAAAAAGGCAGGCTAGTTGGTATAATGGTAGCTGCACATTCTGCTTCTTACTGATTTCACTTTCTGCAAATCATTCTCCACACCAGTCCAACTCACATCTTAAAATATGGCAGGATGCAAAGCAGAAAACAAAAAGGAATTTCTTTTAGCTCCAAAAGCAAACAAAGAGGATGCCAGGCACTGACAAAACATTCGAGAAAGATATCATGAGTGAGAGCAAGGAGGGAGGGGAAGAACTGGGTTTCTAGAAGTATCTGTGGACTGGAGAAAGGGCTGAGACAGAGGAGACATGAGGAGGCAGGAATCTAGTGATCTCTGGGGAGAGGCTCTGCCCTCTGCTTTCTGGGAGCCTCTGGGTACCCCAAGACTCTGGAGAAAGGATGGCTGGGGAGGAGTGAGGGCAGATCATGCCTCGACAGCCTCTCAGGGGGTTTCATACCCTAAAGAGAAACCTGGCCACGGAATAAAACTCCTGCGACCGAGGTGGCAGAGAAGCAGAGAAGACTAGCAGGGCCCAGGCATTGGGATGGAAACAAGGGAGTGCTCAGCAGAAACCAGCGTGCATTATAAGTGAGGACTAGGCGGGCTCTGGAAAGCCGCCTGGCGGATCGGAGAGCTGTCCTCCCTACTGGAAGGCCCGGGAACATGCTGATCCTCTAAAACAAAACCTACCGTTGGGGGAAAGGGCCTGGGGAACCCTCAGTCTGACAGAGATCAGGTTTCTGTGACACCAGTAGAATGGGTTTTGAAACCAAAACAGCATAGAGAAAGAGAAAGTTCAGTTTCTTGCCCATCTGAGTGCATGGACTCAAAGGGTGACTGCTCTGCCTATTTTCATAGGGCCATTTTCCTGCTCAGTCGACCTGATTAAGGGAGGTTCAGCTTCTAAATGCAGATTCTGTGGGCTACCGCATCCACTGGGTGGGGAATGTGAAACTAAGCCTCACCCCGAATTCTCACAGTTCTGCAGGGGAACAGTCTTCACATAAATATATACAAGAAACTTTGGTCTTCAGCCATCAGCACTGGCTCACATAATCAGCCTGCAGCTCAGACAGCACGGATGGCTCCATCAGAAGTGCGTGGGTCCGCAGCTGCTGCTTCCATAAGCGAATCCTCTCCATCCAATTTAAACTGAGTTTCAAGTTGATTTTGGAGAAAATTTATACAGTTTACAGGTTTAAAGCTTTTTCTTCATCCCAGAGGACAAGCAGGCGAGGGGAAGGGAATGGGGGAACTGCTAACATTATTGAGAGGAAAGAAAAGGAAGGCATCCCCGGGAGACAAGGAAAGAATGAGACCCGAGATGCAAAGAGGGCAGATGACAATTGTCAGATGAGTTTCATCATTCGGCTTTGCCTCTTCTTGCTCCTAACTTCTCTGAAAAATTGTCCTTTGGGGCCCAAACTTTCCCTGCTTAGTCTCAGCCCAAAGGTGAGCTGGTAGGAAGTTTGAGCAAAATTGTTTCAGGCATCTTGGAGTTATACATGCAGGCAATGAAATGACATTGTTTCCGCTTTCAAAATAAATAGAAGAGTTTTTGGTCACGGAGAACTCAGGGATGATAACTAAGAAATGACTGTACCTTCAAACTCCAGGAGTCCCACTTCCCTGATAAGCAAACAAATCTCAGCAACTTGGGAGAAAATATTCCGAATAAAGAAGATGAAGGAGTTTGTGGGGGGAGGGAAAGCAAAGCAGATTCTGTGTAAAAAGTGAAACTCTTTTAGTTTACATTGCATAATTACCTGGGGATGGAAACCACAGGCCATTTCTTATACTTTTACTCTGTTATTCAACCACTGAGGAGAACAAAATTCCCTTTGCTAGGCTTCTGGACCTCTCTAATTTTCCAGATTACCTGTAACATAATTGTATGATTCAAAATGGACAGAGCTTTGTGCTTTACGTTCCCTTTTCCTTCCTTTGGGAGATGACTTGGCTATTTTAAACACAACACCTTTAAAAACAAACAAATGAATTAATAAAAATCTCTGAATCCAGAAAAACAGTGGTTGCAAAAGAAAATGTCCCAAACAATTTGCATACACTGTGTAATGGTTGAGAAGTTAGGTTTGAGATACATTTTCTGGGCAAATTTCTATGCCTGATATTTCTTAATTAGTATGTGCATCAAAGGCCCTAGGTGGCAACATTTGGTGCAGGTTATGTAGCTGCAGTGATGCCTTATCTAATCTCAATGTTCTTTTTGGATTTAGCAAATATGTTGTCTGGAAAATGGGCTATCTAATACCTGTTTTCCATTTTGTGCCCAGGTGACACCATCACTTACTTTAAAACCTGCCTCATCCTTTTGCGTGCCATGCTGCAGATAAGATATAAAATGGCAGAGAGGCAGGGACATGTGCATGCCAGGGAAGCATGCTTTAAACATCTCAATGTATCACCTGCCTGACTCTGGCATGCGGGAGCACCCTGACTGTTCTGAGGAGGGTCCCTCCCGCCCTCCCACTCTTTGATATGCAACGAGTGAAGACCACATCAGCCACTATATAATTTCAATTGTAGGTGTCTTTGGAGATGAGTGCTTTGGCAGCAAGGTGCCAGGGCCCCAAACTGGACTCCATAATGAAGCACTCAAAGCTCAGTGATTTTGCAGAATTTAATGGGCTTAGGGGGACAATTTTGCAGGCTGTTTCCCAGGAGCACACATATTCAAATTGCTCAGCCCCTATTTGAAGGCACATCTGAAGATGCACCCTACAACCTATGTGTAGCAGACTCTTTTGAATCTTGTCCTTGAAACAACAACAACAACAAAAAAAAACAGGACAAAAAGAAAGAAAGAAATATGGTGTCCCCTGGGACTTTGCCAGCAGAGACTCTGGGTAAGTGCAGAGTGACTGCAAAGCCCTGCCAGGAGTCCTTGGGGCTGGCGGGAGGAAGTGGATGAGAGAGACTGGAGATGAGAAGGGCCTTCAGCAGGCACTGGGGAGGCAGAGGGGGGCGGGGTGGGGAGACATGCACTAAAAACAACAGAAACACAGGTGGAAATGGCCTTGTGGGAAATCAGCCTGTCAACAAACAAAGCTGGAGGCTAGAAACCGCTGCCTCACCAGCCTGGCTCCTGGGCAGGGAGATTGCTCTGTAAATAAATTAGCGGTGGCTTTGACTGGTTGGAAATTAATACTGACACCATGAAAGCAGCAAATGACTTCCTTTTATCAGGAGCAGGAGTGCTGTGCTTCGCAAAGAGATCTTTTTGCCATTCCTTGTTTTATTTTTGCTTTGTTTTCTTGGGGAAAGTAAATTAGAGCCACTTACATCAACAGCTCAGGTTAAAGGAAGGGGAAGAGAAAAGAGAGGGAGGAAAAATAGTTTCATTTCATGTACCAGTGGTTTAGAACTTCATTTAGAGCTAATCACACCCCCATCTTCCTCCGAGCCATTTCTGATAGCAACGCTGAAGCCTAGGTTACCACTTGGAAGGCGCAGGAACTGGGAGCCTTGCTGGAAACGTACCCAAAGGCTGGGGAGAGGGTCTTGAGGTTTCTGCCATCCTGAGGGAAGTTCACCTTCTAGAAAGGGAAATTAACTCTAGGTCAAGTCAGTCAAGAACTAATTTTTAAAAGCAGGCCCAGAGCAGGCTTCTTTCTGAGGGTCTCAGACATTTTTCTCAACTTGGGTTCTTTCTCTAGAAAGATGGCTGCATTTTTCCCCTTCAGAAAATAGGGATAACTTCAAGTTTATTAGGTGAAATAACCACCCCCCCTGAAGGCAAAGCAACATCCCTGGAACTACAATCATGTTTATACTCTGGTGAGAAATCAGAATTTCTTCCTTTCTACCCAATTCTTCCCTACTAACTGCCCTTTGTCCCCACATGAAATAGACCAGAGAGCTTAAGAAATGAAATATCTTTAGGAAAATTAGCATATTTCAACAATTTCTGCACGTCTATGGTTAACTCAAAATTGACACATGTGAAAAGGATTTTGAAGCCCCATAAATTCTTAAAGTACTTCCTGGACTATCAAAGGTGCGATTATTTGATCCAGTTTTACAGGAAATTACATGTTGTCTCTTTACGCCACGGAAAAGCAATACTCCATATGTTATGGTTATGGTGACTCTGTAATAGCAGAATTCTACGTCAGTGAGCATAACCCAAACATCACCAGAAACCAGAGGTTTTATTGCACATTAATTCTTTAGCTGATATAGACAAGCTTAGGAGGGCTCCTTGGCTACTTTTAACAGCTGCAAACTCCCAAGAAGATAAGAAACAAATAAAGTCAAAGGAAAAAGCAGCCTGTGGACACCCAACTTTAAAGGATTTTAATGCCCACAGCGGGGCCTGCTCCCAAAGCACTATAAGATTGGCTCATTAAAGGGAAATAAAGGTGCTCTGTCTAGCTGCAGAGGTCTGTGAGACTTTGAGAACGGAGAAGCACGTGAGCAGTAGCCCATGCTTAGAAGAGATACCAAGAAAGCAGAGGAAAGAAATTGGAATCGTGTCAAGGATGTTGGGTGCTTATTGGGGAGCTACAAGAACAGCAAAGCAAGTGAGCCATTTCGCAGTAACAGAAAATGGCATAGTAGGGCCCCGCAGTCTCCCCCAACCCCACAATGTAGTGCATTGCCCAGTGTGTGTATTGAGATAGAGGGTCTGGGAGTCTTTCTGGAAAATTCCTTCATGGGAAATAGGCAGATTTGCCAAATAAACAATTCTGAATAATCAGTTTGTCAAATTATAAACTTTACAGAAGTATCCACGAGATGGTTTCCATAGCCTTTGAGGATCTGTTTTTCCAAAGATTTTGTTTCAGCCAATAGGAAAGTTTGCGAAAATGAGCCTGCATATAAAGCCACCATTTGGAAAACAGAGTCCACAAAAAATTTAAAAAGGATGCAAATTAGCGTACAACTGCGTTTAAAAGGCATATGTATTCTTTTGTATCTGAATGGTTGAGACTTGTGAAGTTTGAACGCCACACAAAATACACATTTAATCTAGCTAGTTTAACAAATTGTGAAAAATAGATGGTGGAAAGGTGGTAGACTGGGCTCAAAAAAGGTTTTGGAAGAGGATCCTACCTTATCATTTCTAAAAACCTGAACTCACAACATGTGCAATGCCTCTAATTCAGAGTATAAAAGGAGGGTTTTTTGGTGTTTTTTTCCTCCTGAAAATTTAAAGGCCCCAAAGAATAATATACCAGAGATGATATAGAACTTTGGCTGGTCACTGCCGAATGGCTGTGGCAAAACAGACTGGCTGGCTATTCTAGACCTGGTTTGAAGTATTGTTCTGAAAGCTTTTGGTGATGTCATAACTTGTAAGATTGCTCATTTAGTGAATCTGCTTTTGGAAAATTGATTTAGAGCCCAGTCAGTGGTCCTTACGTGATATCTGTGTACCTTGTTGAAGATAGCTGGCTGGCAGAGGGTGGGGTGACAAGCAGTAGATCATCTGCAGATGTACAAGCAGTGAAATGAAGTTAATCTTTAGAAGCCACTCTCACCATGAGGTTTCACATCATCTAAGCAAAGTATAGAAGAATTCTGAAATGGTACTAAACTTAAAAGGGAAAGAAATGTACGTTTGGATATAATGCAAAGGATTAAAATGTTAAAGGATCAGATAATAAAAATCTCTGTTCATCTATGCTATAAGAACAGCAGTTTAGGAATAGATGATTACACAGACTGCTTGAACTTTTGAGCTCTTTTGGGAACAGCACAAATGTTGGGAAATATTCTCAAACCATCCGTAAGGCAAAGGGCTCCTCTCTCTTTTCTTGACAAGCCTGGAGACTCTATGCTACTAATCCCTTTCTAATGTGTCCATGATTCTGACCATTTAATTAAATGTCATAACCAAGGCTGTCAATTGCGCATCTCAATACGCACAATGACTTTGTGCAAATTAGAAGAAAGCTATCTCTTCCTTCAAGACACCTTACTTCCATCAGTCAGAAAATTGCTATAACACACTGATCTTGGTAGGAGTGGGTGCTTGACTGCCATCTGCAGAAAGTCTGTCATAATAACTTTACCAATCTGTGATCTCTATTATGTGAATTGTGCTCCCTTAGGTGTGGCATCTTTATCCATTGTACAACTTGCACAATTATATGTGGGGGCCTTGCACCTCAGGGTAGAATAAGGATGGGAAGATGGGACACAGGCATCGGAAGAGTAGCTGTAATGAAGGAGACTACGTACTATTGGAGCTGAGGTTGGTCAGAAGAGGGGCTCCAGTTTGAGAGGATATGGATTAACCTGTAATACTACAAGCTCTTTCCCAATGATCGCCTCTAGCCTAAGATAACTCATCCTGCCTCATTTCATTTTAGTCCTCTCCTGAAATATCCTTCTCCTCCTTTCCCCTAATTCTACTAAGATTTCAGAGTTTGTTTTGATTTCTGTGTTTCATGATTTCAACCCGGATTCTTCTATCCCAAAATGGCTATCTCCTCTTCTAAGCTATTCATAATATTTATTCTGCATAATATATGCATTGGCATGATTGCAGCCGACTGCTGGCATTCACAGATTTAACACTGTTTCAAACATTTGCTAGTTTTCCAAAAGTTCTGATTCAGAGTTACTGGTCATTGGGCTGAGGCAGAGGTTTTGAGCAGGTTTCCTGTGAAGGAGCCCCTCTATTACCTGGTGAGTGAGCCTAACCCTCTAATCAGCATTCACATTTCAACTCAAAGTCATTTTCTCATCCCATGCATTTTATGACAGATTTGTACATACTGAGGAATTCAAATAGGTCTTATTCCTTTTGAATGTCAAGGGTCTACTCTATATACAGTTTAGTTCTTAATAAAATACTATGTTATTATTTTATAACAAGCATTCCTTTGCCCCGCTGAGGGCAGGAATCATGCCTTATATATTTCCATCTCTTTTCCAATACCTTTCTCAGTTCTGAGCATATAAGAAGCTATTCTTAATAAGAACTAATTGGGTTAAAGATTTATTCTATGACAATATTCTAAGCCCTTGACCCTTCCTCATCCCAGTCTGAGAGAGACTAGTACTAAAATATTTGTGATAGACTTTCTAACTGATGTTATTCCAGTGGGGCATGACTTATAGATGAGATGAGGAAGAATTGTATTTCTTCAAATCCTTCAGTATACTAATTCAGATCTAATTGCTTAGGCAGTGACATTTGCAGATTCCACATTTTCTTACCCACCAGAATATGATCTCATCATCTAATACTTTTGTATGAAGTCCAGGGACATTTAGTGGGATCCAAAATTCAAATTTTCCTCAACTGATGATCTTCCTGCATTATGTCTCTTGGGAGATCCTGGTGGGACAACTCATAGCTCCTCTAGAAGGAGAGAAAATAAAATGTAAAGAAGAACTCAAAGGAATGCTGAGATGGGATATGTAACTCCAAAAAGGCACACCCCAATTTATATTGTGTGGAAAATTTGTCTCAGATGATTAGACCTGCCTTATTTTCCCTTATGTGTGGGAAACATTTAGAGTAACAATGTACATGATGTGATAAAGGCTTAATTTGGTTTCATCCATTCTTTCCCAAATATGTTTGAACAAGGAACCCCTAGTCTCTTTATGTACTACTCATTAGCATCCTCCAGAACTAGTGTTTCATGAAATATGCATTGGGGAATAATGTTTTAGAAGAGAAGAAAAAGAAGAAAGTGGCCAGATAATTTGAACGTATCTAGTGAAGACCTTAATGCATTTAATGACTAATAATGAGATATGTATGGCTATGCAATATATTGCTATATATCATATTTATATGTAGTTGGTAGAGAGGAATTTCTAATATATAGGGTAGTAAAACCCGCAAATAAATAATGATGCAGCTTGAAGAATTAACAAGTTCTGGAAGCAAAGTATGATTGGAAGATTAAAAAGCCAAACCTACGAGGCCAAGTCTCTTTAGGAATTATTGAGCAATTGTATCAACAGAGAAATTTCCAAAAAAATATTTGGAACAAGAGGTAAAATTTCTAGGACAACATCCTTCTACATTGGGAAGTACTCAATGTAATATGCTTAGAAAGTCATATTTTCCAGCCTTCAACATGATATGCTTAGAAATCTGTATTTTTTTAGACTCTGGGACAGATTCACTTGCTCACCAAGTAAAGAAAAGAGAAAACCTTTGTCTCTGAGAGACAGGAATTAGGTGAGTCTAGAGACAAAAAGACAAACAGATTAAATCTATTCCACTGAAACACAGATATATAATTTTTCTCTAGAGAATACCAAAGACTGACAAAATAAACAAAGAAATAACATGTTTCTTAACTTGTGAAATGTGACAGTCAATGGCACATGGCAAAACAAAATGCAAGGAAACAATGTCACACGTTTTCTAATGTTAGTAGCTAAGGAGAAAGTGGAAGGCAGGTTTCTCCTCTTCAAAAGAAAATGCTACAGAGAAGACATTTTCAAAAGCCCCTTTAAAAGAAAGCTCCTCTTATTTTATCATTGGCAGCACTCTACAGTTTGGGGTCAGGGAAGCAAGATTGCCGAAGTCGGCCATTCAGAATTTGACAAGGTATCTGGTTTTGCCTGCACATCTTTTCTGGTAACTGAACTGCCAACAGAAACACTATCCCTTCCACTCTCAGGCCAAGTCATGGGCACATGACACACCCTAGGTCACTTGGATCATTCCTTCCTTCTTTAGCCACAGTGATTGATTCCAGGGTGGGCATGGAACCACTTCTGGATCATTGAGAATCATATGTGGGCCAATTGCTGGAGTTAACAGGAGAAAGGTGCTCTTATTTCCTAAGGAGATTGCTAGGCTAGAAAGATGGGAGCCTGGGAGAACTGGTAGCCTGCTTTGCTACCGTTTGGTGAGCTCTTTGGGAGAAAAAACACTAGTGAAGAAAACAGGACTAAAAACTATAGGGACAGGTTCCTGATGATATTATATGAGTACACTGGTCTCATCATGATGAACTTTTCAGCTACATGACTTAATAAACCTTCTTTGTTGATTATCCAGTTTTTTTTCCCACTTGCAACCTAACCAATCCTAATAAAGAAGCTTAGCTTAGCTCAGAGGTTATCCTGATTGTTTTGAATTAAAAGCTGGTGGCTTTGGTTCTTAAGCAACAAATAAGAAGTTTGTGCAAATAATCACTTTTAGAGCTGTGCTCAAACAAATATGTACATAAATCTAACGACTACTGGATGGTTAACATATTCATTGTGTAACATGGTAATTAGTTGTGAATTTTAATCAGTATGCATGTTTTTATTCTAAGTACTTCATGTATATGTGTATACAGATACATATATACTGTAGCAATTTGATATTATTTATGAATTCCAATAAAAAAAGATATTTGATTATGTTTGTAAACTGGTCTGTTCCTCTGGGTGTGATACCCCTAGGTTGTACTAAATTTAGCTGAAATGTCTGATTAAATTATGTTAAGATTAAGGCTTTGATTCAACCATGTCATTAGAGTGAAACTCAGCGTTGAGTCCCAGCCCCCTTGGGCTGATAAAACAGACTCTCGCACAGAAGTAGACACACGGAAAAAGACAAGGAGAGAGGAGAGAACTTAGTTTTTGATGCTGGAGCCCCAGGAAGAGAGATGCGCCTGATAGTTTATACAGTTGATCTTGTGAAGAGAACAGAGCAGCTGAGCCCAGAAAGAAATGAGCCCTGGGAATAGAGAAGAGCCCTATTCCAGCCTACAGCTGAGATTGGAAGAAGCTGAACCCACGGAGCCTTAAGAGGAAAGAGAAAGGCTAAATCCTTGCAGATATAGGCAGCCATCTTGTGTCAACATATGGCAACAGACTTTGGGTGAGAAAGTACCTGTTATGGTACCTTGAGTTGGACTCTTCAGGGCCTTGTGACTGTAAGCTTCTACCCCAAATAAATACCCTTTATAAAAGCCAAGAGATTTCTAGTACTTTGCATTAGCACCCCTTTGGCTGACTATTAAATATAGACATACCCACATATAAGCACTTCATATATCTGATATCACATAATAAATAGCAAAATATAGGAAGAACTCAATCTGGATATCATTGTGTTCATCTAGACTATACACTCAGAGAGAGCAGAATTAAATATGCTTTCTCTGCCATTATATCTTCAGTGTCTATGGTTTGTATTCTACTTGCTGAAGAAATGAAAAATATGACTTTCTATAATTCCTAAGGAGTTTCAAATTTATCTATACTCACAGCCAAGGTATGTTGCCAACACAGTTCAGTATTCTTCAAGCAGACAGATCAGTTGAAACATAGCTTGTACATATTGGAAGGTATTGGGAGACAAAGAGTTAATTGTACAGAGTTTCTATTTGGGGTGATGGAAAAGTTTTGGTAATAGATGGTGGTGATGGTAGCACATTGTGAACATAATTAATGGCACTGAATTATATATTCAGATGTGTTTAGAAAGTAAAGTTTAGGTTTTATATATGTTAGTAGAGTAAATATTTAAATAAACTGTTCAACAAAACCCTAATGTAAACCATAGGCCATAGTTAAGAGTGCAATTACAACAATATTCTTTCATCAGTTGTAACAAATGTACCACACTCATGCAAGTTATTAATAATAGGGAAGTATATGGGAATTCTGTGTTTTCTGTTAACCTACAACTTCTCTAATAAAAAATTACAATTTCCAAAGGGAAAAAGAAAATATCTTAAGCAGCTAAAGGCTAAAGGGACTGACAAGTTTGTGGGCAACTTGGAATGCTGATAAGCAAAATCTTATTTCAACTATGTTGAATAAAATATTAAATCTTCAGAGAGACTTGTTTCTTTGAATTTTAGGATTTGCTAAGAATTTATCTTAAAAACTTGACTTCCTCAGTCCTTGAAAAATGTAGATGCTTCCTACAATATGCCAGCCTAGAAAGGATTATTCAATCAATGAAGAGAAAAGGTTATTTTTTGGAAAACAAAAAAGGGAGATTCTTATCTCAGATACCAAAGTCAAGTCTAGATAGGTTAAGAATTTGAGTGTAAAAAATGAAATAATAAAGAAAATATAGTTAAATAATAAATTCTGTAAAGGAAAATTGTGAGAGATTTGGCTTGTATCCCAAATATAAGATAAAGAAATCAACAAGCAAATAGCAAATGGGAAAATAATATTTGAAATATAAAATTGACAAAGGATTGATATTCTAAGCTTGTAAAAAGCACATAAACATGCAATTCACAAAAGAAGAAATATAAATGGCTGATGTGCATATGAAAACTATGTTCAACTATTCCAGTAATAAAAATACAAAATAAATCAAGATATAATTTATTTGGACCAGCCAAATGGAAAATATGATCAAGAATCATAATCCCCAACATTGGCAAAGGAATTGGACTCTTCCATAAAATTTTGATGGGAGTTCAGTTTCAGTACAACTTTTTTTGGAAGACGATTTAAAAACGTACCAAGTGCATTAAAAGTGTTCACACTTGCATTCCTCATGACTGAACAATTTTACTTCTAGGTTGAAAAAATAAAAATTAGAGATGAGCACAATGACTCATAACAATTCATATAAAATATCAAGCTAGGAACAGCCCTCATGCCCAGCAATAGAGGTCTGTTTAGGTAAATTATATTCACAATATTGAATATGATCCAAAAATAATTGATAGAATATTATAAATTGACATGGTCAGATGATTGTAGCATATTGCTAAGCAAAAAAGGAGGTTGTAAAATAGAGAGTATATATTGCACAATCCAATTCTTGTCAGAAAGAAATATATGCATTCAAATATGCATAAACATGATAATCTAAAATATAACCAGTAATCATTTGGGGTTAATGGATTAATGGGACTATGGGTATCCTTTCCTTTGCTTTTTTCTCTGTATTCCATGATTTTTGAATGGTGTTATGTAACATATATAGAGAAAAGCAGAAACATCAGAAGTGTACAACTTGATGCAGTTTCAGAAATTAAGCAAACCTATGCAATTAGCACCCAGAACAATATAAAGAATATTATCAGGACACCAGAATTCCTCTCTCCCACCCCTTCATATCACTAATCCCAAGAGCAGCCTCTATGATGACTTCTAGAAGCATAGAATGGTTTGTTTTGAATTTTTATGTCAATGAAATCATGTAGTATATACACTTATATCTAACTTCTTCCACACAACATTATGTTTATAATAAGATACATCCATTTTCTTGTTTTTAATTATAGTTCTTTCATTCTCATTGCTATAGAGTATTCCATTGTGTGCACATATCACTTCTGTTGATGAACATTTTGTAGTTTTCAGTGTGGGGCTATTACAAACAATTCCGCTGTGAATATTCTCGTAGATGTCTTTTTGTGAAGATATGTACACATTTTTTTGTTGGACATGTATTTAAGAATGGAACTCCTGTGTCATGTGATATGCATACACTCAGCTATACTATATACTGCCAAATAGTTTTCTAAAGCGATTATACCTATTTGTTTTCTCGCTGTCAATGGAAGGGTGTTATGGTTGCTCCACATCCTTACTAACACTTGACGTTTTCTATTGTTTTCATTTTAGCCATTCTAGTTAATGAGTAGTACCACAGTGTGATTTTAATAATTTGCATTTCCCTGGTGAGTATGACTTTCTCTTCTAATTAAAATGACAAAACCTTTTTCACTTTTTAAGATTTCTCTGTATCACCTTTTCCCAGGCCCAATCCACAGTACTACATTTAAAAATACAATTCAGAAGGGCAATATGGTTTGGTAAAAAGAGGATTAACCTCAGAAACAGGCAGGCTTTGATTGGACTCTTCACTCTGAAATTTACCAGAGTAGGATCCCAAGCAGATTGCATATCTTCTCTGAGTCCTCTAGTTCTCATTTTCAAACTACTTCCTGTGGAGTTATTATAAGGGTAATTTATGTAAAGCTCATAGTGGGCCCTTAATATATATTAGGTCCCTCTCTCCCCACAACTTGGTAAATGTAATTAAGACCGAGGAGCTCTTATGACCCTAGGTAATGGAGAAAAAGACCTCTTAGAAGCATTTCTCTCAGCCGATTAGGCCCCTTTCAAACACTTCTCCCTCAGCTTCTGTTTCTCTATACTATCCTTGCTTTCTTCCAAACTCATTGGCTTTTTGACTGCCTCTACCTGACACACTAAAAGTTGATATCTCATGGCACTTGGGTCGGAATCTTCTTTTCTCCTCTACTGATCCTCTCTTTAATGACCTTTGGCAGTTTGAGCTGTATGATTCATGTTCTTAAATCGAATCCATTCCTGTGGGTATAAACCCTTTGCAAGTAGGAACTATTGATGAAACTACTTCAGTTAAGGTGTGGCCCACCTCATTCAGGATGGGTCTTGATTCTATTACTGGAGTCATTTATAAGAGAATGAAATTCAGGTAGAGAAAGAGTAAGCCATGGAGGCAAGATGCTGAAAGCAACAAAACCTGGAATGGAAGGGAGAGACCAGCAGACACTCATTTGCCTTGCCATGTGGCAGAGGAGACAAGGATCTCCAGGAAGAAAGCATTGTCTTGAAGCCTTGATTTGGACATTTTCCTTGCCTCAAACTGGAAGCTAATACATTCCCATTGTTTAAGCCAACCCATTTCATGGTATCTGCTTTAAGCAGCCTAGGAAACTAAAACATGACCTTTCCCATTTTAAAGGCTTTAAATGCCATCTATGCTATAGTGACTCCCAAGTTGATATCTTTGAACTTAGCCTCTAATTAGAACTGCCTATGTAACACGTCCTTGTGGATATCTCAGACATCTAGAAAATAACATGTCCTAAATTATTAGTATGTTTGTCCTCCTCCCCCAGCCAAACTGGTTTCTATTTTCTAATATCCTTGATTCTTCCATTTCCCTCCCAATCTACTCCAATCCATCAGCAGTATCTATTGTTTCTACCTAGAAATTAATTCTTGAATCAATGCACTCTTTTCCATCTGCAATGGAATTTCCTTAGTTCAAGTCACTATCATCTCTTTCTTGGACCACTGAGAAAGCCTCCTAACTGAGCTTTCTGCTACTACTTTTGTTCCCCCAACTTCAATCCATTCTCCACCAGTAAGCAGAGTAATCTTTAAAAAATACAAATCAGAGCCCATCTATCCTCATATTAAACTCTTCAGTGAATTCCCATTGCTCTTAGAATAGTACCTTTTCCTGATTTTAACTTCTTTCATCACTTGGCTTATCTTCTTCATATGACGTTGTACAACATGTATTTGTTGACTGACTGAGCGTAAGAAGTTAAATATAATGGGTCTATCTTGGAGGAGGTGGATCTGTGGTCATGTAGGACATGATGCTGACAGAAAGTCAATAAGCTGTAATCAAAACCCTTATTGCAGAACACCCTGCAAGTGAATGGAGACTGAAGAATCTCTGGAAAAATACAATTTTAAGTGGAAAAGTTTTTGGCTTAATCATAAAATTCAAGTCAAATGTATTTTCTACGTTTATTTATATGATTGTATGTTTTTCTAATTTTTTCTATTATGGTTTAATGCGACTGATTGATTTTCAAATGTTAAATTAACTTTCAATTGATATGATAAACCCCACTTTATCATAATATATTGTCTTTTTCATATATTGATAGATTCTATTTACTAATATGTGTTAATTATTTTTACAACTATATTCATGAAGGATGATAATATTTCATTTTCTTTCCCTGTAATATTCTTGTCAGGTTTTGATATAAAGGTTATGCTACCTAAAAAACAAGATAGGAAGTAGTTCTTCAACCTCTATTTTTGCAAAGGGTTTGTATAAGATTTATGTTATATTTTTCCTTAAATCTTGCTAGAAAACATCAGGGGACAATTCTGGACCAGGAGTTTTTGGAAGAGGAATAATTATGAATTCAATTTCTTTTAAAGATATAGGACTACAGAGGTTTTCTGTTTTTCCACATGTCAATTTTGATTATATATGTATTTCTAAGAATTTGTCCACTTAATTGTCAAATTTAATTGTCATACAGTTGTCTATAATTTTATAAATTATTATTTCAAAGCCTATAGGATCTGTAGCGATATACCCTCTTTCATTCCCAATATTGGTAATTTATGTTTTCATCCTATTTTATTTATAAATGGTCTTTCTAGAGTTTTATACATTTTAATAATCATTTCAACTTTTATCTTTTTATATTTTTCTCTAGTTTTTATTCTATTTCATTGATTTCTGCCCTTGTCTTTAATATGTATTGCCTTCTATAAGCACTGAGTTGGGTTCTTCCTCTATATTCTTAAGTATAGAATATTGATTTCCAATATTTTTTTTCTTTTTAAAAATAAATGTTTAAACTATTATTGGAGTATCAGTGAGTGAGACAATAGTCCCCAAAACATATCCATAATGATGTGTGGGAAATTTTTGAAAGTGAAAATATTTAGGAGAGTAAGAGACATAGGAGATAGATACAATGAAGAGGTATGAAACATAACAGGCAGAGAGGTGAAAGAATGTGTCTGAAGGAAAATTTTAAAAGAAAGTAGCAGAAAAGATGTCAATGGATTTCATGTAGGATAAAGGAAAATAAATCCACAACTAGGAAAAATCATAATGCAATTACAAAGGAAGGAAGGAAGGAAGGAAGGAAGGAAGGAAGGAAGGAAGGAAGGAAGGAAGGAAGGAAGGAAGAAAGAAAGAAATACAAACAGAATTCTTAAAAACAGGAAAAAAAAACAGGTGCTGAACAGTTTAATAGTTCTAATAAGACTTTTGTGCATGGCTTCCTTAGGATTTTCCATTTATAAGGTAATTTTAGCAACAAATAGAGAATTTTACCTCTTCTTTTCTCATTTGGATGGACTTTATTTTTTATTCTTGCATAATTTCCCTGGCTAGAACCTCCAGGACAATGTTGAATAGAAGTGTTGGGAGTGGACATCCTTGTCTTCTTCCTAATCTTAAGGGGAAAGCTTTAGTCTTTCACCAGTAAGTTTGCTATTTGCTGTGGGCTTTTTGTAGATGCCTTTTATCAGATTGAAGAAGTACTCTTCTATTCCTAGTTTTCTGAGTGTTTTATTTATAAATCATAAAATGGTATTGTAATTTGTTAAATGCTTTTTCTACATCTATTGAGATGACATTGTGGATTTTGTCCTTTATTGTTTCAATATGGTGCAGTACAATGATTTATTTTCATATGTTGTACCAATATTGCATTCCTGGGATAAATCCCACTTGGTTATGTTGCATAATGCTTTTATATTTATTGTTGGATTCAGTTTGCTTGTATTTTGTTAAGGATTTTTGCAACTATATTTATGAGGTATGTTGGTCTGTAGTTTTTTACCCTTGTGATGTTTTTGTGTGGTTTTGACATCAAGGAAATACTAGCCCCATTGAATGAGTTGGGAAGTGTTCCCTTCTCTTGTACTTTTTAGAAGAGTTTGTGAAGGATTTATTATGTTAATCATTCTTCAAAGATTTGGTATAATTCACTGGTGAAGTCATCTGATCCTGAGCTTTTTTGATTACTAATTCAATATCTTTAATTATTATAGGTTGATTCAAATTTTCGACTGATGCTTCATTAGTTTTGGTCGTTTGTGTCTTTCTATGAATTTGTCCATTTTATCTAGGCTAGATAATTTATTGGCATGCATTTATAGTATTCCCTTAAAATCATTTTTTTTTCTTTTTCTTTTTCTTTTTCTGTAAACTCAGTGATAATGTTCCCTCTTTTCATCCTTGTTTCGGTAATTTGAGTCTTCTCTTTTTGTTTTTTCTTGGGTAATCTAGCTAAAGATTTGTCAGTTTTGTAGATCTTTACAAAGAAATGACTTTTGATTTTGCTATTTTCCTCCATTGTCTTTCTATGCTCTTTTACACTTATTTCTTCTCTAATCTTCATGATTTCCTTTTTTCGGTTTGCGTAGAATTTAGTTTACTCTTATTTGTCTAGTTTCTCAAGGTGAAATATTATGTTTATTGAATTGAGATTCTTTTTTTGATATAGTGTTTACAGCTGTAAATTGCCCTCTGAGTATTGCTCACATAGCATTCCATAATTTTGGTATGTTGTGTTTTTATTTTCATTTTTCTCAAACTAGCTTTAGTTTTTCTTGTGATTTCTTCTTCGACCCATTGTTTATTTAGAGTTACATTGTTTAATTTCCATGTATTTGTTGAATTTCATAAATATTCTTCATTTTTATTTCTACTTTCATTCCATTATGGTCAAAGAACATATTTGTATGATTTCAATCATTTTACATTTATTGATATGTTTTATGACTTACTATATGATCTATCTTGGAAAATGTCCCATAAGTGCTTGAGAAGAATGTGGGTATTCTGCTGTTGTTGAGTGGAATGTTCTATAGATATTAGTTAGATCTAGTTGGTTTATAGTGTTACTTAAGTAACATATTTCTTTGTTGATCTTCTGTCTAGTTGCTCTACCAATTATCATGCACAAGATGTTGAAGTCTTCAATTATTATTGTTGAATTGTCTATTTCTTTGTTCAATGTTGTCAGTTTTTGTTTCATTATTTTGGGGCTCTATTGTTAGCTGCACATATGTTTATATTTGTTATATCTTCTTGGTGGATTGACTCTTTTATAATTATAAAATGTTCTTCTTAGTCTCTAGTAACACTTTTTATCTTAAAGTCTATTTTGTCTGAATTAGTATAGCCAGTCCAGCTCTTTCTGGTTACTATTGAATGGTATATCATCTTATATCATTTTACTTTCAACCAAATTGTGTCTTTGAATCTTAAGTGTGTCTCTTGTAGACAGAATATAGTTGGTTCATGTTTTTATCCATTCTGCCAAACTTTGATTTTAATTGGAGCTCTTAATGCATTTACATTCAGTGTATTTACTGATTAGGTGAATTTATGTCTGTCATTTACTATGTGCTTTCTATCTATTATGTGGTTTTTGTTCCTCCAGTCCTCCATTACTATCTTTTGTGGTAAAACGATATTTTTTTCATGTACCATTTTAATTCCCATGTCATTTCTTTTACTATAATTTTGAGTTATTTTTAGTGGTTTCCCAGGGGATTATAATTAACACCATAACTTCTAAAGTCTAGTTTGAATTAATACCAATTTAATTTCAGTAATGTGCAAAAATATTTCTCCATTATGGCTATGTTCCCTCCTTCATCTTTTGGGCTGTTTTTATACTATAAATTACATTTTTATACATTCTGTGCCCATAAGCACAGATTTTATAAATATTACTTTATACAATTGTTTTTTAAAATCAGATAGGAGAGAAAAACAAATACAAATAAAAATATCTTTATACTGTCTTATATTTTCTTGTGCTCTTTATATCTTCCTGTAGGTTGAAGTTGCTCTCTAATGTCCTTTCATTTCAGTGTGAAGGATTCTCTTGATTATTTCCTGTAGGGCAGGTCCGATAGTGACAAATTCTCTTGATTTTCACCTGGAAATGTCTTGATTTCTCCTTCAATTTTCAAGCATAATTTTGGTGCATATAAATTTCCTGACAGTCTTTCTTTGAGCACTTTAGTTTGCCACTGACTGCCTTCTAACCTTCATAGTTTCTGATGAGAACTTTGCTGTTAGTTTTATTCAGATCCCTTGCACATGATGAGTTGTTTCTCTTTTGATATTTTTAAGATTCTCTCTTTGTGTTTGTCTTTCAATAGTTTGGTTATAATGTGCCTTGGTGTGGATATTTTTTAGTTTATCCTACTGGTAAAATTTTCATTTTAGTTATTTTACTTTTCAACTTCAGAATTTTACTTTTAGTCTTTTTAAAAGTATATAATTTCTAATTCTTTAGTGATCCTATTTGGTGAGAACTTGTTCTCATATTTTCCTATAGTTCTTTATTTGCAGTTTCCTTTAGTTTGAACATTTAAAAAAACAGCTGATTTGAAGTTTTTGTCTAATAAGTCCTACATTTATGGTTCCTCAAGGAAAGTTTCTATTTATTGCTTATCTTCCTGAGTATAAGCCATATTTTCTTGTTTCTTTGTATGTCTCATAACTTTTTATAAAATTGGAAATGTTAAATAATATGATGTGGCAACATTGGAAATCAGATTCCCTCCCCTCTCCCAGGTTTTTTGTTGCTGCTGTTTATTGTTGTTTGTTTGCTTGCTTGCTTAGTAACTTTTATGAAATAATTCTTTAAAGTATGTATTCTTTATTATGTGTGACCTCTGATATCTCTGCTCAATTAGTTTAGTGGTCAGCTAATAATTGGACAGAGATTTCCTTAAGTGCCCGGAACCATTAAGTTTCCTAGTCACAGCCATGGGCTTAGTGTATGTGTTGAAGCATGCATTTAACACTTAGCCAGGTGGAGATGGTTGTCAACACTACATCAGCTTGAACTCCTGCTTGCATAGAACCTCAAAATCAGTCTCTGGTGAGGGCTTAGAGTGTCCTCTAAGAACAGCCTTACACACATAATTGGTCTTCCTGGTTTCCAGGAATATATCAGTTTTTCAAAGCTTTTATAGACATCTCATTCTCCAGCTTTTCCTTTTAAGTTTTTTGGTTAGCCCATTGTTTTCCCCAACTATTAGCCTTTGCTTCAGACAGCTGCAAAGTTAATCAGTTTTCTCTGTTTTCAACAAACACTACTGGTGAAATACTTTTGTGTGGCAAGCTCTAAGTCATGTTAAATAAATATAGTCTTCCAAGGGTTTTTTTTCAGGGAATCACTAGGCCTGTAAAATAATGATAATTTTCTGGAAGTGAGACTTTGAGAGAACTGCAGCCCCATTCTGTCCTCTTAGGTGGCTCCCAGGATGCTGTTTTCATGGTGATATCAGGCTGATGGTCTTTACTTTTTTTTCCCCCACAAATCAATTTTATTGATACATATCAATAAAGCATAAATCTATCCAAAGTATATAATCAATGGTATTTGGTATAATCACATATTTTTGCATTCATCACTTCAGTCATTCTTAGAGCACTTTCATTATTCCAATAATAATAATAAACAACAAACAAACAAAATCCATCAGTGCTCAATCTCTCCATGCCTCACCTACTGTACATAGCTGCTACTCTTTTTCCTTCTCTCTAGTAATGGCTGATGGGTTTTAAAGCTGCCATGGAATGTGAATATTCTCGCTGTCCTGATAATCAGGGTAGGCTAAACATTCGCTATATTAGAAACCATGCATGTGTCCCGAGACCTAGTTTTTTCTCCCTAGGCCTGTATTTTGGAATGCTGGAGATAAACTAAGCCTGATTTATTATATGACCATCCTGTATGGGAAAAGATTGTAATTTGGGTATCTTTGGTCAACATTAAGAGATATAACAGGGGAATGGATGTGGCTTGGGTGGTTGGGTGTCCATCTCCCATATGGAGGGACCTGGGTTTGAACCCCGGGAACTCCTGGTAAAATTTAAAAAAAGAAAAATATAGAAGGTACATAGGCCATCAGGCCCCGTGCGCAGGTGTGCTGCCAGGCTCCACGAGTGGGTGAGCCAACAGGACCTGTCCACGGGTGAGCCACCAGGCCCCACACTCGGGCGCACCACCAAGCCCCGCAAGTAGGTACGCATCCAGGCCCTGTGCATGGGTGCATCACCAGGTCCCACGAGCAGGTGAGCTGCCAGGCTCCGCAATCCACACAGCAAGATGACGTAACAGGAGAGTGACGCAAGGGAGAGCCAAGACGAAACGCGATGAAAAACCAGGAACTAAGGTGGTGGAAGCGGTAGGATGCCTCTCTCTCACATCGGGGGTTCCAAGGATTGAATCCCAGTGAAGACAGGAGGAGACGGACGAGAAGAAAGGGCAGGAAATGGACACAGAGAGTTGCCCAGTGAATGGACACAGAAACAGCAAAAATGGAGGGGACAGGTAAAAAACAATAAAAGTAAGTAAATAAATAAATAAATAAATAAATCCTTAAAAAAATGTATAGGGGAGGATGATACAGACTATAGTTAGTAGTAATACTTTGATGATGCTCTTTCATGATTTGTTAACAAATGTTTCACAACAATGCAGGGTGTTTGGGAGGGTGGTGATGTATGGGAGCCCTGTAAGATGTCATTCATGTTTGCTTTGTAAGTTCATGATGTTTACTGAACAATTAAATTTATGTATGTTCATGTAGGAATTATATACTTCAATAAATTTTTTTTTTTTTCCAAAAAAAAAAAAGCTGCCATGGAGCAGGTGTGTGTATGTGTGTGGGGTGGGAATGAGGCAAGTTAAAATGTGACAAAGTTTGTTGCTTGCTGTTATTACTCAGATTCAGTTGCTTTTCTTGGACAAATGCTTTTCTTGAATAATTGCTGCAAGTTTTTGGTTAATTTCAGGAGTTCTAAAAAGTTGATTGTGAAATTTTTTCGAGTTTTCTCATTGTTTTTATGGAAGAGATAATTTTTGGAGGTCCTTACTCCACCGTTTTCATAGACATCACTCCATACGCATTTCTAAATTTAATCCTCACTATAATCCTACAAGGCAGACATCATGATTGGCCCAATTCACAAATTATGAAACTCAGACTTAAAGATATTAAGTGACCCATATAGGGTTATAATTAATAAGTGGAGGTGCTGGGGTTCAAACTAAGGCTTATCAGACTCCTCAGTTTGGACTCTTAACACTACATTCACCACCAAAAAGAAATGGCAGTGAACAAGTGAACAAATGCCTCAAGCCTTGGCTCTCTTGTCCTTGGATCCACCATTTGGGGTTGTGCAGTGGGATCTGGAGAATCTCTGGCTTTATTTTCCTTAAGCATGAAATGGATATGATATTGATACTTCTCTTCCTTTAGGCCCAGAAATCCAAATATTCTGCTTACAGAAATAACATGCTCTGAGGTTCTGAAAACCTGGTATTATATAAGAGGCAATGTACTAGAAAATAATATTTTATGGCATTCTTAGAAAAATGCCAAACAGGCGTAAATGCAATGTCCTTCCTGGGAGAGCTTCCTTCTCAAGCAAAAAGGGCCCCTCACTGTGTAGGCTAAGTTCCATCAGTAAAGCTTTTCAGCTTACATGACTGTCAAATCAGCATTTGTGCCATTTTCTCTCTCTCCAGTCCATGATTAAATGAAAACAATACCAAGACTACACCAACTTCAGGAAGAATGCCTTTCCCAGAGTGTTCAACCCCCAGAAGGATTGTTTTGTTCTTTCTGTCACCAGAGTCTGTGGAAACATGGAACACCATTTTTTCAAGTGAGCAATGGAAATCAGATTAACTAGTGGTCCCAGATTCACTCATATGAAAACAATAACACATTCTGTGACTTGGAGGTCTGGAGGTTTATGTTGGCACCAAATGGAATGCTAATGTGCAAAGAATCTGGTCCCTCTTCTCAAACACTAACAAACACCAGTCATTTCCTACTGATTGGTTTCAAACTAACAAGCATTTTGTTGAGCCCAAAAGAATATTTCATTTTGAGTATTTAGATTATGTTGATTACTCTCTTATGAGCCACAAGTTGGTCAATGAAAAATAGATTGCTTCAAGCTGGTATCTGAGAAACCTCTCCCACACATTCACCACCACCGCCACCCCTCAGGATTAATACTCATAAACAGAACAAGATACTGTTTAAAAAGGGGTCTACAGGTTTTTTTCAGTGCCTCGGGAACTTTGGAGTTTCAGAGATCCCTTTGAAAATGTAATGAAAGCTATGGACATTCTCTCCCATGAAATGGCCTTATCAGTAGAATTAAGTGTTGTTCTTGGGGCTCTGAACTCTCCAAAATCTCATCCATTGTTGAATACCCTTTATCTATGGTGGAACTTTATCCAGTGCCACTAACTCCTTAGTTATACAGGTTTTAGAGCATATCTAAAAGGATATACTCTAAAGCACTTTGGACTCCCTACCTACCAATTTAGAATTCTGCTTTGACTTCATAATTTAGCATATACATATGAGCATGGACCATCTTTCTGGAAGACTTATCAATTGTGTGAGCAGTTTCTTAAGAGGTTTTAAAGCATCACAGAACAGAACTGTGGTTCTAGCAATGTCATGGAAGCATGACAATGATTACTTAGAGTTGTGATTTATATTTCTCAGAGTTTTTTTTAAACAGCTATCTCTTCATTTCATATTAGCATGTATAGAAGATATTAATGCAGTCATTAAGAAACTGGAAAATGGAAAATAAGCAACTTGCAGGTTGCTATTTCAGTGAATGAAATAAGATTAGAATGGTCTACTATGTTTTCATTTTTCTGCACTGCTAAATATGTCCAACTGATAATGGGAAATATAATTACTTACAAGTAAAGCTATCTTCTTTGCATTTACCTGCCCAAGTGCTAGGCACTGGGCTAGAGAAGAATGAGGTTTTTAGGAGCTTACAGTCTTATGAGGAGCACAAGCATGCAGCACATAACTTCATATACCGTGGTTGGTCTTGGTAATAGCACTGCACAAAAGGGCCCTGGCAGTTCAAAAGCTCAAAACAAAGATGCACAGCCCATCTGGGCAGGGGGAGGGTAGGGAAGGTGGTGGGGAGGATTAAGGGAAAGCCTCCTGGAGGAGATGAAAGAAGTGACTGTTGAAGGAAAAGCACTGGGTAGGGCATTGTGAGGAAAAAGAATGGGATGTGCAAAGGCATGAAGTAGCAAGGTGTGTAGGGCTCCCGGTGAGCTGTGCAGTTTGACTGGAGTGTGACATGTAATCTGGGAGATGGGAAGGATGGGACTGAAGAGGGAAGGAAGGTGGCCCGTGGAGGGTCTTGTTTGCCTTTCTAGGAAGTCAGCTTTTGTCCAAGAAGCTAGGGAAGGCATGTGACCCAAGATTGTGATGTGGTCAGGCTGTGTTTTAGATGGTAGACTTTGACTGCAGCAGGAAGGACAGATTTAGGATAGAAGTAGGAAGATCAGAAGGGTGATTTTTCTGGGTGAGAGCCTGAACTGGGGAAATTGTGTTTAGGACAGAGAGAAAGTGACTAGCTCAAGGAAATTTCTGAGAAATAATTGCCAGGACTTTGTGATTAACCAGATGTTGGAGTGTAGGAGATGGCAGAGAAGGATGGACAGATGTGGGACAGTGAACCAAGAGAGATATGGGATAAGGAACACTTGTAGTAATAAGGAGAAGATGCTGCATTGAGTTTTTGTTGTTGTTGTTGTTGTTTTATGTACCAGGGGCTGGGGATTGAACCAAGGACCTCATATGTGGGAAGGTGGTGCTCAACCACTGAGCCACATCAGCTTCTCTGAGTTGGTTTTCTCGTTTATTTTTGCTTGTTGTTTTGGAAACTGAACCTGTGACCTCCCGTGTGGGAGGCGGGTGCTCATCTGCTTGAGCCACATCCTTTCCCTGCATTGAGTTTAAGGTAAAGAAGGAGACTCCCTGAAAATATTTGAAAATGACGCTAATGATGGTGGTTTAAACCATGGGAGTGAGCGAGATCACCCAGTGGAAATATGTAAAAATATAGAGTTATTGATTTTTTGGAGCCACAAACTACCAGAAGACTATAAAGAAAATGATTGACTTGTTCCCCAGGAAAGTGGCATAAGCATGCTCATACACAGTGGAGTCACAGAGCTCAAATTCAAATCTCCTATGAAGAGTGGGAAGAACTTTCTATGACAAAAAGTGGGTAGTTGGGGAGTGGATGTAGCTCAGTGGTTGAGCACCTGTTTCACATGTATGAAGTCCCAGGTTCAATCTCCGGTACCTCCTTTAAAAAAAAAAAAAAGGGAGACAGTGTTGGGATTCAAGGTTCTGTCTCAAGTATCAAAAAGCATCATCTCCTGTAGATGGCCCTGGCAAGGCCACCTGAGGATGGAATAGGGAGAAAGAAATGAAGGCTTAGTGATTCCTGGTACTTCCTCAGTTATGGGGCCAATGGCACCTCTGGAGAGCCTAGAACACCTGACCTGGGAAACCACCTGCCTTTTTCTCTTCTCTATCAGTCTAATTTTTCTGCCTCTTTCCTCCCAGCCTCTTCTTTCATTTCAGCCCATGCAAATGCACAATGGAAAAACTTATCTTCTAAACCAAGGGGTGGTGATCAGAGGATGTCTGAAAACTGTCACCTAGTGAGGGTAAATGGTAGCCTAAGCTCCTTTGAGTATCATCCAAGCCAATTGTTTGCATCCTTCTCTCCCTCTACTACAAGCACATCTTTCTTCCTTTTTTTCCCTTTCTCTCCTTACACATTTGCTTCCTTACTCTGCATCATTTATCTTCTCTCCCACACTGCCTCTTAAACCTTCTAAATGAAATTAGGGCAAAGGTCTTAATCTTTCACAGACTTGGTCATAGTTATCTTTTAGATTCAAATCTCTGTAACCTTCATGAGATTGAGGGAGTTGAGCGCGGTAGCTCAGGGTGATGGCCTTGGAGATTGTTTGGGTTCAAATGTCATCTCTGACACTAATTCTGTGACCCTATGCAGGCCCTTAACCTCTCCAAGTTGCAGATTTATCATCTATAAAATGGAAAAAATAATAACATCTACTACTAAGGCTTATGTGAAGATGAAATGGAATATGCATATCAAATTTAATCATATTTTCTGGCACCTTGTAAAGGCTCAACAAATATTACTGCTATTTTTAAAAATATATTTTAATTTCATATATTTTTATCTTTGCAAACAAACACTCCCCCATCCCCCATGCCCTGTAAGCTCTGATCTGCTTTCTACCTCTGTGAATTTCCTATTTCGAGACTCTCTTATGAGTGATATCATACAATAGTTCTCCTTATGTGCCTTGGTTATGTCACTGAGCATATGTTTTCAAGTTTTTTTTCATGTTGTAGCATGTTTTATAACTTTTTTCTTTCTTATGGCCAAATAATACTCCATTTTGTATATATACCACATTTTCTTTATCCATTCATTTGTTGATGGATATTTGGTTGTTTCTACCTTTTGGCTATTGTGGATAATGCTGCTATGGACATTGGTATATATGTATCTGTTTGAGATGCTGCTTTCACTTTCTTTGGGTATGTACCTAGAAGTGGAATTGCCAGGTCATATGGTAACTCTATATTTAACTTTTGTGGAACCATTATATTGTTTTCCATAGTAACTTCACCATTTTAAATTCCCAGCAACAATTCACTAGAGTTCCAAATTCTCTATTGTTATTTTCTGCTTTAAAAAAAAAAATAGTCATCCTTGTGGGTGTGAAATGGCATCTTACTGTGATTTTTATTTGCATTTCCTTAATGGCTGATATTGAACATCTTTTCATGTGTTTATTGGGCATTTGTATAACTTCTGTGGAGAAATGTCTATTCAAGTCCTTTGCCCATTTTTAAAAATTGGATTGTGTCTTTTTGTTGTTGCATTATAAAAGTTCTTTATATATTCTGGATATTAAGCCCTTTTGCAATATATGGTTTCCAAATATATTCTTCCATTCTGTAGGTTGTCTCTTACTTTCTTAATAATTTCTTTTGATGCACAGATTTTTAAATTTTGATGAAACTGAATTTATTTATTGTTTCTGTTGTTGCTCTTTTTTTTTGAGTGCTATATCTAAGAATCTATTTCTGAATTCTCAGTCATGAAGATTTTCCCCTATGTATCTTCTAAGATTTTTATAGTTTAGATCTTATACATAGGTCCTTGATCCATTCTGAATTGGATCAAAATTCAAAATAAACATTATTTTTAACAATGTTAATGAATCATTATTATGGAGGTGGGAGAACTAAGTAGTTCCTCTGCACAGATTACAGGCCAAAGAAGGAGCCCTTTCTGTGTTTCTCTTCCTTTTTCTGTGCTTTTCTGATTTCTTTGCTGTTTTCTTTGCTGGCCGAGAACTGTCTTCCATGGTGTCCTCAAAGAGCAGAATAAATCCAGCATGGCAGGAATGTGGGCATCATTATAATTAGGGACAATTCTTAGTTTTCTAAGAACTTAATTAATATACTATTAAAGTCAATTTCACCTATTTATTTTTAGTTCTTTTAATGTGGTGCATTAGCTTCCTAGGCAGCTGTAACAAAGTTCCAGACACTGGATTTATTCTCGCACAGTTCTGGAGGATAGAAGCCCAAAATAAAGGTGTTTTCAGATTTGGTCCCTTCTGGAGATCTTGAAGGAGTAACAGCCCCCATGCTTTTCTCCCAGCTTCTGGTGGTTGTTGGAAATCCTTGGGGTTGCTTGGCTTATAGATGCATCACTCCAATCTCTGTCCCTGTCTTCACCTGGCCTTCTTCTTTCTGTTTGTCTGTGTCTATGTATCGAAATCTCCCTCTCCTTTCTCTTATAAAGGCACCAGTCACTGGATAAAGGGCCCACTATGATCCAATATGGCCTCATCTCAACTTGACAACATCTGCAAAGACCTTATTTCCAAATAAAGTCACTTACACCGGTCCCGGGCATTAGGACTTGCAGATATCTTTCTGGAGGACACAATTCAACCCACTCGTGGCTACTAGAAAATTTAAACATTCGCCTGTGACTTGCATTGTATTTGTATTGGGCATTGCTGGTCTAGGGAATAATAAACTCCTTGAGGTTAGGATTTGTGTCCTACATGTCACAGAAATCCTCATATTGATTAACCTTTTGCCTTGCTTACCTTAGGCCCACAATAAAGAGGGCCCTGGCCTTGCCTCTACTCTGCCTTGACAGCCAGACAAAATACTTACCCTCTCCAGAACGTCACCTTCCTGACACATAAAGTGGAGAACTGATGAAAAGATGCAGAAACGTGGAGCAAAGGCAAAACTTTTATTTGTTATGTATTCACTAGAATATGGGAATTGGGGTTCATGACATCAACAGAGGCTATTTCAAAATCAAACTTATAATTCACATTTCATATACCCTCCACTTGCAAGTCAATAATTTTTATCTGGTAGTCTGAAGAAAAAGAGAGAGAGAGAGAAATGTTGTCATTGTCACCAAAACAACCACAATAACACAACAGCCAGCCATTATTTACCAAGCACTCACCTTATATAGGTTCTGCATTAAGTGCTCTTCAGTCTTTGGCACATTTAATACTCACAGCCTCATTCTACTGTGCAGATTTTTACCTGATTCCCAGTGCAGAGATGAGGAAACGGAGTCTCAGAGAATTTGCCCACAGTCGCCTGGCTTTGAAGTGGTAGAACTGGAATTTAAAGAGCAATTAAACAATCTGATGCATTTGTGTGTGGTGGCCATGAATTCCCTTGTGTTCCATCAGACACACTTATTCAAATATGAAGAATATCATGAATCACCAAAACCAGGACATCTCTTCTTCTAACTATTGCTGTTTGTCCTTTCAGCACAGATTTACTTTATTACCTGCCATATTCTCAAATGCGTTCATGAATGTTTGCTGTTGTTGCTGTTGTCTTCCAGCAGTGGGGATGGTTGAGTGAAGCCATTCACACTCTCTCATATCAAAGGTCCAGAGAGTAACAGCCAACATGTGAGAGATGAACTATCAGGGACAGTAAGTAGGTGAGAACTTGGAGGGAAACCTGATGCTCTCAGAATCAAAAGCACTGTTGTATTTACGATGTGAGCAAATCAGATCATGTCCCTTTTCTCCTCTCAAACCTTCAGTGGCTCCCTGTTGCCCAAGGGAGTAAAGTCCAGGATCCTTAACACAACACAATATGCCTTTCAATATCTGACTCACTATTACTTTCAAGCCTCACCACTTCCTTTCTCCATCTTCCTCCTCCCATGCACAGTTCATCTTGTCACACCTGTGGCTGGGCAGCCCTTGAAACTGACATTTCTTGAAGACTGCATGGAATGCAGACTCCTTCTCAAATGTCATCTTTTACGTGCAGATTAACATAAGTCACCTGGAGAGAGCGGTTGCTTTCTCCTTTGTGCTATAATAGCAATTTATCATGCCATTTCTAGCACAAGATCCCCTTGCCTGATAGTTCTTTGTGTGTCTGGTTTGTTTGTTTGTTTGTTTTTGAGGTACCAGGGGCTGGGGATTGAACCCAGAACCTCCTATGTGGGAAGCCAGTACCCAACCACTCAGCCACATCAACTCCCTTGAGTTGGTTTTTTTCATCTGTTTTGCTTGTTGTTTGTTTTTGTTTCTTTTTTAGGAGGCACCGGGAACCGAACCTGGGACCTCCCACGTGGTAAGCAGGCTCTAAACCGCTTGAGCCATATCCACTTCCCTTTCTTTTATTCTTATCTGAACCTGTAAAGTCTGGCACATTGCCCAACACATAGTAGGCACTTAAGAGATGTTGAGTGAAGGAATGTCAGATAGATGATCTTAAGCTAAACAGGCTGTATAGACAAAGCAGTCCAAAGTAGAACAATCATTCAGATACCAGCCTCTATAATTTCCAATTTAGTTACACAAGAGAGGCTGAAAATCGTTGGCATTTGAGGATTTATCCTACACAGTTACAAAGGTCCTTCTCATTTGTTCAGGGAGTCTCAGATCAGTGAACAACACAGACTTGGCCCTAGTTCTCAGGTAGCTCATGTTCTGGTTGGAGAAAAAGGCAGAAAAATGAGTGAACAAGATACTCTCAGATTAGATTGAGTGCTCTGAGGGTGGAGTGATGGGGCAGGGTTGGGGGTCTGCCATTTTAGACTAGGTGGTCTGGGAGGGCCTCTCTGAGTAGCTGATAAGTGAGCTGAGAGTGAATGCTAAGAAAAGAGAATCAAGTGAAGATTGGAGGTAAAAGGAGTAAATTTTTGAGGGGCACCTCAGGAAGTCTGGCAGTTTGTAAAATAAAGGCACAGACAAAATGGGAGAACAATTCTTCCTGCCCTGTTCTCTGCCCACCAATGTCTATCAGTGATGACTCCTGCCCAGGAGCCCAGAGCCCTTACACCATTAGCTTTGGTCCCTGGGAACCAACTACAAGTACCACCCTTCAGGAAGCCATTTGGGCTTGGGATTTTCCTGATTTCTTTTCTGTCTAAACTTGCTTTCCCTGTGTCCCATTCCCTAACTAATATCTGCTAACATACCTAGGAGACATAAACTACTCTACCCAGATAATATCTGCACTTCTCAGGGTCCTACTAGAAGCAACCTGATTCCAAAGGAGTAGCATAGATGATGGGAATTCAGGTACTGTGGAGGCCACTGTGGGGGTATCTAGGGGAGATGGGTCTTATGGTAGCCAAACAACAAAATCATAGGGAGTTATATGTTCCCTTTCAGAACTAGCCTTTCCTGCAAGCACATATTATTGACTGCCTGGAACATACTTTAAAAAAAGACACATTTAAGAATAAAGATTTCTATTTCAAATCCAAACACAACTGAAAATGGTGCTGGGTTGTGATTTAGGGCAAATATTGGCAATATTTCCAATAGATTGCATCCCAGTACATTTATATAAGCTCTAAGTTGAGTAATTTCTGTTAAAAGATTTTAGGTTTGCATCTGCATTTTAAATGTTGAACCACAAAAGAGATGCTGAAATCTCCCTAAGCAGCTAAAATCTAGTTCCCAATTCACAGGAAATTTGGCCAAGGGAGAAATTAAATAGAGTGGTGTCACTAGTCAGCGTTGATGAAATGCATGCATGGAGATGGTACCTATCAAAGGGGAAATTAGAATAAATGAATATTAAAATATTTAAATCTATAATAATGTGTTCAAAACACAGTTCTGAAGAACATTATTATTGGAAGTGAGAAACCACTGCTAAGTCACTTACACTCTTTCCTAAGCAACCTTCTTCTCCCCATTTCAACTCATTAAGATAATATTAGCTTCAAGTGTAATGGTGTAATTTTAACTACACAACAATTACTTTGGTTCTTGCTCTGACAAGGTTTAGTGATAATCCCTCTTGGCAGACCTTTAGCAATTGCTACAAGGCTGGTAAAACAAAAAAGAATGAAGTATTTAGAAATAAAGAAATATATAGTTAGTACAGCCAGTAGATTGTATTTACTTAAAGGTCAGAGAAGAATGCTCGGTTTCCAAGTTGGCTGAGTTTAGTGGCTACCTTCTTAAGAGATAAAAAAGAAAGAGATTTTGTCATTTCTTAAATGTTCTGGTATTAAATTTTTTATTGATTACAATGTCTTTTTTTTTTTTTTTTACCAAGTTAATCATCTGAAGGATCGACTTCCTATACCACTCCAAATATACACACCCACAAACACATGCTTATTTGAAAGTCCTGAAGACCACATTAATTTCTATCAAATAGTATAGAGAAAATAAGTCTTCATATAATGACCACTCTTCAGTTTTCCCGGTTAGAAAAGTGGAGGGTGTGATTGCTATCTCAAAGGTGTCTATGAGGATTAAATGAAAAAGTGAATGTAAAGCACATACATGGTGCCTGCCACATGGTAAGGGCTTAGTAGAAGGCAGCCATTCTTCTCCTTCTTATTATTAGCCATACAGTAAATAAAATGACTGGCATCTGAATGAGAATCCATGATCACAAAGCACCTCCATATACATTATTACATCTGAACCTCAAAACCACCTAGTAAGATAAGCAGACAAAAAAAAAAAAAAAAAAAAAAAAAACCCATTCTTGCAAGAGAGGAAGGTAAAATGCAATAAGAATAAGATTTCCTAGTGCCCCAAGCCTCCCTTTATTGCTCTTAACTCTGAATACCCTGGGCTCACATCTATCTGCTCATTCACTCAACAAATACTTATCAAGAGCCTATTTTGTATCAGGTACTCTTCCTGATGCAGAGACCACAGCAGGGAATAAAATGACAAGGTCCTTGTCATTGTGAGCTTCTTTTCCTATAGGTGTTTGGGAGCAGGATATTGAGACAAAGGATAGTCAATTAATGTAATAAGCTATTTAGTGTATTAGTTTCCTAGAGCTGCCATAATAAATTACTACACACTTGGTGGCTTAAAGCAACAGAAACTTATTCTCTCCAAGTCTGGAGGCTACAAGTCTGAATCCAGGTTGAGCAGGGCCACACTTCCTCTAAAGTTTCTAGGGGAGAGTCCTTCCTTGCCTCTTTCATCTTCTGGTGGCTCTGGCATTCTTGGCTTGCAGCTGCATCACTCCAACTTCTGTCTCCATATTCACCTGGCCTTGTCCATGTCATCTGCCCTCCTCTTTTCTTGTAAGGGCACCTGCCATTTGGATTTAGGACCACCCTAATCCAGAATGAAATCACCTCAAGTTCTTTAACTTAATTACATTGGCAAAGACCCTTGTTTAAATAAGGTCACATTCATGGGTCCTAGGTGGACATATCTTTTGGGGCCACCATTCAACCCACTACACCTAGTTAGAGAAGTCAGTAAGTACTGTGGAAATAAAACAAAAGAAGAGAATGCTAAGGGCGATCAGGAGTATTGGTGGGGACACACTGCAATATTCAATAGGGAGGTCAGTTTGGATCTCACTGAGAAGAGTAGATTTGCTCAAAGATGTGAAGAAAGTAAGGGAATTAGGTATTAAGATATTTGGTGGAAAGGCTTTCCGGTTAGAAGGGATGGTTAGTACAAATGTTCTCAGTTGGTTGTGTGCCAGGCATGTTGGAGAACAACTGCTGAAAAGAATGATTGGAAAAGCACGAGCAAGGGGAAGCAGTAGGTGAAGTTAGAGACAGTAGGAAAGGAACGGCTCAGGAATGGCCTTATAGGACATTGTAAGAACTCTGACTTCTTCTCTGCATGAAATGGAGATCCATTACTGGGTTCTCAATAGAGGAGTGAAATGACCTGGCATATTTTTAATATTTTTTAAAAATATCTTCTGTGCTAAAAATAGACTTAGGTTATTGCAGTGATTCAGGCAAGAGATGATGGTAAGTTCAAACTAGAGTGGTAACCATGAATGTGGCAATAAATGGCCAGATTTTGAAGCTATTGTGAAGTTGAAGCCAACAGGATTTCCTGATGGGTCAGACATGGGGTATGAGATAAAGAATGGAGTCAAGGGTGACTCCAAGGATTTTAGCTTAAGCAAATGAAAGGACATAGTTTCCATCATCTAAGATAGGGGAAGTTGTAGACAGAAGTGAGTTGAAGAGGAAGATCAGGAATTTAATTTTGGATGCATTGAGTTAGAGATATCAAGCATCCAAGTGGAGATTTTAGGTAAGCAGCCTGGTGTAAGGGTTTTAAGTTTGGGAGAGAGCACTATGCTAAAGATGTAGGAAAATTAGCATAGTTAGAGACAAGATGATAAACATTAAGAAAATGAGTGTGAAATAGATTAAAAACAAACAAAAAACAAAAGGAAACAAGTGTAGTTAGAGACAAGATGAGCAACACTAAGAAGCATGAAGAAGTCAGGGAGATTCAGCAAAAGAGACTGTGAAGGAGCAACAGATTCTCATAGTACCTTAGAAGCTAAATGAAGAGATTATTTTTAGGAGGAAAGATTGATCAATTATGTCAAATGCTGCTGCTAAGTCAAGTAAAATGAGTTCTGAGAACTGACTTTTCGAATTTGCATGGAAGTCATTGAAGACCCCAGCAAAAGCAATTTCTGGGAGATGGAGTAGTTTCTGAGAGTGAGAGGGTAGGAATAGACAATGCCTACATGCAACTGTTTCAAAGACCTTGCTACAAAGAAGAGCAGCAAAATGAGGCAGGACTAGTGAGGGAAAGTGGGAGTCAAGGGAATGTTCAACATTTTTTGGAACTCTTTCTTCAAAAGAAAATGGGAGACATGTTTTCTTGGAATGATCCAGTAGAAAGAGGAAAATTGATAAAAAGGAGAAATAGGGGTGAATGTCTGGTGTAATATCCTTGAGCAGGTGATTGGAGATGGCATTTATTCACCTGACTTTCAGCAGAAAGGAGCATAGGTAGTGTATGTTTCTGTGTAGCTGAGTACATATGGTGGTGGAGCTGCTCTTTGCTTTTGTATTTCTCAGTGAAGGATGAAGCAAGGTCACGAGTGGAGAGTGAGGATGCAGAAGAAACAGGGGTGGGGGCTTTGAGGTTAGAGAAAGTGTGAGAGAGTGGTTAAGGAAAGTGGGAGCAGAATGGGCTAGAAGGATCATGTACTTGTCCAGCAACAAAAGTAGCCTCCTGACATTTGTGGTCATAACTCTAAAGTGACTCCTTTCAGCATGAGGAGACCATTCTCTTCACCAACGTTCAGCTGTGTGGGTGTGAGAGAATTAGACTGAAATGAGGTTGTGGTTTTCCATACAAGTTCAGCAAGGGATTCAAGGATGTATGCCAGTCAAGGATTACTGTGATTGACCATGCAATTAAAGCTGCGTAGGGAGGGAAGAGAGGACATGAAGGTGGTAAAAGACAGAGAAAAAGTGTTAGGATCCATGGATCCAGGGTCCTGGTGGGGTGGAAAGATATTTGAAGTTGGGGCACTTGAGGAAGTAAGCTGGAAAATTAGAAGGTAAAAATAGAGTGAGGTACATGAAACCAACTAAGATGGTGTTTGGGTATTGCTAATTGTAAAGTCTAAGGTTTCACGAGTGAGCGAGTGGTTGAGTTGGAGGAGTAGACAAGATCATTGAGTCCATGAAGAAGGATCATCTCTGTGCATGTTGAAATTATAAAGTTTTTGCCCATCCATCCATCCATCCATCCATCCATCCATCCATCCATCCAAATATTTAAGTGCTGGCCAAAAGGGAGAATGTAATTCTGTTGAGAGCAAGGCTCATGAAACACAAGAGCCACAGTGGAGCCCAGATGACCCTGCCTGAGCTTAGAAGATATGGTTAGGCAAGTCTACATCTAGCAATTATGGGAACAGAAAAAGAAAAAAAAACTTACGAAAGTTAACTCTGAAACTCCTTTGGTACCCAAATAAACAGTTAGCCTAGAGGAGAATAAAAATCTCATACTCTAAGCATCCTTCATGGCTCGTTTTAAAAATTATTATTATTATTTGGTTTCCTCAGTTGTTTACATTCATTGCGTTGATATGTGTGTTTCCTGGGGATTCTACACACTCCAAAATATGAAGAGTAAGCAAAAATGGTGCTTCTACTTAAACCCTTCACAGTTTATAGCCACATTTACATAACATTAAATAAGTCAACAAAGGCATCATTAGCTCCCATTAAAATATGAGCAAAGAAATTTAAACGAACAAGACAAACTAATTGGTAAGTAATGTTGTGTATCAAAAATTATGACTGTAAGATATTCCAGTTAATGAGAAGCTGTACAATCATGCTTACCATATATTTAAAAATTAAGTGAAGGTGAATAAAAGTAACAAAAAAGAAGCTTTTCCCCCTTCATGGATGCTTTTATAGCTGTTCTTTCAAAGTTAAACCTTCTAAGACTTATTCTAGCAATCCATCTTCACGAAAGATCTCCCTATAATTTACGTGAGTTTTGTCGTGTTTGTTCTCAGGTTGTAAACAGGGAAGCCACAATCAGAGAAGAGGGTAGGGCAGAGCCCTTGAATTATACCAGGGAGAGGCCTTGGTTTTACCTCAAGCCTTGGTTGTTAGAAGACATCACACTCATTCATTTTTCTAAGGGCTCTGGGTTCAGCCTAGGCAAAGTGTGCCCTTCCAGGCAGCTGTAGGAGGAAAACAACATGGTAAGGCAGCTCATGCCCAACGGTCAGCTTCCTAATGCTGTTTGCACAGAAGTATGACCTGAGAAACTCTTTTAAAATGCTGATACCTGGAAAATGTTCAAGTTGGTGGATCTGAGTGTTTGGGGTGGGGTAGGTGGGGCTGTGCTGGAGTTCTCCATATGGGGTTTATAGTATTCGTGTAAATGTCCTATAAATTTGAAAGCATTTCAAAATAAAAAGTTAAAAGATTTGCTGATGCCTGGGACCCAGGAATCTGTATTTTAGAAACGCTTCCTCTTTGATTCTAAAGTGCAGCCAAGGTTGAAAACTGCTGCATTAGCCCTCTTATTAATAAAGTAACAGCTGCTCTGAGGTAGACGCTGTCCTGGCTTCCTGGGCAGCACCGAGTTCTAAGAACTCCGTGTGTGTGAGCACGCAAGAACATGTGTGCGTGTGTGCTAAGAGAAGGTGTGGTTTTGACACTTTAACTCAAGATGCTAATATTTCTTCAAAAGCAGATGACTTTCTTTGTATGTTCCTCCTCCTGACTGGCATAAGTCTATGATAACAGGTAAGACAGCTGGCTCTTCCGAATGAATCACTGAGAAAGACCTGAGAGCAGCCACTGCAAAGACTATTAATTGTTCCCTTCCTTCCCTTAAATCTAGAGAGACACAGGTCTCCAGAGCCTCCATTCTTGGGATTATCTATGGGGAGAGGTTTCTAAGAAGGCACAATATAATGGAAGTCAAGGCCCTTAGATGCTGATGGCAGGAGGAAATGCTCTTGCTTCTAAATTCGGGAAACAGAACATAATTTAATAAAATGCCGAGAGTCTTCAACAATGCATCCAGCTTTAAGTAAAAAGAAATGCCCTGCTTACAGTGCTGGGGTTTTCCACTTCTTCTTCCCATTTGGAAAGCTACACTAGGGGCTGAAACTCCAGTAGAGCCTTCACATGGACACTCTCAAACGATGAATTTTTTTCCTTTAGACTCTGAGTTACAAGTCCTCTGCCTGAAAACTGGCCTGGATTCAGCCTTTTCCAAAGTGGTTTCCTATACTTGGAATGGCCTTCCACCCCAGGTACAACACACCTCTCTCCCTTCATTTAAATTGCTCCAGAAATCCCAAGTCCCTGTGAAGTCCGGGTTTGTTTATTGGGTCCCTCAGTGGATTTTGATCAGCACCCTACTCTATGCTACTCACTGGGCCAGGTACTGAGAATACAGTAGTGAAGAAAACAGGCATTGTCCTTTCTCTCATGAAGCATACAGCCTATGAGGAAAGAAGATATTATATAATAGTCAAGTAATTAATGACTTACATGCAGTTTTGATCATGGTTGTGCAGAAGTTACCCAATGAGCACAGATAACGTACAGTAGAGGGGCCTGAGTTCTGTGAATTCTGGTGGCAGAGAGGGAAGGGGTTTCCTGAGGAAGTGGTAGCTCAGATAAGACCTGAAGGATGAAGTGGAGTTAGCTGAGTGAAGAGAGGAGGTGAGAGGATTCACAGCAGAGGCCACATCCTGGGCAAAGGTCCTGAGGCCATCAGCTGAAAAGGAGGAGTCATTGTGTCTGGAGTGGAATGAGGCACTGTGAGAGAGGCAGAAGATGAGAGATGGGTAGGGTCACATGCAAGGTCAGAATAAAGGAATGTGTACTTGACTCTAATTACACTGGGAAGTTGTTGAAGATATTCTTTTAAGTAAGCAGTTGACATAATCGGATATGCATTTTAAAAATTCACTCTGGCTAGGTGTGGAGGTCAGATTGGAGAGAACTAATAGGGATATTCAGGGAAAACAATTTGGTGGCTATGACAATTGTCCATTGGTGCAGATGGTGGCCAGGCTGGAGTGGGGGCCATGGAGATGAGGGGAAGTATATGAGATAAATACCAGCTTCTTCGCCCCTGCAGGTTATCACTTAAAATGCCCACTTGACAGTGGAAGTCCCAGTATACTAACTCACAAAGTGGATCCAGGCCTTACCAATAAATAAATACAAATTGGTGTACCTGGGAATTGTATGTGGCCTAAAAGACCAAGGGAAAAGATTCTTTTACATTAGCCAGCTGTACTTTGGAATAACACACAAACCTCTGCAAATCATTTCATGGTTTATTAAACAAAATTCTGTTTGCAATTGGCAAGTTAGGAAAATAAACGTCCATGTTTGTTTTCACTTTCCATTTCCTTGGTTTGTCCAGAGACTCACAGCCCAAAACTTAGGGTTGTCCTTGGGGAACTGTTAAGCAGACCCAGATACCCACCTCCGACTGTCCCGGGGAAATCAGCCACAGATTTCCATTAACCACCCCCTGGGAACAAGGGGGAATTTTTGATGCTGTTCCCATCATCAGAGTGGGGAGATTGGCTGCCTGTCAAGGCCAGCAGGTTACCAGCCTCTTAGTGTATGTTACTGCGCTAGATGCTGACCCAAGAACACTGTGGCCGAACCATGGACAGAAGAGGTTGGCCTTTTCTGAGAAATGATACTCTACCACTGTTTATCTACAATCTCATTCAAGGGGCGTGCGTGCGTGCGTGTGTGTGTGTGTGTGTGTGTGTGTTTGGGGGAACTTTATTTGGCTTCATCTATTTTGGTGCCTGATTTCCAAAGAGAGCAAGAGCATAGATGGAGAAATTGTGGAGTTAAAGCTAATGGTTCTTATATTGGTTTTCAAACTTGAGCATGCATCAGAATCCCTTGGAGGGCTTGTTAAAATACAACCTGCTGGGCCCCATTCCCAGAGTTTTGAGTCAGGTCTGGGATTGACCTGAGAATTTGCATATCTACCAAATCCCCAGATGATGCTGAAGCTGCTAATATGGGAGGAGCCCACTTTGAGAAACACTGATCTATGTGAGGCAGCTTCACAGAACAGTTGTATTGGGGAATGCACTTCATGGAGTACCTCTGATGTGCTTGTACAGGCCCCAGGCTTTTGAACCTCCATTTCTTTGACTGGGGGTTCCTGGGGAGCTTTTCTTGTTCACAAGGCTAAGTTCATCTGGGTCCCTGGTGCATCACCCATGCTTTCTCCATTATGGGTCTATCTATCACTTTGTAAGGTGAACGCCTTCCGTTAAGGGCAGGGTCATTCTCATCCTTCTTTGTGCAGAATTCAGCACATAGTAAACACTAATTTAAGTAAAACCATTGTTTGGGAAATGAATGAATGGTTCAGGCTGGATCTCTGACCTAGGACATCTTGGCAGGAAGTAGAATGTTCACTTATTACCAAACCATATTTCTATTTACTTCATCATTTAGTACCACACTGAGAGCCCTTCATAGGCGCTCTGCTTTAGGTAAGACATTATATCCGTGGACAAGAATTTAAAAATCTAATTATAGAAAAGAAAATGGTTAAATATAAAATTACTACGTGAGGACGACCTTTATTGTTGACTGACAATCTAAAGTCACTAAGCATTTTAGGCATCTGGGAGGAAATGTCATGTAAGTCTCTTATCTGATGTTTGTGGAATTGTTGAATTCATTCAGTTATTCATATACTCAAATTCTTATTAAAGAGCTACAATGCATTAGGCCAGGCACAGGAGACTCAAAGTTGTAAGAGAACTTTGAGTTTATTTTTTGTAACCCTCTTTCAAATGCTAGAATCCCTCAAACATTCCCACCCCAGATGGCTGTCCAACAAGTACTTGGATACCTCCAGTAATAGGACACTCACTACCTCAGGAGGCAGCCAATCTTTTGAACCACTGCTGATAGACTTCCTCATAGCTCTTTCCCCGAAGTTTCTACTTCTGGCCCTGTTTTGACCTCCTGAAACAATAGAGGATGTTTAATTTTTCTTCCTCATGACAAGCCTCAATGAATAATGAACATGGATATGGCACAGTGGGGCACAGTATGAACACTGGAGCTAGAGCTTTGCATCTCAGTTCTTAAATTTCCTGGCTGCGTGACTCCAGGCAAGTTATCTAACCTCCCTGTTACCCAGTCTCCTTTTCCATAAAATCAGGATAATATTATGCCCCAAATGATTGTTGTGAGAGTTACAAAATTTTACTACATGTAACTAATTTAGAACAGGGTCTGGCATATAAATATTGTTGTTTATACTCTATTGCTCTTGTTCTCTCCATTTTAGACTAAGCACCCTTATATCATACCACCATATGTTCCAGCATTGGCCCTCTCCTCTTCTTGGTCTTTTCTAGAACACATCTCTAGGCTGTTAGGTCCCTCTTACTATGGTGTACAGAAGACAGCTTAATGCCAGGGCTGTTTGTCCAGAACTGGATAGGAAAGGACTCTCATCCTTCTAGACCTAGTGCTCTTAATTCAGCTTAGTGATAATAGTATTAAGAATAAAAAAGTAATTATATTAAGTGACTATTATTTATAGGTATTTTGCTGGACATTTGATTTCTCCTTCTTAGAAAAGCCTAGGAGGACAGGTATGGCTCTTGCATAGGGACACATCCCTAAGAGGCAGATAGCCAGGACTCAGGGGTCTGCAGGGCTTTTGTGGAGTCCTGTTGTCATCCTCCAGGCTGCCTCACCCTACCCAGGCAACTTCCAAAGCATGACTGGGTCCACTGACTCAGGCAGTCAGGGCCAAGCTAGGAGATGAGTTCAGCCCTGAGCCCTGGGTGGGGAGAGTATTCAGATAACAGCCTTATTTATTCATTGCTGCAATAGCCCCAGTCTCTCTGATATTTTCCTGAACTTTCTGAGGTCAGACAAAGAAAACAACTCTGCATTGGGCAGAGTGAAATAAAGCCCTAAAACTACTTAGAGGACAAAAACCTGTTGCATGTCAAACACCAAGAAGATGAGAAAGTTAGCATCAAAAGAGTGCAAACCCCGGGTGTTACCCACTCAAGCCATCCAGGCATTACTGGATTTCTTACTCCATTAATCCTTTTACTAGGGCTGAGTATTTATGTAATAACAGTTACCACCAATCAGCACTGAATGTCACTAACAGGGGCTGCTCAGTGGACTAACAGTAGCAGCTACAGCCCTCTGTGCTTGACTCTTTGATAAGTTATGCATATTTGTTCTCTCATTCTGTCTCTTGATAACCCCGTGTGGGTGCAACCATGAGTATTCCCGTTTCCCAGATGAGGAAGCTGAGATTCAGACTAGTTACATGGCTTGTCTCACAGATGGTACACGGCAGGATGGAATTTAAATTCCGGACTGTTCAATCCCCTTTGTTGCCACAATTCTGTCATGGAGATGCTTTTACACATTTCTCATGTTTCTCCGACTGGCTGTGCAGGAGTAAACCCTGCCCTCCCCCCCACCCCCCAACCTGATGAAGAAAGTGCTAGATGGAAGCCAGAGGGCTCTGTTGGGGCTATGGAGGACAGAGGGCCTTGCTGTGGAGAAAGTACACATCTGCCACCCCCTCAGCCACATGTGAGGCCCACAGAGATGTTCTTAAGGAAGAACTCAGGGCCTTAGACAGAACCAGAGAAGGCCAAATGTAAGTATACACAACTCCATATTCATAGAAGGTGTACATTTTTACAAAGCATTGCCAGGCATAAAAGCTTGTTTAATTTTCACAGCTACCCGGTGAGACATGTACTGTTATCATTCCTATTTTACAAAAGGGGGCTAAGAGGGTGAGTGCTTAAATGGTTTATCCAATGTTTCTTAGCCAGGAGGCAGTAGGGTCTGGACCTGAGCCAAACCTCTTGAATTTTGGACCCCCTGCTTACTTTTTCCCCTTTGGTATCTCATCTTATAAAATTTAATTTAAAGTGGAAATATATGTAAGTGAAGCTTTAACAATCTAGAAAAAATGGAAAATATAGATAAGCAAAGAGAAAAAAATATGTAAACCATCCAAACCCTATCATTCTAAGATGACCTCTATCAAAGTTTGGCCCATTTCCTTCCAGATGTTTTTTTCAAAATGCATACATTATTTTAAAGCAATATCATACACATTTGTCCATGACCCTTTTTTCCCCCTTCACAATATATCATGCATGTGTTTCCATGATGGTATATCAATAACCACTTTTAATGGTTCATTCTCTTCCATTGTTCTAATCTCTTAAAGGTAAACAAACTGGTCTTGTTCTCCTTCCACTTTGTACTCTATTTTTAAGGCCATTCAAGGAATCATGGGCAAAATAAAACACAAACAAAATTTTAAAAAAATATTTTCCTTCCCAACAGTCTTAATTGGAACCTTAAATCCCACCCCCACCCCCCAAGTAAAATTCTGCCTGAACACAAGAGAGCCTAGAGTATAAGGTAGCTCTGAGGTGGAATGTACTATGGATTCAGAGAAGCATCTTAAAAGTCAGTCCAAGTCTGGAAATCACAAAGTGTTTCCTATTGCCTTCTTCAGGGCAGGTTTTGTATTTGGTAAGACAAAGAAAAGGCTAGCATTACCGGTATCCTGACTACATTGATAAGGGTGAGAGGTCTGCAATCTTAGCTATTCCCTGCTGCCCAAAGCCTTTGTAGTGGGCAATGGGAGAATCCTCCTGCTGCCTCAGACTCTCATCAGAAGAGAAAATGCACCCAGCCATTGATGGAAGACCTTTCCCAAGCTCTCCCCTTACCAGGCATTGTCTCAGTTATAACTAGATAACTCTCTGCGTGTACACCCAAGCCTCCCTTGCTGTCCTAGGATAACATTTGTCATTAGAATACAAAATACTTACTTTGAAGAGTTGTTATTCTCTTCCAGATCAGATGAACTTTTTTCTTTAAAAAAGAAAATATAAAGAAAATAAGAATTAAAAAAAAAAAAAAGAAGTGGGAGAGAAGAAATAAATGAGGATAAGTCTGTATAGGAATGTAATAAATGAATTAACCATGGATGCTTGCTTAGTGGTGTGTTGTGGCTTCCATTTCTAGGCATCATATTCATTTATCCCCATCCTTTTTGGCATGTATGAGAGAGAATTTCCAAGCAAAGCACCCTTCTATGCTTTGAATCCATGCCAACAATCAAAGGTACACAACAGGACTGCTGAAAGCTAGAAAGGGCTGATGGAATCTTAATAACTCCGGGAACTCACTCACTCCGTCCTCTCCTTGGAGTCCCCTTAATAGCACACTTGGTAACATCAAATGATTTTGATTCCCTTTTCTACAACCTTTATTTGGCTCCTCTGCCATCTTCAAGCTGTATTTCCCATGGTAATTATTATATTTCCTTTACTTTTCATGTCAGTTTATTTTCAAAGGGGAAAAAAAATCATACAACACAGTAAAGAGCCAAAATAGAGCAACTTGTTATATTAAGCAAATATTTATTTGCGTAATTGTGACTCCCATTTCTGTATTAGCACAAGAGCAAAATCAAAAGCATTCAATTCAGAATGGCAGAACCTGTCTGCAAGACCTTATGTCTTGTTGGGGAACAGCCAGGGGAGTAAACAGCAATTGACTTTCCTCTCCAACACCAGTGTTCAATCTCAAGTTAGGAATATTCCTTACCATACCATTGCCCGTTGCCTTATTACTTTAGAAAATTTTTTAACATGTTTCATAGATTAAATTTTAGCCCGATATTACATTTACGATAAAAATTTGGTACAAGGTTAAAAATGGACTGCAAACCAGAATACCAGAACTTTTTTCTGGAAAATGGATCTCCAGAAATAGCCTCAACTTACTCTGAAACAACTCATCCATCTCTCCTAATAATTCCAAAAACAAAGCAGATAAATCCAAAGAATTCTGCATTTGTTCAGGGGAACTCATTTTATGCTATCAGTTGAGTCTTGCTGCCACACAGAATTATGCAGCAGGTAGGCTTGTCCTAGGTCCCTTAAAGTGGGAATTTAGGATAAGATGGTGTCAAAGCATCAGGTCTAAAGATAATTACACTCATGCTCTAGTGGATGTATTTATACAAATTTGCATCACCTTTGTAGTTAAAACTTATAAAACATTTGTTACATATTAACTCAATGTGCTGCATTGATAACACCATAAAAGAGCAATGTTGTTTTAATATATAAAAGAATTCCCAAGATCATTTCATGCTAGTGGACATGTGAAGAATCATACTACCTAAAGTGAGAGCAGGTGCTTTCCCAATTAGAGAAGCTACAGTTTTCATGTCGAGGTTCTGGTCATTTATGGGATGATATGTAGTGTCCAAGGTGACCCTGGGCTGGGTCTCCAGCATGCAACTATGTAATTTGAAGTGTTTAATTGTTTGCAACATGAGCTATGCAGTCAGCTGTGGGGTAAAATCCCAGCTCTGCCACTGACAGCTGTGTGACTTTGGGCATGTAACCTGACCTCTCTGAGTCTCACTTTCCTCACTTGTAAAAGAGAGATGTCCATGCTACTACAAATAGCAGGGCTCTTGAGGGCTCTGGAGACATCCAGACGTTATAGTCAGGGCAGATAGCTCAGGAATTTGGTGTCTTGCCAGTGGGCCCTACTTTGGAATTTATGCCCCCCAGTGTGACAGAGTTGGACTCAGTTGTGGTTTCCCTACACATGGCTCTTCTGACCCTTCTATCTGAACCTACAATTAGTACTAGAGTTGATAGGTGTATGTCTGAGAGACTTAAATCTTTGGGCTGTCCATGTACTAGCTGGGACCTGAATCTCAAAAGAGTTACAACACCTACTCTTCAGTTCATTGGACTCACCCAGGACAACTAACAAGGAGATGATGGACAATGACCATCCCAATGAACAGAGAGAGTCTACAAATGCAAGCAAGAAAGTCCCATTCATCTGCCCTATTGGATCTAAGCCCCTTCTCAATTAGAGGTGGAGTGAGAATCACCATCCCAGAATCCTCAGGATTGGGGAATGAACTATGGACCAAAGTAGACTTACTTTGGTAGTATTCTACTACAGACTTATTGTGATTCTAGCAATGTAAGAACTTATATCATTGATGTGGAGGCAGTGGCTACTGGAGATTCTGAGGGCAGAGAGAGAGAAAAACAGGTATAATATGGGGACATTTTCAGGACTTGGGAATTGTCCTGAATGACCTTGCAATGATAGATACAGGCCATTATATATCTTGCCATAACCTACAAAATTGTATGGGAGAGGGTGTAAACTTCAATGTAAACTATAATCCATACTTAGTGGCAATGCTCCAAAATGTGTTCAATTATAACGAATGTACCACACTAATGAAGGATGTTGTTAGTGTGGGAAAATGTGGGAGGTGTAAGGAGCGGGGCATATGGGAATCCCCTATATTTTTTATGTAACATTTAAAGATAAACATTTTATTTATCTTTTTAAAAAATAAAAAACAAATTAAAAAAAAGAAAGAAATGAAATGAAATAATTCTCTAAAGCACTTATCTTAAAACAGTAAAAAAAAAAAAAAAAAAAGAGAGATGTCCAATCACCCAGGCTTGCTGTGACTCTTAAAGAGATAAAATGCATGAAGTGCCTCTCATGGTACTCTGCACATAGCAAATATCAACTGGCAGTATCCACCATTCATGTGCGTGCTAATTAGCAAGAAGAACTTGCTTCTCAGCTCAGTGTTTGGGAAGGCCACATCAAAAATGAGAAATCCAGGGGCTTCTGGGGAAGGGAGGGGTTGGGTAGGGAGGAGAAGGAGTTGACAATGCAGAAATCCATTTTAATTGCAATTTGAAACTAGAATCTTAACCTCCCAAAGTGGTAGCACGATCCTTTGTCACTGGAGCCTCCATTAGTCAAAAGTGAGGCTGGGAAGTAAGGTAGTTTCTTTCAAATTATCTGCTAGCACACCATGGGGATCTTTTTCTCCTCCTCTAGAATCTTCTGCTAAGGTTACAGAGTTTATGGTTCCCATAATGCACATGTACAGCATCTATTTCATTTAATTTGCTATTAACTCTTACAGTTTCACTTATTTCACCACAGCTGGAATTGAAATCAACCATGTATAGTAGAATTGGAATGTAGCTATTAGCAGTTTTATTTGCAAATCTACCTACTCTCGCCGATCTTGTGTCATGTCACAAATTCCATTCAATACTCAATTATTAAACACAGCTCTATGCCACACACAGGAACTATGCTTTCCAGACATGGCAAACCCATTTCTAAAACCAGTTTTGCTGCACCCCAGTGTCACCCAAGAGATTTTTGTAAAAATGAACCAAGTAAACAATGCATTAAAACAAACAAACAAAAAAAAAAACCCATACTAGTAAGTAAAAATTTAAACTTTAAATTTCCTTAACTTGAATAGGTGAAATATTGGCAAGTTTTCTAGTGTTGGATTTTATGGTGCTGGAAATTCTTATTACCATTGAAATGTTTATGGAGACTGGTATCTGTAAAAGAAGGACCTATATGAGTTTGGGCTACAGAAAGGTACCCACCTAACCTAGCTCAAATAAATGGGACTGATATATTTTTGGGCTTTAGAGGGACTGGAAATGGAAAACCATTCATCCACAAGATATCTATGCTTACCATGTTTCTCTTCTAGGGACACATCATCTTATATCCTTTTTTCTGTGCAAATGATCAAACTTCCCAGTTCTCTGGGCAGACTGGGTTTCTCTGCTAATCCCTCAACTGCAATTGGCCGAAAAATGTCCTCCCATTCCCATCTCAATGTGACCTTCAGTTTGGGGATCTACCATCCCTGGCACTGGGCCCTTAGTTCAGATTTTCTAGAGAAAGAGAGAATTGGATTAGTAATCCCCTAATCCATGGACTGGCTCTCCTGGGTCTCCGCTGATCTAATCAGCCTTCAGGAGGGATGGAAAACATGATCCAAACATGGTGGCTTAGACACACTCCTTGAGCAGCACGGGCTGGGTAGGGATCACAAGAAGTTTGTCATAATGAAGCCACTGAATCAAATTTTTTCAAACTAAAGGTCTATGCTACCATTGTAAAATGAAAACCAGAGTGACCTGATGTATCTTTAGAAGGCTTGCATTTCAAATACTCCCATCTTATTCCACTCTGATTCATTCTAAATTAAAATCCTTTAAACAGGTATCTTCTATTGGCTTCTTCAGGGTGTTCATTTGTGTCAGAGTGCACAGATAGTGAAATTACATCAGCAGTCATACAGAGAAAAATATTTTTATTCCTATGACTGGAATTTCTTGTGTGAATCTAGTTTTATTTTATACATACTGAGCTAATGAACATGCAGTTTATAGAAGTGTTTAACCCCTCATGAAGACTAAAAATTGCCAACACATACAATATCCCATTGTTTAGCACTAATTTTGGAAAACTGTTCCAGAAATAATATTTTCAGGACTCTCCCACAGAGACAGGGCCAATAACTTCTTGTCATCTTTCAACGTATAGCTCACTGCCTAGGGCTATGTACAGCTCATTGTTTATTCGGACAAAGCATTTCACTTCCACAACTTTCTCCCTCCCTGTGCAGAAGGGAAAAACTGGGGGTGGGGTGGGACTCAAGGCCCATTTTGAAATGTATGAGAGTTGGATACTCCCAAAATTCCAACAAGATTACATACAAAAAATCTCATCTGGTAAATATTACATTCTGTTTTTGTCTGTGCTTTAGTTTTTACACAACTTGACAGTTTGTGGTATTGTGCCACATTTCATAGCTAAGGTTTACAAACATCTGGCTCATGGGCAACATTCCATTCCCCGTGGTCCTCAAGGTCTCTGGGATAAAATGTTTGCAACATACCAACCGAGGTGGAAAACAAGAGTTTTCCTAGAGAACAATAGGGGTAAGCAAGGCATTCTGTTCCACAAGATTCCTCTGAAGGAGGCTGAGACTTGAAAAGTTAACCCATTTGCTGCCACCCAGATGAACTTTGGAGAGCTAGGATCCTTCAACCCTTCTATGAGTGGCCAGTTGGGCGGATTCTTCTAAGTCCTCAGAGATACGAAAACATACCCAATAAAACATCATAACAATGAAGTGATGCAAAATCTTCAGTCATTTTAATGGATTATTCTAAATCCCCATTCCACCCTGGGTTCTGTTCATCTAGGCATAAGTAAATCTTTTCCCTTTCTTGTAATTTGCATGAAGGAAGGAGGTAACAAGATCACCATATGTGTTAATATATGTAAAACACTTGGAATAGTGCCTGAGACCTATTTAAGTTTTTGCTATTGTCATCATTATTATTATTCCTATGTTGCTCATCAATGCATTCAGAGGATAGTTATTTTTAAATTGCCTTTATGGTCAGATAGTGATGTTTAATTACAATAATCAATATACCATCTCTTTGTGTCTGTCTTTTTATCTTTTGTTCCTTCTTGTTTAAATGCTTTAACAGGATATTAGTATATTGTCTAAGGCAAGAAATTCTATAACTCTTTTTTTCCAAAAATGTAGGCACTGAAGACTTGGTTTGGAGCAGCTAAAAAACAAACACCAGCTTTTCCACATCACATAAAACATCACAAAAAGACCATCCTCTTTCCTTGGAGGTTACCTCCCCAAGTCTCCAAAATTCATGGATTTATTAACCTGTAGAGTCTATAGATTATCAGGACGGCCAATGTAGTCCCTGCAACTCCATGCAAACCCATGTGTGTGGGAGTAGACATGCCATTTCTAGGGACAGGGCCAATACTGTGCATCAGATTTTCTATACTATTTATAAAACATAAATACAATAACTAGTTGTTAAGAAAATCAAGATGGCCAGAAAATGGAAGAGTTCTAGGTGGAATTGTGCGGGAAACAAATTCTATCGCCTCTAAGCATTCTCTTCCCTTACCTCAATCTTTGCCGTGTTTCTTATCCAGAAATGAAGTACCCAAAGGCAATCTTATTCTACCTCTCTATGAAAACTTAACCTCAGAGTCCTAATTCACTCTGAAAATGTATGCAACCGAAAACACCTATGGAAGTTTTCTTTTTGGAGGCTGAAGTCTACTCTTAATGGGAGAAACTAGGAAAATAAGCTCTCAGATCCCATCAGCTGGTGAGTATTTCAGCCTTGTATGGTTTTTGTGTACAGCCAGCCTGTGCCAGGGTCACTAGAGAAATGTGAAAAATTGTTTTCCTCAAGGCAAATGTGTGAGTTTACTCAAATGGGGCTATAGAGCTTTAAATTAAGTCCATCCTCAAGTAACTCTTGAGGATTAACCTTGTGTAACATGGTACTGGTGCCATGGGCAGAGAAGCATAAGGTAGCTCTGGTCAGCAAGAATCTAGAGAACAATATGAGTCATTATCTCCAAACAATGGGAAAGGAATTCATGTTTATTGAGCACTTATTGGGGCCAAGCCTGGTGCCAGGCACAGTGAAGACAGAGAGTAAGAGGACAAGAGTGCAGAATTTGCAGTCAGGTAGATAAGGGGTCAAATCAAATTCTCACTCTACCACCTGATGAAAGAGGAACCTCAGGCATGTTAGGTAACCATCCAAAGCCTTAGAGTCCTTATTTATAAAATAGGAATCATTTTAGTACTTTCCTCTAAGGATTAAATAGAAACACATAAATCAAGGGCATGGTATGGTGCCTGGCACACAGTAGGAACTGAATACATTTTAGCTATAATTTGCTTTCTCACTGAATTCTCATAGCAACTCTATCTAGTAGGTAGCAGTCTTTGCATTTTGCAGATGGGGAGATTGATGTCTGGAGAGGGAAAGAATTTTTGCTTTAAGTGGCAGAGTTGGTCTCTTTTCACTCTATGAGAAATTTCTCTAATGTGGTACACATATCATCTCATGGAACGTTCATTTGGATGGCAATATAAAGGATAGCTATGTGTTTATCATCATGCAATGTAGAAACACATTACTATAAATCTCATGTTTCGTATGTTTAAGTTGAAGTTAAGTATAAAAAATTAAGTTGATTTGAAAGTAGCACTAAATCAATAATAATACAGATGACACATAGAAGTGGCTAAAATTATTGGTATGATTTATAGAAGCAGAGGGCAATAAAACTATCTTCTCATTAATAAAAGTAGAATAGGGGAAAGATCAAAAGGAAAAGGGCACAGGGTTGAGGTTCAGACCTAAGGACTAGAGTATCTATTTTATCTTTATATCATGTCTAGCTCTAGCTCTAGCTCTAGCTCTATATTTAACTCATCCTAGAACTTCAATATAACTTGTCAACAAATCCTTGCTACAGCTATTAGAGATCTGATTATGACATTCCAGAGAATGCCATAGTTCCTTTTAGAAAGTGTTGGTACACCACATAACCTAATATCCTGGTGAGGAAACCACTGTTAATGGTTCTGATTACAAGAAGGTTATCAAAGGTAGATGGGGGACACAAAGAAGAGGACATATGGGAAGAAAATAGTAGTGTACCCCATTTTAATCACAATATTCCCCTTAATAAGTGCATCAGATACCCATAAAGGAGCACCTGGTACCAATTTCAATGCTGTGAAATATTATCCATAGATGGTAATGTTTCCAACCCATCTTACTGTTGTTTTCTTATAAAAGATCTTTTTTCTCCCTTCTTCCAGTATTCCATTATGCACCTTAGGCTCTGGTGCAGAGAAACAAAAAAGTAGTAGGCTGTTGCTTTTCCCCTTCTTACTTGGCATTGGTTTCTTATGACTCCCAAAGGGAGCTATTGACACTTTCAAGATGGGGATAAGGAGGAGGGCTCTTATAGGGAAGCTCAAGTAAGCCAATGATAATTTTGAGCAAATAAAGCCATAAACACAGATGTCTCCTGTAATAGAAAGAGAACAGGTTTGGGGAACAGACAGTAGTAGATTTAAATCTTATTTCTGCACTACCAGACTGTATCACCTTGGACAATTCATTTAACTTTTCTGAGCTTATGTTTCTTCAATTTAAAAAACAGGGATACCACCAAATATCTCAACATTGTTATGAAGATTAAAGAAGCACCACGTAGGTAAAGATCCTATTATATAATAGTGCTCAACAAGATTTAAGCAGTCAAACCTTTCTCCCTTTTGTCATTCCAGTGTCTTATACCATAAGAATTGCTATCCTCTCCCTATATATTGGTAGAAAACAGGGAAAAAGTCTAATCTAATTCCAAATGTGTTTTTTTTCTGTTAGACACTCTAGCTATAACCCATTTTCCAAACGCCTCTCTTTGAAAGATTTTTTTTTTTTAATCTGAAAACTGTTTAACACAGACCTGTGCAGTATTAGCCAAGATCTGCCTTCATGCAAGAGCTAAGTTCCTGTCATATCCAGGAAAGGAGCTTTTCTACTAACAGTACCAAAGGCTATGAACCTCCCAGAAAATATCTTTGGAAACATCATGGCCATGGTTGGAGTCTTTTATTTTCATTTTGTAAAAACAGAATTTATAATCCCTTTCAGCATTCCCTTTCTTCTCTTCTCTCTGCTCATATATCTAAACTTTGGCCTCTTAGCACCAAGAGAAGATCTTGTACATCCAGAAAATTATTTCTGGACATCTTATTATTAGCTGGTGGCCTCTCCCTCCCGTTAGGAGATCTGTCAATATTTAGAGTCTAGTAGAGGGTTTACAAAAGTAAACCACTTGTTACCTTGGTAAAAGCAGAGCTGTCATTCCAATGGTAGGAGAAATGAGGGAACATGAATAGGGGCTGGTTCATTCATAATCTCCTCTAATGACATCACCATAGTTCAAGTTACTTTCATCTTTTATCTTGATCATTAAAATGGCCTCTTAGGCAGTCCCATCATAGCTCTTTGCTGGCAATTATTTAATCAATTTTTTAAGGTGCAACCAGACTACTTGTTTCAAACCCAAATCAAACATGAGTTCCCCACCTGTTTAAGGTTCTTCAGTGATTTCCTATTCCAAAATGGACAAAGACTGAAATTTTGAACATGGCTTGAAAAAGCATTGCTAGCGCTCCTGCTATATTCTCTCCTAGTCTTCTACTCCCTGTCCTCCATCTCTTCAACCTTTGCATGTGCTTTTTCCTCTGTCTGGGAAGTTATCCTCCCCGTTACCTAACTAATGCTTACAGATTATGTAGGACACAGACCTGATATTCAAGTTTAAGACAGGTTCTTTAGTGACTATGCCTGACCGGAGCTGCACTCTTTTCCTATATAGTGCTTGTAAATTACTGTATTTAATCATTTGGGTAATTATTTTATTCTAATTATTAGTGTTATTATTTTATTATTTTATTGATCTTAGACTTTTGTTATGAGAGATTTAAAAAGTTTGTTCCCCATGGCATCTTTAAGGCTTCGTGCAGAGTTAGGGACATGGGAATTATACTAACAACGGCCATCAGAAACCAATTCAAGCTCTTTAGATGTTAATTTAATTTCCATAATGACCCTAGGAAGACAGGATTACTGTCCTCCTTCTAATAATGGGGAAAATAAGGTACAGAGTGGTTAAGAAAGCTGCCCCAAAGTTTTACAGCTAATAGGTGAGTGATGTCTTGAACCCAAGTAGTTTGTTATCAGAATCTGTGCTCTTAACCATGACACCAACCTATTTCACAAGGAGTAGCAGTTGCTTAAATCATAGTAAGTAACCAATAAATATTTGTTAATTCAATAAGGAATAATGAGGAGGATTTCAGTCAACCAAGATGGCAGAGTAAGATGCTCCAGGTTGCTAGTCCCCCACAAAATCTTTGAACAAGTAGCAAAACCTTCCAGAGCCACCTTCCTCAAAACCCCTGAAAATAATTAAAGGATTGCATGTAACTGGGTAAGGGCTGAATCAAGAAAATGGCCTTAAAAGTGGTAGGAGAAGCTCCTGGCACCCTTGCTGGTCCCTCCACAATCCTCTCCCTGGCATAGTATGGAACCAGCCTGTGCATCCATTGTGGGTCCCGCACCTAGTTCCAAAGGGAGCAGAGTAACCATTATGTGCATTCTTGGGTGATTGTATGTGAGTGGCACTCTATTAGGTGGCATCCTAAAAGACTGAAACAGGAAATACATCTCTGGTTCACCCTCCCAGAACTTGCCCTGGAGGCAAAAGCAGCCTGTAAACAGCTTCAACATTACTATGAAGATTAAATAAGCATCACATAAAGAACCTGTTATACATCCTGAATGGCATTGCAATGACAGATATATGCAATCATATATCTTCCCATAGCCTTAAGAATTGTGTGGGAGAAAGAATAAACTACAATGTGAACTACGGTCCATGTTCAGTGGCAATGCCCCAAGATGCATTTATCAATTGCAATGAATGTGCCACACTAATGAAGGATGTTGTTTATGTGTGAAGGTATGGGAGGTGTGGGGAACAGGGCATATGGTAATCCCTATATTTTTTGCGTAACATTTGTGTAATCTAAGCATCTTTAAAAAAATAAATAATATATTTTAAAAAATGAATAAATTGCACAGAAAAAAATTTAACCTATTATATATTAGCAAAAAACAAGATTTAAGCAGTCTTACACAGCTAAAGCTATGTAAGAAGCAATTAAATCAAAGAGAACTGGGACAAAGAATTACCTGCTTTAAGTCATATAATAGATCACCCAAGAGGATGAGAAAGTCTATTTCATAGGGAGTAAGGGGGCATTCAAATTTTTGTAAATAGGGAAATTGTAATGCCACAAGAAGGTACAAGCCCAGAACAAGACACAAGCTCAGAAAATATGGAGAGGACCCTGTACTTCATATTCACTTAGGGGTGATATTCTTGATAGGAGAGCTAAAATCTGAAGGAGAGAAGCAGCCAATGCAAAACCAATTTGCAAAGACTGTGAAAGGTGATTTTTGCATTTGTTTGTTTGGTTTTGCTAACTCCTGGCACTCAAGGACATCCCTGTCATATCACTGGCTGGATACAAATTTAAGGAACAGAGAGCTCAGGAATTAGATCCCAGAATTAATGCATTAAAATTTTAAAATGTGCAGAGTACAACAAAAGATTACAAGACAAACAGAAACAGGAAATTATGGCCCATTCAAAGGAACAATATAAAAATTTAGAAGACATCAATGAAGAAGACTAGACTTTGGACACACTGGCCAAAGACTTTAAGAAAATGTTCCTCAAAAATGTTCATGGAAATAAAGGAAAACATTGAGAAAGAATTAAAGGATATCAATAAAACCATTAATAAACAATATGGAAGTCTCAATAAAGAGATAGAAATTTTTAAATGGAACCAAAAGAAATACTGTAGTTGAAGACCACAATAACTGAAATAAAAAATTTCCTAGAGGGTTTCAACAGGAGATTGAGGCTGACAGAAAGAAGAATCAGTGAACTTGAAGACAATTGAAATGATTCAAGCTGAGGAACAGAAAAAAGAAAGAATTTTAAAAAGTAAACAGAGCCTAAGAGACCTGTGGGACACCATCAGGTATACCAATATATATATTATAGGATTCCCAGAAGAAGAAAGAGAAGAAGGTGCAGAAGGAATATTCAAAGAAATAAATGGCAAAGAAACTTCCAAAATTTAACAAAAGACATAAATATGCACCTTCAATAAGCCCAGTCAATCTCAAACAAGATAAACTTGAAAGGAAACATGCCCAGACATATATAAGTAAAACTTTCAAATATCAAGGACAAGGTGAGAGTTCTGAAAGTTGCAAGAGAAAAGAAGTATGCTATGTATAAGGGTGTCCCAATAAGATTAAGTGCCAATTTCTTATCAGACCCAATGGAGGCAAGAAAGCAGTGGGATGAAATAATTAAAGTGCTGAAAGAAAATAATTGCAACCAAGAGTTTTGTATCTGGTGAGATTGTCTTTCAAAAATCAGGGAGAAATGAAGACATTCTCAGATAAAGAAAAGCTGAGCATGCTTATCACCACTAGACCTATCCTACAAGCAATGTTCAAGGGAGTTCTTCAGGCTGAAAGGACACCAGAGAGTGGATTGATGTGGCATAAAGAAATAAAGATATCCAGTAAAGGCAGCCATATGGGTAATTATAAATGCCAGTAATATTATATTGTATTTTTAGTATATAACACCACTTTTTACTTCTTACAAGTTCTATAATGGAAATGCATAAAAAGTAATGATAAATCTATGGTTTTGGAATACAAGGTTTAAAGATATAGTTTGTAAAAAGTAAAGCAAAAAGGTGTGAAGATAGAGGAGTATAGTAACCATGTATGTTTATGACACTGACATAAACTTGGTATCAAATCAACCATGATTTTTATAGATTTAAGATGTTTAATTTTAGTCCCATGTTGAAAACAAAGAAAATATATGAAAAATTTATATGGAAAAAAAGAAGTGTCTCAATATGGTACAATAAAAAAAATCAATTAAATATGGAAGTAGACATTAATGGAAGAATTGAAAGACAAAAAAGTATAAGGCTTAAAAAGACCAAATATCAAAATGGCAGAAGAAAGTCCTACATCATTAATAGATACTTTACATATAAATGGATTAATCTCTCTAGATAAAATGCAGAGATTAGAAGAATGGATTAAAAAAGAATGTCCTAATATATGCTGTTTACAAAAGACTCTTCTTAAATTGGAAGGCACAAGTAGTTAGAAAGTGAAAGGATGAAAAAAATTTACCATGCAAATAATAACCAAAAGAGAGCTGGAGTAGTTATACTAATATCAGATAAAATAGATTAACTCAAAAACTGTTATGAAGGACAAAGTAGGTCAATATATCATGATAAAGGGGTCAATTCAACAAGAAGACATAACAATTATAGCTATATATGAACGTAAGTACAGGGCCCCAAAATACATGAGGCAAATATTGACAGATTTGAAGGGAGATATAGATGGTTCACTCTGAAAAGTAGAAGTCTTCAATGCATCACTTTCAATAATGGATAGAACATCTAGACAGAAGATCAACAGGGAAATGGAAAAGTTGAATGATCCTATAAACCAATTAGACCTAATAGTTCTTAGAACATTTCATGCAATAACAGCAGAATACGCATACTTCTCAATTGCACATTGAACATTCTCCAGGAAAAACCCTATGTTAGGTCATAAAAAAATTCTCAATAAATTTCAAAATATTGAAATCATAAAATATACCTCTCCAACCACAATGGAATAAAGCTAGAAATCGACAGCAGAAGGAGAACTGGAAATTTTACAAATATGTAGAAATTAAACAACATACTCTTAAACAAGCAATGAGTCAATCAAGGGAAATTAGGAAATAACTTGAGATGAATGAAAATGAAATGGGATACAACAAAGGCAGTGTTTAGTGGGAAATTGATAACTCTAAATGCTTACATTAAAAAAGAAGAGGGATATCAAATCAGAGACCTTACCTCACAACTGGAGGATCTAGATAAGGAATAGCAAATCAAATCCCCAGCAGGCAGAAGGGAGGGAATAACAAAGAGTAGAGTGGAGATAAATGAAATAGAGAATAAAAAACCATAGAGAGAATCAATGAAATCAAAAGTCGGTTCGTTGAAAAGTTTAATAAAATCAACAAACCTTTAGCAAGACTGACCAAGAAAAAAAAGAGAGGAAGCAAATAACTAAAATCAGAAATGAAAGGGAGGACATTGCTATCAACCCAACAGTAACAAAAAGGATGATATGAGGATACTCTAAACAACTGTATGCCAACAAATTAGATAACATATTTGAAATGGGCAAATTTCTAGAAACACACAAGCTACATCCACTGACTAAAGAAGAAATAGAAAATCTCAACAAATCAATAACAAGTAAAGAGTTTGAATTAGTCATCAAAAATCCTCCAATAAAGAAAAGCTAAGGATCAGATGACTTCACAGGAGAATTTTACCAACATTCCAAGAATTGACACCAATCCTGTTCAAACTCTTCCAAACATTGTAGAGGAAACAGTTTTGAATTCATTCTATGAGGCTAACGTCATCCTAATAACAAAGCTAGCTAAAGATAGACAAGAAAAGAAAATTAATTTCCTTATGAATGTAGTTAAAAATATCCTCAACAATATACCAGCAAGCCAAATCCAACAGCATATTAAAAGAATTATACACCATGATTATGTGGGATTTATCCCAGCTATGCAATGGTGGTTAAACCTTAGCAAATCAAGTAAAGTAATATACAACATTAATAGAATGATGGAAAGCAAAAAAAAAAAAAAAAAAGCACATGATCATCTCAATTGATGCAGAAAGGTCCATTTGAAAAAATTCAGCACTTCTTTTTGATTAAAAAAGAAAAACACTTAGAAAACTAGGAATAGAAGGAAACTTCCACAAAGTGATAAAGGGTATATAAGCAAACCTAAATAAATGGAAGGATATTCCATGTTCATGAATTGGAAGACTAAATATTGTTCAGATGTCAATTCACAGATACAATACAATCCCAACTAAATTTTCAGCAGCCTTCGTTGCAGAAATAGAGAAGGCAAGCATCAGATTTATATGGAAGGGTAAAGGATTCCAAATAGCCAAAAACATTTTGAAAAGGAAAAATGAAAGTGGGAGAACTCACACTTCCCCATTTAAAAACTTATTACAAAGCCACTGTGTTCAAAGTAGTTTGGTACTTGAACAAGAACAGACATATGGACCAATAGAATTGATCTGAGAGTTCAGAAATAAACCCTCACATCTATGGCAATTGACAAAGATGCTAAGTCCATTCAATGGAGAAAGAAAAGTCTTTTCAATCAATGGTGCTGGGAAAACTGGTATCCCTATGCAAAAGAATGAAAGTGGTCTCCTACCTCATACTATATACAAAGATAAATTCAAAATACATCAAAGATGTAAATATAAGAAGTGAAACTGTAAAATTCGTATAAGAAAACATAGGGAAGAATCTTCATAGCCTTGTTTAGGCAATGGTTTCTTAGACTATATCAAAAGCATGATCAATGAAAGCAAAATATGTAAAAGGGACTTCATCAAAATTAAAACCTTTTGTGAATCAAAGGATTTCAACATGAAAGTAAAAAGATAACCTACAGAATGGGAGAAAATATTTCTAATACACATTTCTGATAAGGATTTAATATTCACAATTTATAAAGAAATTCTACAACTCAATAACAAAAAGACATAGAACCCGAAAAATGGACAAAAGATTTGATTCATTTCTCCAAAGAATTTATACAAATGCTAAAAAGCACATGGAAAGATGCTCAACATCATTAGCTATTAGGGAAATCAAAACCACAATGAGATACCATTTTACACTCACTAAAATAGCTATTATTTTAAAAACCTAAAATAACAAGTGTTAAAGAGGATGTAGAGAAATAGGATCCACATTCATTGTTGATGGGAATGTAAAAAGGTACAGCCACTGTGGAAAATAGTTTGGTTGTTCCTTAGAAAGTTAAGTATAGAATTACCACGTGTCCTGGCATTCCCACTTCTTGATGTTTCCCCAAAAGAAAAAAAAAAAATCAGAACTTAAACAGATATTTGCACACCAATGTTTATAGAGGCATTATTTACAATTGCTAAAAGATGGAAGCAATCAAGTGTCCATCAACTGATGAATGAATAAATAAAATTTGGTATATCCCTACAGTGGAATATTATTCAGTTTTAAAAAGAAATGAGGTTCGAATACATGTGACAACATGGATGAACCTTGAAGACATGTTAAGTGAAATAAGCCAGACAAAGGACAAATAATGTATGATCTCACTGATAAGAATTAATTAGAATAAGCGAATCCATAGAGTCAAAAACTAGAATACATATGGACTGCAGTGGACTTGCTGGTATTCCACTATAAACATATTGTGATTCTAGCAATGGAAGGATTTACAACATTGATGTGGAACCAGTGGCGACTGGAGGCTCTGGGGACAGGGAGAGGGAAAAACAGTTGTAATGTGGGGGCTTTTTCAGGACTTGGGAATTGTCCTGAGTGACATTGCAATGACAGATATAGGCCATTTTATACCATTACATAACATGCAGAACTGTGTGGGAGAGAGTGTAGACTACAATGTGAACTATGGTCCATGCTTAATGGCAAAGCCCCAGGATGCGTTTATCAATTGCAATGAATGTGCCATGCTAAAGAAGGATATTCATGTGGGAGGGTGTGGAAGGTGTGGGGAGTGGGGCATTTGGGAACCCTTGTATCATTTATGTAACATTTATGTAATCTAAGTATCTTTTAAAAATTAAAAACAAACAAACAAACAAACAAACAAAAAACACTAGAATATAGATTACCAGGGGCCAGGGTGGGGAAAGCGAAAGGGGTGCTTAATTAGTATAGAATTTCTGTTTGCAGTGATCAAAAGTTTTGGTAATGGATGGTTATGATGGTAGCACAGTATTGTGAGTGTACTTAACACCACTAAATTATATGATTGAATGTTATTGAAAGGGGAAATTTTAGTTTGTGTGTGTGTGTGTGTGTGTGTATATATATATATAACTAAAATAAACTTTTAAAAAGTAGGACTGTACAATGTAGGCAGTGAATCTTAATGCAAATTATGGACTATAGTTAATAATACAATTATAATAATATTCTTTCACCAATTGTAACAAAGATAATACACTAATACAAAGTGTTAATAATGGGGGGTACATGTGAACTCTGAACTTTCTACATGACTTCTGTAGACATACAGCTCTTATAAAAAATTATAAAATAAAAATAATGAGTAATGTGTGGGCTGTTGTTTAAATGACCCACTGGGAGGCCTAAGGCCCTCGAGTGTGTTGAGGATTGGACAAGGCTGCTGGTGCAAAAGAGCAGCAGCATCTGGCACAACTGTGTGGCATTGAATACGAAAGAAACAGCCCTGTCACCTGTGCTTGTCCTATGGAAGGCATTGTGTCTTTCTTGCTACTTGGAAATGCTGGCAATCCACAGCCCTCTTCCTGACTAAGCAAGAGCAAGTTTAAATATAGATGAGGGCTCTAAAAATGCTGCTCTTGAGGCTGTAACAGGTGACGGTATACAATTTTTTTTTTTTTTTTTTTTGTAGGTAAGCACATTATAAAGCCTTTGAAAGTTGAGCCTGAACCATGACTATCCTTGAGTGTTTATCCCCAAGAGCTTTTAATGTGATGCTGGGACCATTGTCATTTACTGAAGGATTTGTCTATTTGCTTTGAATGTCAAGAGACTGAGAACTTGTCTATTTACCATGAATGCCAAGAGACTGACATTCATAAAGATGAACAAATACCTTTTACCTGCAGAGGCTGTGCCTTCGTGGAGGTCATTTGGGGCTGATGGCAAGTGAACAGCATAGAAAAAATTCTAGGAGGATTCTTTTGTCCCCAAAGAACAAGGAAATGACAAAATAAGGATTTTGCTGACCTCGTGAAAGGATTTAACATTTGGAGAGTTACTTGCTCAACACTTAGTCAACAATATGGACAGGGAACATTTACACAGACCAGACCAGAGCCCAGCTCAGTGGGAGAGTTAAACAAGGAAGAGAAGATGTGGCTCTGTCCTTGGAGAGCTGATACCTTCATTGGGAAGGTCAAACATTCAATTAATACCTCAGAAATGCTTCGAAAACAACTAATGCACCAGGGCAAATGGAGAACGTGGAAACTGAAAGGGGCTCTATGAAAAGGACAATGACCAGATTTGGTTGGGATCAGTTTAGGCCTTCACTGGCTGCAGTGTATACTGTTTCAGACTGGGTACACAAACACAAATGTGGTTTCCTCTATGCCACAGGGAACTTAAAAGTTGAGTGTGCAGACAGACACGTAATTCCAGAAGTAACCCCAGGGTGCTAGAGGAAGTCCAGAGGCAAGATACTAACTTGGAGTGAGAAAGTTCAAGGAAATCTTCCCATCCTGGTGGCAGGAAGGATGCAGAGCAGAGAAAATATATTTCAGCTCACACAGGTAATCAGTGGTCACATTAGGATTTGAACTCTGGGCTATATGGCTCCGAATCTCATATACTTGCCACTACACTAGGCAGTCTTTCAAACCATTAAATATACAGGTACTATGTAATTAGCCTTGATTCCTACTCCTTAAATGTAATCATCTCAATCCTTATTTATAGAAGAGCATAAATAATTGACCCAATATAGAAACTTTAAGTGATTTGGTATTTGTTGCTGAAGCCTAAAATCTGACATAAAGTAAGCACTCAATAAACATTTGATTAGTACATTGAATGAATGAATGAATGAATGAATGCCTCTCTGGCCAGGTAGTGAGTGGTGAGAAGGAGCTAGGTATGAACATATCTGGGGGAGTGGTGTTCCAGTAGAGGAGAGCAGGTGCAAAGAACTTGGCGTGGGAATAAGCACCATGAATTTAAGTGTGCCTGGGTCCTAGCAAATGAGACGCATAGAGGAAATGAGGTGAAAGCTGTTCCAGGTACCCAGGGGAAAATCAAATACTAGCTCCTAATCCATGATATGGATTTTGGATTTTATTTTGCTTGAAATAGGAATCCACTAGAGAGATTTAGGCAAGGAAGGGAATCTTTTAAGTTCTTTATGTAAAATTCACTGTAGAGGGCAAGATGGATGCAGGGAGACTGTGAAGGGCTGCTGCCTTCATCCAGGTACAAGGAACAGTGACATGGACCAAACTGGGAGAAGTCCTGATGGGGAGAAGTGGAAAATTTTTTATTAAATATTTTGGACTGTATTTTTGGAATGGATGTAGAGTTGATGATACTTGCCGATGAAGTGAATATGGGATCAGGAAAAGATAGGAATCAAAGATGCATCTCTGGTTTTGACCAGGGCACCTGCATTCTATACCTGCTGCTTCCTTTACCTGGAACACTCTCCAATGATCTCCCCTTCCTTTTCAGCCTTCTCCCCTAAGCCTAATTAATTTCTTCTCATTCCTTTAAGCCTCAGCTTAAACAGCTTTGCTTCTTCCTAGAAGACTTTTTTGATGGTGCAAAATTCTGTGTTTCTCATTAATAATGGAATGAAATCATTTACTGATAATTAATCCTTTCTAACCTGTCTCCCCTGCTGCGACATAAGTTCTAGCTATGCAAGAACATGGCTGGTTTGTTCACCTCATAATCTCCAGTTCTCATCACAGTGCCCAATACAGGCTGTGGTAGTTTGAGATTGTCTGTACCCCAGAAAATCATGTTCTTCAAGCTGGTCCATTCCTGCAGCTGTAAGCCTATTACAGGTGGGAACTTTGATTAAGTTACTTGAGTAAGGCATGACTCAGAGTGGGTCTTAATCCTCTTACTGGAGTCTTTATAAATGGGATGAATATAGAGAAACATACAGAAGCAGAGAAGAAAGCCAGAGGAAGCCAGAAGCTGAAACAACCATACCCAGAAGAGAAGAAAGAAACCAGCAGTTGTTGGTTTCAGTGCCTTGCCATTAGACAGAGGAGTCCAGATCGCTGGTAGCCAGTCTTTGGGGAGAAAACATCACCTGATGATGCCTTGATTTGGACATTTTCACAGCTTCAAAACTAAGCTCGCAAGCAAATAAAACCACATTGTAAAAGCCAACCCATTTCTGGTATATTGCATTTCAGCAGCCTAGCAAACTATAACTGAGGCTCTCGATACCTCTTTGTTGAATGAATGAATGAATGAATGAGGCCTTTCTGAAGTCTTCCTTTCTCCTTTGGGAACTAGATTGCTGGACCTAGAATCTTGCCTCACGTAGCTCTTCTGCACCTTTTAGACTGATATGGTTATTGCCAATTTCCAACTTTCTCATTCCTGACCCTTCACCTGCCTAGCCCCACCGTTTGCACCCATGTCTATCACCTCCTCAGCCAGGTGATGGTTCTAGATTGCAATGCTTTGTACTCCACCCACCCCTATGTCTTTTTATCATATAGAATTTTTAATTTATTTTATTATTTTTTAATAATAATTTTCTTTTTTTAATTTTTAAAAGATATTAGATTACATAAATGTTACAAAATAATTGTAGGGATTCCCATATGCCCCACCTCCCACTCCTCCTACAGCATCCCACATAAACATCCTTCATTAGTGTGGCACATCACCGGCAATAGATATATACATCTTGGGGCTTTGCCACTAAGCATGGCCCATAGTTCACATTGTAGACCACACTCTGTCACACACAGTTCTGCATGTTTTTTATTTTTTTTTTATTTTTTTTTATTATGGGTAAAAATCAAAATTCTCACAATACATACAAACATTTGCAAAATGATATATAAATATATATGCATATATGTGTATTTGCTTACAAAAATGTTGTTTATATATATATATATATACATATATTTTAAGAGGTGCTTAGATTACCTAAAATATTACACGGAACCCACTGGGATTCCCATGTTGCTCACCTCCCACACCTCCCACCACATCCCACACAAACATCTCCCACAGTGTGGCCCACCAACCTCAATGAACTTACACATCCTGGAGCCTTGCCACCAACCATAGACCACAGTTCACACTGTAGACCACACTCTCTCCCACTCAGTTCTGAGTGGTGTGTGCTGATTTAAAATGGCCTACATCCATTGCCACAA